>SRMA01027290.1:102195-223871 GCA_007224835.1 Danionella cerebrum | reverse complement strand
TAGGTTAAATTAAACACAGAGAAAGGTATAGTGTGTGCGTACACATTCCAGTCATTTTCAGGAGGAAATTTCATGTAAAACCGGAGATTTGGAGGTTTAACTTTTAGGTGGAGCACGCCATAGTCCTGCAAGGTGGAGGACTTCGATCTCAAGTTCTAGAGACAATTTTAAGCTAAAAACTGCACACACCTTATTTTTAGAGCACAATCTTTCATCCCTATCAGTTTCAAGTGATTTAAAAATTTGACCAAAAATGAAAAAACACCAAGGGGTTAGTATGTCGATTTTGGTGAAAATTTGAAAAATTTCAAATTAGGTTAAATTAAACACAGAGAAAGGTATAGTGTGTGTGTACACATTCCAGTCATTTTCAGGCGGAAATTTAATGTAAAACCAAAGATTTAGAGGTTTAAAATTTGGGTGGAGCAGATACAAGGCCTGCACGAGTGGAGGACGCCAACCACTGGTTCTGTAGGTAATTATAAACTAATTTTAATAATAAATTTAAGCCATTAAAAGGTAGTGTGCACACATACACATTCCAGTCATTTTCAAGAGGAAATTTCATGTAAAACCGGAGTTTTCGAGGTTTAACTTTTGGGTGAAGCAGACACTAGTCCTGCACGGGTGGAGGACTTCGATCTCAAGTTCTGGAGGCAATTTTGAACAAATTTTAATAATAAATTAAACCTATTAAAAGAGAATGTGCATGCGTACACTTTCCAGTCGTTTTCTGAGGAAATTTCATGTAAAACTTGAGATTTGGAGGTTTAACTTTTGGGTGGAGCAGAGACTAGTCCTGCACGTTGGAGGACTTCAATCTCAAGTTCTGGAGGTAATTTTAAGCTAAAAACTGCACACACCTTATTCTTAGAGCACAATCTTTCACCCCTATCAGTTTCAAGCGATTTAAAAATTTGACCAAAAATGAAAAAACACCAAGGGGTTAGTATGTCGATTTTGGTGAAAATTTGAAAAATTTCAAATTAGGTTAAATTAAACACAGAGAAAGGTATAGTGTGTGCGTACACATTCCAGTCATTTTCAGGCGGAAATTTCATGTAAAACCGGAGATTTGGAGGTTTAACTTTTGGGTGGAGCAGACACTAGTCCTGCACGGGTGGAGGACTTCGATCTCAAGTTCTAGAGACAATTTTAAGCTAAAAACTGCACACACCTTATTTTTAGAGCACAATCTTTCATCCCTATCAGTTTCAAGCGATTTAAAAATTTGACCAAAAATGAAAAAACACCAAGGGGTTAGTATGTCGATTTTGGTGAAAATTTAAAAAATTTCAAATTAGGTTAAATTAAACACAGAGAAAGGTATAGTGTGTGTGTACACATTCCAGTCATTTTCAGGCGGAAATTTAATGTAAAACCAAAGATTTAGAGGTTTAAAATTTGGGTGGAGCAGACACAAGGCCTGCACGGGTGGAGGACGCCAACCACTGGTTCTGTAGGTAATTATAAACTAATTTTAATAATAAATTTAAGCCATTAAAAGGTAGTGTGCACGCATACACATTCCAGTCATTTTCAAGAAGAAAATTTCATGTAAAACCGGAGTTTTCGAGGTTTAACTTTTGGGTGAAGCAGACACTAGTCCTGCACGGGTTGAGGACTTCGATCTCAAGTTCTGGAGGCAATTTTGAACAAATTTTAATAATAAATTAAACCTATTAAAAGAGAATGTGCATGCGTACACTTTCCAGTCGTTTTCTGAGGAAATTTCATGTAAAACTTGAGATTTGGAGGTTTAACTTTTGGGTGGAGCAGAGACTAGTCCTGCACGTTGGAGGACTTCAATCTCAAGTTCTGGAGGTAATTTTAAGCTAAAAACTACACACACCTTATTCTTAGAGCACAATCTTTCACCCCTATCAGTTTCAAGCGATTTAAAAATTTGACCAAAAATGAAAAAACACCAAGGGGTTAGTATGTCGATTTTGGTGAAAATTTGAAAAATTTCAAATTAGGTAAAATTAAACACAGAGAAAGGTATAGTGTGTGCGTACACATTCCAGTCATTTTCAGGAGGAAATTTCATGTAAAACCGGAGATTTGGAGGTTTAACTTTTGGCTGGAGCAGACACTAGTCCTGCACGGGTGGAGGACTTCGATCTCAAGTTCTAGAGACAATTTTAAGCTAAAAACGGCACACACCTTATTTTTAGAGCACAATCTTTAATCCCTATCAGTTTCAAGCGATTTAAAAATTTGACCAAAAATTAAAAAACACCAAGGGGTTAGTATGTTGATTTTGGTCAAAATTTGAAAAAATTCAAATTAGGTTAAATTAAACACAGAGAAAGGTATAGTGTGTGCGTACACATTCTAGTCGTTTTCAGGCGGAAATTTCATGTAAAACCAAAGATTTAGAGGTTTAAAATTTGGGTGGAGCAGACACAAGGCCTGCACGGGTGGAGAACATCGATCTCAAGTTCTGTAGGTAATTACAAACTAATTTTAATAATAAATTTAAGCCATTAAAAGGTAGTGTGCACGCATACACATTCCAGTCATTTTCAGGAGGAAATTTCATGTAAAACTGGAGATTTGGAGGTTTAACTTTTGGGTGGAGCAAACACTAGTCCTGCAAGGTGGAGGACTTCGATCTCAAGTTCTGGAGCTAATTTAAAGCTAAAAACTGCACACACCTTATTTTTAGAGCACAATCTTTAACCCCCATCAGTTTCAAGCGATTTAAAAATTTAACAAAAAATGAAAAAAACACCAAGGGGTTAGTATGTCGATTTTGGTGAAAATTTGAAAAATTTCAAATTAGGTTAAATTAAACACACAGAAAGGTAAAGTGTGTGCGTACACATTCCAGTCATTTTCAGGAGGAAATTTCATGTAAAACCGGAGATTTGGAGGTTTAACTTTTGGGTGGAGCAGACACTAGGCCTGCACGGGTGGAGGACTTCGATCTCAAGTTCTCAATTTTAAGCTTCTATTTTTAGAGACATCATTTCTGAGCAAATTTCATGTAAAACTGGAGATTTGGAGGTTTAACTTTTGGGTGGAGCAAACACTAGTCCTGCACGGGTGGAGGACGTCGATCTCAAGTTCTGGAGCCAATTTTAGGCTAAAAACTGCACACACCTTATTTTTAGAGCACAATCTTTCATCCCTATCAGTTTCAAGCGATTTAAAAATTTGACCAAAAATGAAAAAACACCAAGGGGTTAGTATGTCGATTTTGGTGAAAATTTGAAAAATTTCAAATTAGGTTAAATTAAACACACAGAAAGGTATAGTGTGTGCGTACACATTCCAATCGTTTTCAGGAGGAAATTTCATGTAAAACCGGAGATTTGGAGGTTTAACTTTTGGGTGGAGCAGACACTAGGACTGCACGGGTGGAGGACTTCGATCTCAAGTTCTGGAGCCAATATTGAGCTAAAAACTGCACACACCTTACTTTTAGAGCACAATCTTTCATCCCTATCAGTTTCAAGCGATTTAAAAATTTGACCAAAAATGAAAAAACACCAAGGGGTTAGTATGTCGATTTTGGTGAAAATTTGAAAAATTTCTAATTAGGTAAAATTAAACACACAGAAAGGTAAAGTGTGTGCGTACACATTCCAGTCGTTTTCAGGAGGAAATTTCATGTAAAACCAAAAATTTAGAGGTTTAAAATTGGGGTGGAGCAGACACAAGGCCTGCACGGGTGGAGGACGTCGATCTCAAGTTCTGGAGGTAATTTTGAACTAATTTTAATAATAAATTAAACCTTTTAAAAGATAATGTGCATGCGTACACTTTCCAGTCGTTTTCTGAGCAAATTTCATGTAAAACTGGAGATTTGGAGGTTTAACTTTTGGGTGGAGCAAACACTAGTCCTGCACGGGTGGAGGACTTCGATCTCAAGTTCTGGAGCCAATTTTAAGATAAAAACTGCACACACCTTATTTTTAGAGCACAATCTTTCATCACTATCAGTTTCAAGCGATTTAAAAATTTGCCAAAAAATGAAAAAACACCAAGGGGTTAGTATGTCGATTTTGGGGAAAATTTGAAAAATTTCAAATTAGGTTAAATTAAACACACAGAAAGGTAAAGTGTGTGCGTACACATTCCAGTCGTTTTCAGGAGGAAATTTCATGTAAAACCAGAGATTTAGAGGTTTAACATTCGGGTGGAGCAGACACAAGGCCTGCACGGGTGGAGGACGCCAACCTCAGGTTCTGGAGGTAATTTTGAACTAAATTTAATAATAAATTAAACCTTTTAAAAGATAATGTGCATATCAGTTTCAAGCGATTTAAAAATTTGACCAAAAATGAAAAAACACCAAGGGGTTAGTATGTCGATTTTGGTGAAAATTTGAAAAATTTCTAATTAGGTAAAATTAAACACACAGAAAGGTAAAGTGTGTGCGTACACATTCCAGTCGTTTTCAGGAGGAAATTTCATGTAAAACCAAAAATTTAGAGGTTTAAAATTGGGGTGGAGCAGACACAAGGCCTGCACGGGTGGAGGACGTCGATCTCAAGTTATGGAGGTAATTTTGAACTAATTTTAATAATAAATTCAACCTTTTAAAAGATAATGTGCATGCGTACACTTTCCAGTCGTTTTCTGAGCAAATTTCATGTAAAACTGGAGATTTGGAGGTTTAACTTTTGGGTGGAGCAAACACTAGTCCTGCACGGGTGGAGGACTTCGATCTCAAGTTCTGGAGCCAATTTTAAGCTAAAAACTGCACACACCTTATTTTTAGAGCACAATCTTTCATCCCTATCAGTTTTAAGCAATTTAAAAATTTGACCAAAAATGAAAAAACACCAAGGGGTTAGTATGTCGATTTTGGTGAAAATTTTAAAAATTTCAAATTAGGTTAAATTAAACACACAGAAAGGTATAGTGTGTGCGTACACATTCCAGTCATTTTCAGGAGGAAATTTCATGTAAAACCGGAGATTTGGAGGTTTAACTTTTGGGTGGAGCAGAAACTAGGCCTGCACGGGTGGAGGACGTCGATCTCAAGTTCTGGAGGTAATTTTTAACTAATTTTAATAATAAATTAAACCTATTAAAAGATAATGTGCATGCGTACACTTTCCAGTCGTTTTCTGAGCAAATTTCATGTAAAACTGGAGATTTGGAGGTTTAACTTTTGGGTGGAGCAAACACTAGTCCTGCACGGGTGGAGGACGTCGATCTCAAGTCCTGGAGCCAATTTTAGGCTAAAAACTGCACACACCTTATTTTTAGAGCACAATCTTTCATCCCTATCAGTTTCAAGCGATTTAAAAATTTGACCAAAAATGAAAAAACACCAAGGGGTTAGTATGTCGATTTTGGTGAAAATTTTAAAAATTTCAAATTAGGTTAAATTAAACACACAGAAAGGTATAGTGTGTGCGTACACATTCCAATCGTTTTCAGGAGGAAATTTCATGTAAAACCGGAGATTTGGAGGTTTAACTTTTGGGTGGAGCAGACACTAGGACTGCACGGGTGGAGGACTTCGATCTCAAGTTCTGGAGCCAATATTGAGCTAAAAACTGCACACACCTTATTTTTAGAGCACAATCTTTCATCCCTATCAGTTTCAAGCGATTTAAAAATTTGACCAAAAATGAAAAAACACCAAGGGGTTAGTATGTCGATTTTGGTGAAAATTTGAAAAATTTCAAATTAGGTTAAATTAAACACACAGAAAGGTAAAGTGTGTGCGTACACATTCCAGTCGTTTTCAGGAGGAAATTTCATGTAAAACCAAAGATTTAGAGGTTTAAAATTCGGGTGGAGCAGACACAAGGCCTGCACGGGTGGAGGACGTCGATCTCAAGTTCTGGAGGTAATTTTTAACTAATTTTAATAATAAATTAAACCTATTAAAAGATAATGTGCATGCGTACACTTTCCAGTCGTTTTCTGAGCAAATTTCATGTAAAACTGGAGATTTGGAGGTTTAACTTTTGGGTGGAGCAAACACTAGTCCTGCACGGGTGGAGGACTTCGATCTCAAGTTCTGGAGCCAATTTTAAGCTAAAAACTGCACACACCTTATTTTTAGAGCACAATCTTTCATCCCTATCAGTTTCAAGCGATTTAAAAATTTGACCAAAAATGAAAAAACACCAAGGGGTTAGTATGTCGATTTTGGTGAAAATTTGAAAAATTTCAAATTAGGTTAAATTAAACACACAGAAAGGTAAAGTGTGTGCGTACACATTCCAGTCGTTTTCAGGAGGAAATTTCATGTAAAACCAAAGATTTAGAGGTTTAAAATTCGGGTGGAGCAGACACAAGGCCTGCACGGGTGGAGGACGCCAACCTCAGGTTCTGGAGGTAATTTTGAACTAAATTTAATAATAAATTAAACCTATTAAAAGATAATGTGCATGCGTACACTTTCCAGTCATTTTCTGAGCAAATTTCATGTAAAACTGGAGATTTGGAGGTTTAACTTTTGGGTGGAGCAAACACTAGTCCTGCAAGGTGGAGGACTTCGATCTCAAGTTCTGGAGCTAATTTAAAGCTAAAAACTGCACACACCTTATTTTTAGAGCACAATCTTTAACCCCCATCAGTTTCAAGCGATTTAAAAATTTAACAAAAAGTGAAAAAAACACCAAGGGGTTAGTATGTCGATTTTGGTGAAAATTTGAAAAATTTCAAATTAGGTTAAATTAAACACATAGAAAGATAAAGTGTGTGCGTACACATTCCAGTCGTTTTCAGGAGGAAATTTCATGTAAAACCAAAGATTTAGAGGTTTAAAATAAGGGTGGAGCAGACACAAGGCCTGCACGGGTGGAGGACGTCGATCTCAAGTTCTGGAGCTAATTTTGAACTAATTTTAATAATAAATTAAACCTATTTAAAGACAATGTGCGCTCGTGCACTTTCCAGTCGTTTTCTGAGGAAATTTCATGTAAAACCGGAGATTTGGAGGTTTAACTTTTGGGTGGAGTACCCTATGACCTGCATGGTGGAGGACGTCGATCTCCGGTTCTGGAGGTAATTTGAAACTAATTTTAATGATCAATTCAATCCATTAAATAGTAGCATGCGCACGTACACATTCCAGTCGTTTTCAGGTGGTTTTTTCACGTAAAACTGGACATTTAGAGGTTTGATTTTAGGGTGGAGCATACCCTAGGCCTGCACATGTGGCAGGTGGAGGAGACTGATCTCAAGTTTTGGAGGTAATTTTAAGCTGAAAACTGTACACACCTTAATTTGTTTAATTGCTAACTGACATGTCTTCTGTTTCACCGTAGACTGTAGATGGAATCTTTACACTGTGCAAAATTGTAAGCCATGTTATTTACTTTTATAAACAATATAACAGACACCCTAATATTTTTAATATCTTAAACGCACATAGTTCAGTCTTTTAAAAAAAGTTGTCACAATTTTATAAGCCACGTTTAATACTTTTAAAACATTACTTGCCATCGTGAAATCACGTGGTACAGGGGAAACCGTGACGTTTGGCAAATTCTGCGAATTGTGTACTAACAACTGTACAAATTACCTGGACATAAATAAGCACTTTATTCTTGATGAAGCAGACTAAAACATCAGATTTGCGAATGGACAGGTTTATAAGCCCGTATTTTTAAATAGTTGTCAAATATTTTAAATAGGCTACAAATATTTTTATATTTTAAAGGAACCGATCAGTGTTAGGCCCCGCCCACCTGCCTTTGATAGTGGTATGTTAATATATAAAATAAATTCATAAAAAAACAATGCGGCACAAGAGCCTGCATCAAATAAACAAATAGAAGGAATATTTATATAACGTCCTGTATTGTCAAATAATTTTAACACATTCTCACTACACAACGCGGAGTGAAAGATGAGCCACTAACCTGTAAAGTAGCCGAAGCAACGACACTCGCTCGCGGTTTCCTCGAGTATGGCGTCTGGTTGTTGAAAATCTCATTTTTATGTTGAATGGAGTGTAGTCAGGTCATATTTGTGTGTATTTTGGTAAGATTTAGACATCACCAACAGTTCAGAAAGGCTGACCAACTCTGAGCAAACGTGATTTCCTACAGGTGCGTCAGTGACGTCAACAGACTTCTCCAAGGACATGCGCAGTTGTTGTTTTAACATCAATCTTTTAAAACAGATTTTTGAACGTTAACTATCTTGATTCAAATTCAGAAACCGTAGACTTAATAGTGTAAATTTGTATATTTATTTTGTATGAATTTTTTACACAAAAATTAAGCCAGATTAAAATATTTTTATTTTATTTTTTAAATGCTACAAAAAATCAGACACAAGGAAATATTCTTGTTAACTTTTATTTCTGTGACTACATTAAACATATTCATGCAGTAAAGTTACAAAATATTTGATGTGATCGAAAAATCAAGGAATTTAATCTAAACATTAGCTGTAGAAACAAAATTGTTGCCTTTAGGAACTGAAACATCATCAATTACGAACCATGATGTCAGGAACCAAAATCTGTCATAAGGAACCATCATTGGTGGGATCCAAAGGTTTTAGTTTCTTGAAATATTGTCTCTAGCACTCAAACTATCAGATTAGAAAAATCTACTTTATTTAGGAACCAATTCATCAGCTTTGGGACAAAAACTTCAACATTAAAGAACCAAAACACCAGCTTATAGGAACCAAAACAGCATAGTTTAAATAAAAAAATTTTAAAAATCAGCTTTTAGAAAGAAATACTTCAGCATTTAGGAACCAAAACATAAGTTTTGGAACCATGCTAGCACCATCTAAAAACAAAATCACCTTTTAGGAACCAAAACTTGAGCATTAAGGAAACAGGAACTGAAGTATTAGCCTTTAGGAACCAACGCACATAGGGACCAAAACAGCCATTGTGAAATGTAGCATCAGCTCTTGGGAACAAACAGGTTTTCTTCACCATTGATGGTCAAAACAGAATCAAAATATTTCACTGTGTTAGAACTTCTAGGAACCAAATCTTTCATTTACGACAGAACTCAATGAATTGAAATTGCTATAACCAGTTGCAAAAGACATTTGCATGGCCAACCACACTAAATACACAGAGTAAAACAATACACTGTAAAAAATCAATGTGAATATCACAGAAAAACCTCTACAGAGATTTCCTCTACATGTACAAAGAAAAACTTGACCACGAGTACCTCAAACACTTTCATACATTTCTAGCAATTCTCTTTTTAACTCTTGCTTTCCTCACATTTTCCATAAAAATTCTGGCTTCACGTGCAATTTTAACTTTCACAATAATCTTTCTTTATACATTTTTACAGTATCTACTTTTAGCACTTTTAATTCTCCATCTCTCACATTTCTCATTTCATTTAAATAGGGGTTAGACATTAAAACTGAAATACCCGATTGCAGCCAACAGAGGTCCTCCTTAAGTTCTCATACAAGCCTCTTCTGTGTTTATAATAGGCTTTCGATTTGTTCCTGTCAGTGTATCGGTAGCGAAAACTTCTTAACCATCTTCTCCCAAAATGCAAGAGGGATACCCCCCTCCCCCCATTACACTATGCTGCAAAGTGTTTCAATTTCATTGTCCAAACCCTTTATATTGACAGTAGTTCTTTTACAAAGCATCACAATTGTGTTTAAATCACCAGCAGACCATAAAGGGTAAAGAAAATGAACGACTGATTGACTGAATGAACAGTTTATCCACACATATCTCCCACATTTTATTAAAATAGGTGCAAAACTAAACTAAAAAATGACGATGTACAAAAAAGTATGAATTGAAATGATGGACAAAAAATGTGAGGAAGTCAAACAAAATTATTAACACTGCAAAAAAAAAAAAAAAAAACAATTATGTACTTTTGTGTCCTTTTACAGGTAAATTCAGAAGTTTCGATTTGATTTTGTAGATAAATCATTCTAAACGATCAATGAGTGTGATCCGATTCACTGTCCTAAACCAAAACATAAGAACTTTAGTTTCGTGCCAAAAACTAAAATGAATGAAACCTCAAAAAAGGTTTTACCCTTCAAAAGACGTATAGAGTTGAATGCAAGAATTATTAGCCCAGTGTGAAATTGAATTTGTAGTGTTTATTACATAATTTGCATGTTAATAGGCAATCCCTTAAACTTGCAGAAGTTCTCTACACGGATTTTCTATTGGATTCAAATCTGATCAAAAGGTTGAGGTTTTCTTTCAAAATCTTCTTTTTTTCATGTCTCCTTCAGCCCTGATGAGACTGTCAACACCAAACATACTTAAACATCCCACAGCATCATACTCCCACCACCATGCTTCACTGTGGGAGCACTGTTGAATGCAAAATCCCTACGGCCACTTTCCGCAGGATATCAAACTTCATTCTGGTCTGGAAAAGTCCTCAGGAGTCTTTCTTGGTCAGCAACCTCCCAGTGCATTCCTGTGCAGGGCTCTAGTGAATGAAGGCCTTTGTTGTGACAGTTGTTCTTGGGTCTCTGGAAACCTCTCTAAATAGTTTTCTTTCCAAACGTTTTGAAATCTATCACTTCCTGCTTCTACTCGCACTGTGTTGGGCTCTTTAAGCCTCTTGATAATGCTTCTTACTGCAGTTCTTGACATTTAAAGCCTCTCCATCTTTATGAGCATCAACAAGTCCAAACTAATCTCTTTTTTTTTCACATTGACAAGCCTGTTTTTTTACTAGTTGTTTTGCTAGATGCTATTAAAATACCAATCAAAGCAATAATTTATTAAGGGGGCTAATAATATTGACGGCTGCATATTTTTTTTTTACTTCAGGAAATCATGTTTTCCCTAGGAGAAAAAAACTGGAGGAATATTTGAAATGTGATATTCACAGTGGGTGTTAATAATTTTGTCTTCAACTCTAAAAGGATGAAGTGAAACTGTACGAAAATATTCCAATAAAAATACAAAGACCATTTTTTTTTCATATGTACAAAGAAAAACTGTTGATCTATACAAAAATTCAAGGAATAATCCAGAAAACTAAGCCCTAAAAATGCTTTTCCTTTCACATGTTGAAAAAATTACATTCCCAAGAAAGACACTTTCAACTTTGTTCCCGAAAAATAGTAATTAATCTACCAGAAATAAATTAAACATAAAATTTAAATCTGAACTAAATAAAAGTTAATGTAGCCTAAAAAGAAAAATTATCCAGAGAAAAAAAAATGCAGAAAAGATGACCAAAGCATCTTAAAGGTAAATATATTACTTTTAAAATAGAATCTTCTAGTATTAAGCGTATGCTTAGAGTATTTGAAAAGCTTGCTGTGATTTATAAAAGCAGAGAATTTTCAGTTTTAAAAGAGTAAATGCCCAGCTTACATCCAACATTGTGCGACACGTGACAAATAAAATGATAAATCAGGAGCCATTCATCTGAATCCTACGCGTCACTAAAACAAATGTTTCAGACTTGGAAATGTGACAAATATTACCTTTAAAACGGAACATTTTAGCTTCATATTGTAAAGGGTTGAAAGGTGTGGGAGGACCTGTAACATTCTTTCCTGTGAGACACATGCACAAGTGACCCCAGTACACCCCCCCCCCACGTGTGTGTGTTCAGTAACAGCAGTGTAACAGACATTGGAACTGTGTAAGAGTTCAGCAACACACACAGAGCATCTCCTGACGAGTGCGTGTCAGCGTTGAACCAGGGTTACCTGCACAGAGAACACAACCCAAGTTTTAAATGCACGGTTCACACCAAAGAATCACAGCTTGAATTAAGTTTGGACTCTTCGTGTGACTTTTCAAAAACCCAAACTTGTCTTCCTCTGTGCATTACCAGTCCACGGGCCTCATGATGTATGATTAAATCTTTACATTCGCTGCATCGTTGTTAAACGGCAGGCACAGCATGTTTAGAATTAAGTAGGAATGACGCAACTTGGCTATTGTTTTATTTTTTTTCCCAAAATGTTATTAATTGGGATATTTTTGGTTTCAAACGGACATTAAAAGAGTTATGACACATAATTTGAAAAAAGAATTCAAATGAAAGTGTGAGAAAATGCGCAATCATCTTTCAGTTTCGTTTTACAGACACCAAATCTGTGCCATTAGTGCCATCTAGTGGTGAAAACAGGGAATTGCTCTTGAAAGTAGAAGACCTGTTATATGGCTCATGTTTTTTTTTGGCACAAAACAAAGCACAATGGCACAAAAACAGTGGTTGTGGTTTAGGAAATGTTGCCTGTTTTTTTTTATACATTTTCACATTGTTTTGACCTTGTCTTTGCTTTTTGGCGGGATTTATGAATTTTTAGTTTCTCAACACTTTCCATCTCTATTATAAAACAGTTTGTTCTCAATTTTTCACATTTTTACAGTAAAAAATGACAACACCTTTTTTACAATTTCAGGATTGTTGTGGAATTATTGTGAATTGTAATGGAAAAAAACGAAGAAGCTAGGGTTGTACTAAAAACTGATATTAAACATATTTTAAAGATAATTTACAAGAGCAAATTGTATAGTAGTATAAAAATGAGTGAGCCAGGTTAAGCTACGAAGGCCATTGTTTTTTATGAGTAAATTACTCAAGAAAGACATTTTTGTAGCATTTTTGTCAAGAAAGAAGTGTTAGTAAAAATTACCAGGAATAATATGTATACAGAAATATGTTAAAAAGTTTGAAGTAAATATTGAGAAAAATGAATAATTATTCAGTAAATTTAAGTTTGGTAAAAGGTCATGTGACACCATCAAAAAAAAAATTGATGGGGGGGGGATCTTGTGTTGTGATAGTTTTATTGTCGTTTTCGAGAATATTTGTGAGGCATGTTTAGGGTTTAAAAAAAGTCACTTGTACTTTTTAATATTTTAGTTTACATCCATGAGCCAATCAGGACTTATGAATTTAAAGGACGCGATAAACAGAAGAGAAATATCGGAATGACTAAATACTGGTTTAATTATCAAGAAAAAAAGATAACATTTTCACAAAAGGTATTTGTAATTATGCAAACAATCACTTTACCATGTCTTAATTTTAAAAAATGGCTTATTTTATTCATTAAATAAGTAAAATGGGGCACCTGGTGTGATATTTTTACCTTAGTTTAGTGTTTTTGGAGAATATTTGAGAATCATAAAGGATCCCGGAAGGGGAGAACTACCTGGATGTTAGTACTTCCTGTTGATGTGATCTCCACCTCTCGATCCCAAGACGTAATATGGCGGAAATGATGATCTTGATCATATGGCAGAAACAGTATCCACGAATTTAATCGATACTTTTACGTTTAGAGTAAAAAAATATACTCAGCCAAATAAGGGGGGATTTTTTTTCCCAAGAAAAAAAGTTTCTAGAGCTGAGAATCAAACACAAAAACTCATTCCATTAGGAGAATTCTCTCGTTATCTCTTTATATTCAGAAAATCCACCCATAATATTAAAAACTCAAGAAAAGGTAGCTGTGTGTGTGATTGAGTGTTTGTGTACCTCTCTCTGCTGCTGCTGGTGATGGTGGTGTGCGTGTTGAGAAACGAGAGCTGCTGCTCCAGACTACAGACGCGGAAGGCCAGGTAACACGAGGAGATTATCAGCAAAATGATCCTGCAAACACATCAGCAGCACAGAAAATCACCTCAAGAGTTGTGATGATAAATCCCAGATGAAACAGAGAGCAGCACTCTGTTCTCTTTGTGAGGAGGTTTGCGTCAGACGAAGTGCTGTACTCACAGCAGGATGAAGAGTTTGAGGAGCTGTGTCTCGGCCAGACTAAGCTCGGTTCCAGCTTCACTCAGCAGCAGCTTCTCTCCCTCCAGAACAGCCGCTGAAACAACGAGAATAAAACTATTCAGCCGCTACAACAAACATGAGAGCTAGCGTGCAGCATTTAAAGATCAGTCCATTAAAGCACATTTTTTTAAAACCATGCTTCAGCATTTGCAGAGCCGGCAGGGCCAGATGCAGGCTGGAGTAAACGGATGGGTGTGGTCGTTTATGCAAATGAGTGGTTCGAGGTCAGTCTCAAAAGTGATCTATTTCTGGGTGGAAGTGATAGAGGTGAGCCCGGAGGTTAATGTTAAGGTGTGTTCAAAGGTAAGGGTGAGGTTCAAGCGCTGAGAAAATTAAACATGACTTGGAGACTTAATTGCCTGAACCTGGTTTATCTAGATCAGGCTTTAGCTAAACTGTGCAGGGCTGTGGTCCTCCAGGAATTTTGACTTCATTGTCTTTGCCAAATTAAAGCGATTCATTTTAATGAGTTTTTACGTCAAAAAAAATAATTTCAAATATTATTTATATTTTTTGTTTATTTTAACGATTGAAATACTTTAACAACTGAAATACACGAAATAAGATTAGGCTATTAGATCATTAAAATAATTAGATTATTATTATAAAATGTAATAATAATGATTAAAAAAACTAACAAAAACAAAACAAAGCAACAAAACAAACACAAAAATATTATTGTAATATAACACTTTTAAAGGCCATTATTCTTAGAAAGCTCCCGGTTTGACAGTAAGTAGCATTTTTATTTCATAATTACAATCATATTAATCTTTACTGTATAGCAAAACAAACAAATAAATAAATTTAATAATTTAAAACGATTCTTACAAAGAGCTAGTTTTGCAAACAAACAAAATAACCATTAGAAACCCAAGATTAGAAAGCAAAACAAACAAACAAACAAAAAAAAAAACAAAAAACAGAACCCATCCTGCAAAAATTTTGTTTAATCATTTTCAGTTTAAACAAAAAAAAAGACCATTAAATGAGTGGCAAGATTTGAAAACAGTTTGTTCTGTTTCTATGTGAGGGAATGTAACAAAAAAATACTTGCGATAGAATTCTTTTTGCGTACAAATTATTTTGCGTAGTTCTTTACAGAACATTTTGTGGCCTCTGGATAAAATATCTGAAAAAATTCACAAAACCTCTGCTGTATTCATTTAAAACAGTGCAATTTAAATAAAAAAAAAAACTGCAACAAATTTTCCCGTGATCTAAGAAGATTATAACGAAGCCTTGTGTCTCTTTCTCAGCAAATTCCCTGGGAATTCAAAGAAACACCATTCTTATAAGTAAATACGTTTTTCAGCTTTAATCATTTTTCTGTAAATACATCTGGAATGTTCCTTTGACGTCCTGTGTTCCTCATGACCAGATCCTGAAATATAGCGTACCCTCCAGCGGCGTCTCAGTGCTGTAGTGAGGGAGAGTGTCTCCACTGCTGCTGTTCTCCAAGAGATCCGGCAGTGAGGAGGTAACTGAGGGAGTCGACGGGTTTCTCCGCCACTTCAACACTGGAGTGAAATCAGAGCTCACGGGGAATTCATCCTGATTCAACACAAGAAAGTGACAAATGATTAAATGTGATGGAACAATGACAGAATTTGGGGATTAAGATCAAATTTGGCGATTATTTCGTTTACCGTTGAGAGAGACCCGGGCTCCTCCATGTACTGCTTCAGACTCAGACTCTTCTTCCCATTCACCTGAGAATCACACGCATTCAACACCAGTTTACTTGAGCACTTGTGTATTTTTATAACAGTTATATTAATATGTGTTAATTTAACAGCTGTTTATTTTTAGCATGTTTATTTCAACAGATGTCTCATTTAATAACTTTTATTTAAATATGTTAAATGTGTTTATTGTAACACCTGTTCATTTTAACAAATGTTTAATTTAATACGTTTGTTTTAACACCTGTTTACTATAAATTAAACACACGTTTAATTTATCACCGGTTTACTTTTATACATGTTTACTTTAATACATGTTTATTTCAACAGATTTTTAGTTTATCAACTGTTTTTTATACATGTTTGTTTTAAAACCTATTTCTTTCAATACGTTTTTATTTATTACGTGTTTATTGTAACACCCTTTTTAATACATGCTTAATTTAAACATCTGTTTATTTTAACACGTTTAATTTAGCACACGTTTAATTTATCACCTGTTTACTTTTATACATGTTTAATTTGATGCATCTTTGTTTTTAACATGTTAATTTCAACAGATGTTTAATTTAATAACTATTTTTTAAACACCTTTGTTTTAACACCCATTTCTTTAAAGACATGTTTAATTCATCATCTGTTTATTTTACTGCATGTTTGTTGTAACACCTGTTCATTTTAATACATGTGTAACTATCGCTTGCTTATTTCCACACGTTTAATTATCACCTCTTTATTTTAAAACATGTTTAATGTAACACTGGTTTATTTTAATACCAGTATATTTTAACTCCTATGTGTTTAAACACATGTTTAATTTAACATCTGTTAATTTAAATGCATGTTTAACACCAGTTTGTTTTAAAACTCATGTATCCACAAGTGTTTTTTTGTTTGTTTGTTTTTTACCTTGTCCTGTCCCGCTCAAAAGCCATCACATGGGAGAGCTTTGCTGAGTTGGACAGTTTTACTTTCTCCAGGGGACTAAAACACCTGGGGTGGTGTTTTCTCCTCTGGATTGGAGCATTGAATGTAGGTAAATATTTATTAGTTTACATCAGTTTTGTCCGGACAAGACGGCGTTGGACTGAAAGGGGGAGTGGATAAGGGATTGGGGAAGGGTGAGGGGGAAAGGTTCATGAGTGAAAAAGAAAGAAAAGAAGAAGAAAAGGGGAACAAATAAAATAAATAAATACTTACCTGAACATAACATAAGTCCTAGTTACAGTTCTTTTTGTCCCATTTGCAGACAAAATGTTAACTTGTATCCACAAGTTAATTTCCATCCCTCAGTTACTGAATGGCTGCTGTTCTGATGCCAATGAGCATTCACTGCTTATATTGATTATTCAAATGATCTGATAAATGTTAACAAGTTTAGAAGTTGGTTTTGATTCTCATAACAAACTCATGTGTGCATTTACGTCTTAACTAAAGCAAGACTTATTGTACTTTACAAACAGATAAATCTATGACTTAAGTGTGGTACCTGTAAGTGTGTGCAAATCCTCCTCAGCACGTCATACACACTGTCCCGTGACAGAAGAGACACGAACACATACTGACAATTAGAAATGAAAACAATCATTCAGTAAACTGGATTATAAAACCAGATCAATGTCATATGATGCTGCTCACCTTCTGGCTGGAGTCAGTGGTGATTGCGAGGCCATTGGGAACAAGACCAGCTGTTTTATGTTTTTTCACCAGTCGAACAGAAACTACTGGAATAGCAACCTGAAATGCAAGCAAACTCATTAAATACATCATGCTGAGTGTAAATAAAGAGAAACATTTTAAAGCTCTTTTTTTTTAAAAACTGTATTGAATTGTTTTTGATTGAATTTTTACACAATTCATGGAAATCTACATTTTATCCAGATACACTGACCTAAAAGTTTAGTCTGAGCAAAGATTCTTTTTTTATTTAAGATTAGTTTAAAAACATCTAATTTGGACAATATTGATGACTAAAGTAATAAACAAACATATAAATACAAAAAATATATATTTCATACATAATATACATAATATAACATCATATATAAAACCTAAGCAATAAATAAACAAAAATTCTATATTTGGTAGCTAATAACCAATATTAAGGCTAGTAAATGTAAAACTATATGATATTGAGAACCATGTTTATAAACGTTTCAGGAAAAAATACCTTGATGTCTTTCCCGAAAAGGTTTGCGTAGAAGCAGAGCCAGTTTCGTGAAATGTACAAACGCCCCTGCAGCAGAATATCACGCAGAAGAGCGCACGAGTACACTGCAGAAAACACAATGTTAGTTTTCTAGACGTGCACATCTGTATTTGATTTGAGCGGATGATGCGTTACCCTTCATGAGGATTTCCTCTTTGGGGACACTGGAGAAGAGCTTGTGGTATTGAGAGTTGTATTTACTGACCGTCTGAGGACAAACAAGAGAAACTCGCTCACAAACTCTTGATTTCAATGCACTAAATGCAGTTTAAAAATATTTATTTGAAATTGGTATATAATCTGGACTAAAAAGCAAACAATGAGACAAATAATAAAATATAACTGCATGGAGTGATGCAGGGCTAAGCATCCCGTATGCAAAATGTGGGTGGAAAAAGCATCAAAGAAAATAAACAAAAACAAGTTCAGATTGTAGTAAAAACTGAAGAAAAAATGAAATGGTTATGATTTTTGACCATTAGGTGGCGCTCTTAGCAACATGTGTTTTGGAGTCAGCCTTGGATACTGATCACTCACACCAAGTTTGGTGCCAATGTGGTAAAAGGTTGCCGAGATATAGCTTCAGACTCCACATTGAAATAGTCATGGCTTCCATCGAAAACAGTAACTCCAACACAACACAATAACTTTTATCCAGTATGTTCCATTTCAAATTTTGTGGGAACCTGACAAACAGTCTGAGAGGTGATTGAAAAAGTAAGGTTTTGATTTAATTCAATAAAGCACAGAGGAAGTTTAATCAACTATGAAAATAGGATGGGATTTTTGACAATAAGCTAAAGCTAAATTTGTTTATATCGTTTAACCACAAAGTGGCGTTGGTGTAAAATTTGCTGAGTCTCTTCAGGGCATAGTGTAAAACACGCTTGCCAACTTTCAGAATTTAATGGTAAACATTTTTAAAATACACATTTTTTTACATAATTCAAAATAATTCAATATATAAGTATCAAGATCACTAGGGGGCAGAGTGCTGAAACACTACATGCAATCTCAGATCTCAGAGTCATAGCTTTTGTGTGTAAGGATCATTCACTAATTATTCAAGAGTGGTTTGGCGAATCAAAATTCTAAGAAATAACTTTTATTTGGAACGGTTTGTAGATGATATATGACGCTTTGGGAAAATCGACTCAGCTTGAGCAAAGGAATCGGGGGAGTGGTGGAAAATTTTGTTTATACGACTTATAGTTCCACTTTGGCCTAGTGGTGGCGCTAGCTAAACTTGAGTTTGAGGCTCCAAATTTGGTCAGCTTATAGGTTAAAGGCTTGGCAGTAAGTGTGCCAAAGTTTCGAACTTTCCCGGAAGTGGTTCACAGGGCTGACATTGACTTCACTGGCGGAAACAGAAGAATAATAAAACGGAAGAAGAAAGCAGAAACAGGTGCCTTCTCAGCTTTGCCCCATGAAAATATAACAGTAATAAAAAATAAATAAATAAAGGAAATAAACAGAAATCCTGACTGTATTTAAGTTCAGAAAGACACCTAATCATTAAATAATCCTGAATTTAGAAAAAAAAATTACTTCAATCTAAAACACGAAGGAAACTTTTAACTTGATTTAATTTCTCTGCGATACTAAGTTAATTTTTAGAAATCCTAAAACAAACTAAAAACAACATAAAATGTTGGATTACACGTCATTGAAATGATGTAACAATCTTTTAAAAATTTGCATGAATTTACGGTTTATTCCAAATCTAGAGGTCTAATGTAGAGACGTTTAAACCTGATGAAATGAGTTTGTTTCATCACATAATTATGCAAAACTCTTTACATCACATTTCCTTTGTTTTGACGGTTAAAATGAAGCTGCACTTACTGATCCTCTGTAGCATTTCTTCACATCTTCATATGACAGATCATCTATCAACTGCAGCCTGAAGCACAACACAAAGCAATAACTCCCATGACATCTATTTAGATACACAAAGACCCAGTGCTTATAGCTGCTTTAAGACAGTGAAACTGAAACACTGTTTATTATGTTAAATAACCATGCTGTTACATTTTTAGAACTAGTAATATTTTCGAAAAACTGGCCAGCCTCGGACACATTTGCTGTTTTAGTTCTTGAAAACATGAAACAAAAGTGCTTTTTACACACATGGAAACCACCAGAGCATGTCGGAGGGAAACCAAATATCATGCAAAGTCTGAGTGTGTCGATGATCATATGAGCAGCCATGAAGCCACATTTAAATGTGTGCAAATAATCGACACTTTTCATATTTATTTCTTCAGGTTCCCTGCCTCCACCGAGGCCTATTCTCAACATGTGGATGGTTCCATTGGGTTTCTCTTGACTGGTCCTCTGTGAGCCAGTGTTAGTTATACACATAGATATAAATGTAGAAATGAGAATTTAAAAAATACTAGTGGTCAAAATTTGCCTAAAATTATGAATTCCTTTGTTTGATCACAGCCTTTGCGTGTTTGGTCTTCCTGAGAAGATCTTTCAAGCTCCTCCAGATTTGTTGGCATTCTGGTACAAAATTTCCAGTGCGCCACAGATTGGTTTCACAATGTCAAATTTTTAAGACCTTATTAAGAATCAAATTTAAGACCGATATCATACTTATGTTAATCTAACAAAGTGCCATAAACTATAAAATATAAATAAAAACAATGCATTCAAACTATGTAAAAAATTAAACAACATTTAAAAAATTGTGAAGTTATACTAAAGAACACATTATAACGATTTAAAAAGTCCCAGACATAAAGGAACAGAATGAGTTCGACACTTAAAAAAACTTTAAGTTAGCAACACAATGGTTCCGAAGGATCACCAAATGCATAACTTCTGGTTATTTTTAAACATAAAAACATGCGTCAAACAGGGGGCTACATTGTGAATCGTTAATGTCATTAGTCTAAAATTTTTCCTTTAAAACTAACATTTTTTTTTAATTATCGAATTCAGATAATTATATGAAATCTAACACAACTTTTAAAAATGCTCTGTTTGTCTCAAGAGTAAAATATTACTGTTTTATGGCTTAATAATGCCACATTTTTCATGTAAAACTAAAAGAAAATGTATTTTTTGGGTGATTTCGATTACATTTTTACTTGTGGTGTTTTTGTTAAACAAACTAAATGTGCCGGCTCGTGCGGTGCATGTTGGGAAATCTGCCTGGCACTATCTTGTTTTCCACTGTGTTGGTCTCTTTAAGCTTCCTGAAAATGCTTAATGAGCTGTTAACGATTCATAAAGGCTTGTTTTGTTTGGAAATGGCACAAAACAAAGCACAAAGGAACAAAAACTCCATGGAACAGCGTACAAGGTTTAGGAGAGGTTTGTCTGGTTTTTTTATACATTTTTACCATTGTTTTGACTTTGTTTTTGCTTTTTTGGGGATTTATGAATTTTAATTTAATTTTAAAAAGCACTTTTAATACTGTTCATTGGCAATGTTTTATAGACTTGCAGTAAAAAAAAAAAACTCAAAATTTTACTTTTTGTACAATTTCAGGGTTGTTGTTGTGGAAATTTGTGTAATTTAATGAAAAAATGTTTATAACAGTTTTAAAGATAGTAAAACATAGTAAAAAAAAAATGCCCCAGACTTCTAAGGGTTGAACTGTAATTTAAAGGCATAACTATGTTAATTTGGTTAATGCAAATTAGGTTAAATTACCAAGTGTTTGAACAACAGTGATTTGTTCTAAAGCCAATAAAAACAGTATTTTCTTAAGGGGGCTAATAATGTTGACCATAAAAGCAAATCATTTCTGTGCGGTTAAACATGAAATATTTGGGACAAAAGAGAATAAATAAATGATTTATGGATAAAAAACAACAGCATTTTTGTGAGAACATTACTTAAATGTCTCACTTTCTCAAACTGCCTCAACTTCCTCTTAATAACAACCCATCATTGTTCAGCATCCATTATTGTATAAGATCTATGGGTGTTTGTAACATCTGGCAAAACTTCAGAGCCACCACCGTTTCCTTCCTACAGCATCATAACACCAGCAAAACTAATAAATACCTCATTATTTCAGAAGCTTATCAAACAAACTCATCCGATGTGAAATGGACAGATTGGGACGCAACCACTCAAGGTTCTGTTTTAAGTATTTTTAAGTAGTTTTATTGAGTGCGCCCAGCAGGAGTTTCTCTGCTTAATTTGTGGGTCTGGAGGAACACCGTGTTTCTCTCAAATGAGGCTTTGTGCTCCAGAACACCCACGAACGCTCTCACACGGCATTGTGTTCAATCCAGGGCTCTCATCTGAGGCCAAATATGACATTCACACACAACAATCCATAAAGTAGACACACAAACACAGACATCTAAAGCCGATGCCCTGTTTCTTTGTCTGATTCAATCCTGTGAATCAAACAGTAATCTAACTGAATCTGTTTGCTCTGTGCATAATTTAAAGGGGCGGTAAACCGAGAAACCCTAAAGTTGTTGAAAATTTTCGAATATTTGCAAAAAACGTTTATAACAGAGGGAGACGGAGTAGTTATTTTGTAACTAGACGGCTAAAGTTTGTACATGTTGACTTATGAAACTTTTTTTTTTTAAATGTGCCCCATTATTTTAAATCGGTCGCAGTGGTAAACAATTAGGTTGCTAGGGAGGAATCATTGATCTCATTAAAACGTTCCCTTCTCACCATGAGGGATGCAAACCAACACATATGTTGATGTTCCTAACATTTCTGGAGCTGATTTAGTTGCTATGGTAAACAGCCTGGTTGCTATGAGGTGGTCAGTGACATAGTGTTATATGTAGTATATGTTCCACATGGAAAAATGAGTAACATAAAGCTACCCCCATGTCTCTAATATTTTCCAAAGTTGAGATAGATATGCTAATTTGGTTGCTAAGGTAAACAGTTTGATTGCTAGGGAGTAAAATGTTAACTTATTAACATAAACACCCCCCCCCTTTCTTTATGATGTTTTTACTCAAAGATGCTTTACTTTTTCCTATTTATTTTCAATGGGCATTACCTTAAAGGCGGTTCTGGGCCAAATCCCTTGTAGACCAATTAATACTGTGTGAAAATTAAAGTCATACAATGTATTTGTGTGTTTCTCACATTAGTGTGTGTCTGAATTGCGCTGGAAACTGGTTCTCCTCGTCCCGGGGGGTCTCTGTCAGCTCAATCGGGGAGGACATGAGCGCCAGATCCTCAGCCTGATCCACCAGAGCAGTCGTCATGATCTGAGAGACACAGACAGATAATATTACGTAAATATTTGAAACAAAACTAGTTCCCAAAGCTGGGAACGCAAAACTGGGTCATTTCTCTGTGAAAGGGTCCATTGTGAAAAGAAGCAGCAGATAAACATGTGATGTGATCGGTATCTCCCTCGACAAATCAAATTAAATTAATCTCTGAGGAAGAAGATAAAAAAAAATAAAATAAAAAAATGTGATTGGAGTCCTGTCGAAATTTCCACACTACAAGTTCTGTTGTGTAAGGATTTGCAATTCTCCTTTAACACTTTATGTAAACCTGCTTATATATCTTATACAGATATCTGGAGAATAATGCTGCAAGACAATGAATTATGTCTCAAAGACATTGCAGTATTAGCGATGTAGAGGATATAACCATGTATGTCTATAAGGAAACCCATAAGGGGAGGAGTCAAACTTCTCGATAACCATACATGAATAATCAAGTGGTTACGAGAGTTTAAAAAGCATTGGGATGTCAACTAGGGCTACCAATAATTCAAATGATGTCAATCAAGGCTATAAAAACCAGCTCTCATCGGTCAACATAAGACTCTTAGACCAACAGAATCACAAAACTAGAAGCCCAGAGCAGAGGATGGGAACAGCCAACAATGTACTTGCATTTAGAATGCACCCTGAAAACTCTTAAGTGAACTTTGTTTTATTTATTGCAGAATATTTGACTTAGTTTACCCAACCAATAATCAATAATAAGGGTGACAGAGAATGTGTATAATAGAATAATACTTCTAAACCAAGAAAGAAGATTAAACAGAAAACGCAACTTTAATTATCTTAAACATTCAACATAACTTTGCAAAAAAGGCACTCTGAGTGATCTTATAATAAATCTTGGGAGCATCAAGAGGCAGTATCGCTCTTGAGAGCCCAAAGCAATAAGAGAACAAATGTCTCTCAGCAACTTTATTTAAATAGCTAATAACTTCCTGGTTGTGATGTATTTCCTGCCCTTGATTTAGAGATGGGCAATAAAGCCTTAAAAAAAATCTCAATTATTTTACACCCCTATTTAAAATCTATCTGCAGATTAAAAAAGAAAATGTTGAAAACACTCTATAAATGTAATAATAATAACATTAATAATAATAATAATAATAATAATAATAATAATAATAGTGCTGTTACAATATTAAATTATACATTTTGGTCTAATTGTTATTTTGTTTTAAATAAAATTGAAGTTAAATGAAACACAAAAACCAATGTTACAGTTATTTTATTAATAATAAAATGTCCTCGGTGACACTGCAGACCTTTGATCAACTCTCTTTAAAACAGTCGATTTATTAATTTCCTGTAAGTTTAGGGCTTGTATTAACGTTTAAACGTACATGGAACGTAAATGTTTGACATGAGTGGAGGAAGGTGAGCCGCGCACATTCTTACGGAACCAGGGCAGCGTTTGCATATTACGTTAAAGATAAAATTGATTTTCAAGTTAATCGCTTAAATTGATTTATCGCCTAGCCCTAAGAGGATTATAACAATTTTTGATTACATGTGTTAAAAAGTAAAAAAAACAGTTTGATATGAAAAAAATGACAACAAAGTGCTTCATACTAAGGTTTACAACTTTCAAAGTTTTTCTTCCGGAGTTGGCTCTCAAAACCGACTTCCAGAGGGTCGTCTTGAAATCTTGAGTAATCTTTATTTTTCGTGGGCTGGGCATGTGTCATGATGAAGATGCCAATATTACCACGGCGGTCTAAATCTGAAAATGTTCCGTTTTTCGACGTAATGCAATAACGGAAGGAAGTCTATAGCATAAAACAATGCAAGAGTATTAATTAAAAGATAAATAAATACGACACAAAAATCAAATTGTAATCACTGAACTCCACACGCAAACAGCTTATTGAAGCCATTAAACAACACAAGTCTGAATTACAGCAGTTGCGTCAGAATGTTATTGTAGCACTGATTGTACATGTTCTTAACAAGCAGATGAACAAAGACTTCTAACATCTGAAACATCTGTTATCTCAAATCATATGAGCAGAACATGTTGTTATTAGCTCTCTGAGGAGTCACAGCAGTGGGTCAGACATCTGTTGTTTATGAGTCTATCACTAAAAAGATGACTGGTGGAGTCTGAAAATGCCACAATATGTTGCTATCAGTGGTGACTTGTCTCGTGATTTTACCTTGAATTGTAAAGATGTCTAATCTGGTTAATAGAACATGTTCTAATGCTACCTTTCTTTGGAAATGTTACATCCACAAAGCCAAATACACTAAAAGCAAGCCCCAGTTTGACATTTTGAAGCATGATCTGAAACTATATTATAACAACTTGTTAACTATTTATACGAAATTACATTTTTTTTATAATCACCCTCGCCCATTCTCTCTTTTCTCTCTTTCAATTCCTATTTCTTCCTATTCCTATTTATAGTATGTAGTTTAACAGTGTGTTAAGTAGTTTAGTTAAAAAAAACTAGGAAAAAAGTGTTAAAAATCAAGCCCAGTCCCCACATTGATTCATGCATATCTAGGGCCAGACTGTGGAAAAGATTACTTGCATTAAACAGGTCAGCAACCTTTACAGTACCTGTGATGTGTTGGGAATCTTTTGTTTATTCATCAACTCGTCGAAAAGCATTTTTAACACTTATGTGTTGTTGGGGACATTTTCAGACACTTAGAGTGATTTTGAGTCTAAATTTGGCAACAACCTTTTCTTTGTTTCAACAAAGTGCAAATTTATTTGGTGATAAATCTAATTTATATATATACATATACAGGTTCTTCTAAAAAATTGCATATTTTGATAAAGTTCATTATTTTCTGTAATTGTTTACTTATAATCATGATTGCGGTTTTGAGTGATGAACCAGGCTGGGAGTTTTTAAAAGCCTCAGGAATCTTTGTCCGTGTTTAGAGTAAATTAGTTAATTCAGATGATTAGGCCAATAGCTTGTTTAGAAAACCTTTTCGTGATATGCTAATTTTTTTTAGATTTTTGGGTTTTCATCCCAAAATCATCAATATTAAAACAATAAAAGGCTTGAACTACTTCAGTTGAGTGTAAGTGAATCTGAAATATAGGAAAGTCTAATGTTTACCAGTGCATTACAGAAAATAATGAACTTTATCACAATATGCACATTTTTTTAGAAGGACCTGTATATTTATATATTGGGAAAATGCATTTTTTCAAAACACCCTGGGTTAAGGAAACAATGAACAAGACACAAAAAAAAACCCAATAGATCTGTGTATCGTCAGTTCACATCAAGTTACTTTAAGTTGACTTATAGACAGTAAGACATTTCTACTATTACTTCCATTTGTGTTTTCCCAACAACACTTGGATATATGCGCATGATCTCGCAACAGAACGTGCAACAAAACACAATGCAACTGGCTTTTGCAGCTAGAGACTATAGAGATTGTTTCCCTTTTCCTAACTGATACTGCAATACCATTTGCTCGAAAACAGAGAGAAAGGCTTTCACATCAAATACCCAGTGAACTCATTCTGAAGCTTAGCTTTTATTTGAAAGAATCAAAGACTAAAACACAAACTTACATTGAGTGCTGACATTATTAAAGAGATAGTTTACTCAAAAGTGAAACTACTCTCCCTCCTGAGGCTTTTTTCTGTTTATTTTCAACTCAAAGGTCTCTTCAAAACTCTGTTTAGAAAAGTAAAAATGACTGGATCATTGTGTGTGACTCCAGTGGATTCTTCGTACAATGCAATTAAAATGTTAAAGCAACTAGAAAGTAACATCTAGGCATTTTACCCCCTCCCCTCCATACATTTTTACACAAATATATACATTTTAAATTTGGTACAAATGATGCAAAGATTACAGTGCACAGCTCTGTTTTTCGACATAGTGAAAAAAATGCACATAAAATGTGTTATTTACCCGAATGGGAGCAACTTATAGATAAAATAAGCTATAGATAAACTTAAACACTTAAAAATATTCCTTGCCTCTCAATATTTTAGTTTAAAAAAAATGATTTTAAGTTGAAAGGTATATTACGTTGGTACAGGAAGTTGTGATACCGTTTTAAATTCTTTAAGTGCGTAAAAGTTTCTTGTCTGAAGGGTTTCCACAATAAGAGTGTGTTCATGGGAGTTCTTGAGCAAACATCCAATCAGTTTGAGGGTGGCCCCTTTCAGGCCCAACACACTCTAACAAAACTTGTGTAAACTTAAATGTGTCATGACTAGGGGTGTAACGGTTCGCTAAAATCGTATTCGGTTCGGTACAGTGTCTTGGAGAGCTCGGTTCGGTTCATTCGGTTCGGTACAAAACAATAAGAACTTACATATTCTTTATTTTGTAAAGCTGCCAATACACAATAGAATTCTTGCATAAAAAAAATAAAAGTGACATTTGGGTGACATTTTAAATAAATTGCACTCTTTATAAAGAAAAACACATTTTTTTTAAATAAAAAATGAAAAACTGCAACTAGTTAGGACCTGAAAACTTTTAACACTAGCAACAGCTTCAGCTTGTATATAAACAAAACTAACTATTCAAGTTTTAGGCTAAACAGATTAACCTATCCACATTTTCTGAAGAGAGCACAGATCTGGTTATAATATCTCCAGCAGTAGAAAATGTTAGATGTGTTGCCTGCCACATACCCGATCTCCGTGGAACAATGTCGGCATACAACTTTTAATTTAACCCGTTATGTATTTTAACAGAGAAGCCAAAGTGTTCCCAAACAGGAGACCGTAGTGAGGTGGGAGGGTCTTCAAGCTCTGGCTTCTTTTTCGCTGTTGCCATGATGCCATTTTCTAACTCGTGCTCTGCTACTAGGAACAATGTTCCTTCCTAGGCGAGTTTCCGCACGGACGCTATTGAGTGACACACAGTAGAGCTGCACGTCATTCAATAGCGTCCGTGCGGAAACTCGCCTAGGAACATTGTTCCGCTGCGCTTAATATCATGCTAATAATACATTTATATTATTTAATACAAATACCGAATACCGAAACGGTACGCAAGTGTCCCGAACCGAACAGGCCGTACCGAAACGGTTCAATACATACCGTGAACCGTTACACCCCTAGTCATGACATGTTGAGATTTTATGGTGATTTCTAAGAGTAGATTGAATCAAAAATCAAATCATGGACGGTTCATGTTCCAGAACAAAAAAAAACAAATTTATTCATGCCATTGAAGAGTCAAATGGTTACGTCAATGTTCAACATGAAAGATTTCCTTTCCCCGGAAGTAGTGCGGTATCCAAAAAATGTGATATCTGGAAACATATGGAAAGAGCACAAGTCAAACAGACGGAAAGAGCAGGTGGTGAGGGTGCTTTTGCATCTGATTCGGGGTCAGACTCACGGATGTATGATGTTTCCTTTTTCACTTTTTTTCTTTTAAGTAAAAGAATCATATTTTCCATATACAATTACACCAATGTCAACAACATATTATTCAATGTCATGGCCCCTTTAAGGAAGCCGCTTCAGATCTATACGTTCTAGTTCTTTCTCTGTATATCTATGGCCCCCTTCTTTTATCAGCAAAAAAATAATATGTTATTTACTTCATAAACACTGACAATTCTAAATCATGTGGATTGATTGAAATGTTTTGAAACAACAGTGACGTAGCTGTTGATGGAGAGTGGACCACATCAACCACAGTCTCCTTTTCACCAGTGTCTATAAAAAGCCCCGGAGGTCATTTATTGAAATGTAAAGCCAGATGCAAGAGAAATGAGCAAAGCTGGTTTTTCTTTTCAAGGTTGTGTAACAATAGCCAAAACAAACAGTGTTACAGTCCATGCATAGACAGTACAAATGGCATGAAAGACTGTGTCTGCTAACATGTAAACGATATGACAGGTGTCTTCAAAAATTACAGAAATATTATTTCTGATGTAAGGTTGGACTCTGCAGTGTTAGATCTCTGTTGTTTGGAACAACAGGTGACCAATTCTCACAAGTTCATACGTTTCTTTAGGCTATTCACAAAAGTCTGAAAACACTTTTGCATAGTCAAAAATGGCTGCAGTAAAATAAGCACCTTTCAGGTGATCCTGAACTACGACTGAATCCTCCCTTTTCTCCACATTTTGTCAAACAGCTAGGGCTGCAACAAACGATTATTTTGGTAGTCGATTAATCTATCGATTTTTAGACCGATTAATCGATTAGTCGTCGATTATTTCAATGATTAATCAGCAGCCTTTGAGCGATTATTCTGCTTTTTCAACTTAAAATAATGAGGTACAAATATTCTAACTAATAAATAAAATAAGAAAATCACTTCAGCTTTTGAAATAGTTGTTTTAATGAACTTTGAGCAAACTAAACATGTCATTTTCTTTAAGTTTTCTGATTCTGTTACACTCAAATTACACACAAATGCTCTCTAAGCATTGTTTACATGTTTTGTTCTAATTCAATAGAAAAAAATAAATAATCAGCTGCATTACAGACAAAAAGAAAGTTGAATGTGAACATATCTTGACAGCAGCATTAATAATTATTGGTTTACCTCTTGTTTTAGTTCATCAAAAGTAATATCCCAGGGAAATACACAGTTATGAAACTAGATATTTGGAGGGTGATAATCTAATAATTCTTAGAAAATCTGGCAACATTTCAAAATTTAAGAAAGAAATAAAGATAATTTTAGAAGCAGCATAAGATAATGAATGGTGTGAGAAAGAAATGCTTTGGTGTGTGTCTTTCATTTTATTTCTATTTTTGACTCTTAAAGCTATTAAAATGAACATTCCCCATTGTGGGACAAGTTTTTTTTCCCATAATGTGAATGGATTTATAATGCTTTTAATTTTATATCAACGATTTCTTACTTTGTTTAATCCTTCTTTTTACGTTAAATGCTAATTATTCTAATGAATACGCAAATAAAATAAAATAAACATCTAAAGTTTGTATAATGCTGTACATTCATAAATTATTACAATATTCACTGCTGTAAGCAGCTAGCTTTAGGCGATTGCATTCTTTTAAATTTTTTAAACAATATTTACAGTTGAACAATGTGCTACAAGTAAATTTGACATCTACGCGGCATATAAGAAAAATAAAAATCAAAACGTCTTCACGATGTAAACATTTTATTTGAACTCTCATTGGTTTAGTCTGTGCAGTCACGTGATTGAATGCACGTTCACGCAGAGGGCAATCGAAATCTGCACAACACCGGGATGCTTCCTCGTGCTCCAACATGCACGTTGTGCTCCCGTGAAAAGCAAGTTCCGCCTTGCATGTATTGCACACAACAACATTTTTGGTTAAGTTTAGTAAAACTTTCCCATACATTACTCGTTTGGATTCGTTTGGAGTTTTCTTCTACCGCAGTAGCATTCGAGAGGGCTGAGCGACCCTGCACTGGACTGCTCTAGTGCTACAGCGCCCCAGCGCTCAAATCGCGACATGTGACCCTCACATTAGGTCACATGACATCAAACGACTACTCAACAACACAAACATTTGTTCGGCAATTTTTTATGTCGACTAATCGTTTCAGCCCTACAAACAGCTCCCTGTTATCAGCCACTAACAGAATAAAAAAATTTTCTACGTGTTCTCTGTCGCTGTTCTTCTTTCCTGTTTCCTCGTTTGGTGCGGTGAACATCTGTTGTACCACAAACGCCATCTTCAGGCAGGGATCATCATTGCATCAATATTTCCTTGACGCAGACAAAGAGTACCCTACTGAGAAGTCATCCAAAGATTCGTGCAAATCTCAATTTGGACTGGTGAATTGAGGCCTTCAAACCCACTCCCCATTGCTGCGAAGGATAGGATATCCTCCTTATAGGGGGAGATAGGACTCAAAGGTTCTCTGGTCAATTAGGTTTATGTAAGCGAGTGCTAACTGATTACACCCGTGTCAAGCCCTGATAACATTTCCCGAGAACGTTATTTTAACATCCCGTATGCAATTTAACAAAAAGTCCAAATGGCGACAACAAATCCAGGTTTCAGCACCTAAATCCCAGTTATTTCTTATAATTGCATCAATGCACTTCGTACTTTTTTATTTGTATTTTAGCTGTTTATAGAATGGCGTCCCTGAAGTCGGTTTGAGCAGTCAATCGCAATTTTTTAGGTTTTAAAACAGATTAAACAGAGTAGACAAAAACTACAGTTTCAATATAAATAAAAAAAATCAAACAACATGAAGAAACCCAACACTCTATCCAGTGCCTTCCTGGATCATTGAATGAGCAGAAACAAACAAAAGAAATAGAAAAAAAAGATTTTTTTTTTTTTATTCAAGCTGGACAGAATAACCAAAAACTGCATAAAAAATGTGGTTCAAATAAGTCATCAAGCCACTATTTTATAAATGGGTGCATAATGATATAATGTTCATTAAACAGCAATCATTCATTTAGTAATGTTTCATCAATATGTTTTAAATTGAAAGTTCTGGTTAAATATTTAAATTAAGTTAATAGTCATTGTAATTTTAATAAAACGATTTTAAAGCTTTGGTATATAAAGACTATTACACAAGAATGCCAAGGAACGTGCTGTATATTTCGCAAGTACTAGCAAAACATCCCATTCCATTACACAATTATGTCATGTTTTAGACTAAAAATATTGTTAAAATGAGTATGAAACGTTAAAGGCTGGTAATTAGCAGCGAATTATCCGAAAATGGCAGATTTTGTGATAAACGTTGCAAACGTGGCAGCTCACTTCTCAATGTCAATAACATTAACTTGCACCATAGAGCTAATATACCACATTTAAAGCCCCCTGAAATCAAAATAACAACAATACGAATATAAAAGACGATGTTAAGTAACGTTAAGAGTCTATGGAAAAGGACTTAACGTTATCTCTTACCTCCGAGCAGCTCTCCAGTCCGTCATTTTATAACAAACGCAGCGAATGGACGTCTCCATCCGGTCCACCGGCGCGTTCATGTATATATTTATTATATAGTGACATTACAAAGGTAATAAATGAATTATTTGACTCCTGGAAGGAAACTATACGTTGACCGTTCAACGGAAATTTCTGCTCCGTTGCGACTTGTTGCTCAGTCGTTGAAGAAAGGGGTGTGGCTTGATGCTTGGGCACGCCCCTTCACCTGACGTCACCGACGAGCCTATTCACAAGGGCCTCTTTTTCATTCCTAATGATTTTTTCGTGCCAAAAGCTGTAATTGACGACAAAAGGCACACTGGACTACAGAAACTTCCTAATGATCTGTAAAATAAGCAGAACGCCTCCAAATCTAACGTTAAATTTGGCATTAAACTAAACAAAATGTTGGATTTTAGATGTAAACAAACCATTCGTACATTTTGTTCACTCTATTTAATTTCAGAAGAGTGAACAACGTGATAATGTTGGTCTAAAATAGTAAGTTAGATTGGAATTCTTTATTGTATTAAGTTACCGCAATTAAAAAAAAGTTGCCTAAGCAGAAGAGCCAGTTCAGACAAAAAATGGCCGCTTTCTTAGATCTGGATCAATTGAAGAAGTCTGAAGAAGTCCAGGAAGAGGATTGTTGCAGTATTCATTCAGGTCTAGATCTGACCAGAATCTGAACAAAAAGTTCAGTTGAATGACGTTACGAAATGTCTAATTCATTTTAGTGCTTTTTGATGGTTAGCTGCTTATCAAAGATCACTTCAAGGTTCTGGACTGAGGCAGAAGGAAAGACTGTTGAGGACTCCAGTCGAATGGTGAAGTCATGCTGAATGTTGACATTAGCAAGAATAACCAACAGCTCCGTCTTTGCCATGTTAAGCTATGTATATGGCTGATGGGACTTTGGTAAGTAGTGCAAGAAGAGAAGAGGACTTAGAACTGAACCTTGTGGAACACCCGAGAGCAGCTACTGAGCCCTCTAGTGGTTCACTGTCCTGGCTGAGATCGTTAAGAATGGGTTCGATCACTGTACTGGCTTTCTCTTACTTTTATAAAGAATGAAAGGCAGGTGAATCAGCATCACTAAGTCATCAAGTTTGTGTAAAGGACTGGAATCATTTAGGGAACGCACGAGTACCCATTTCAAATAGCTGGAGTAAGCACCAGCAGAGCCCTGTGACCCAAAGGACCTATAAGGGGCTCTAAAAGAGATTGAAACTAGATTGTGGAGAATGCTTTAATTTCAGACCTTCAAAGTTGATTAGAGCAGAAAATACATGTGAAAATCTGAGAATCTAAGTTAGATATATTAAAACATTTTTAGCTAGTTTTGCTTATTGTAATGAAATATTTATACAGCACTAGACTTATAGGTACATCTGATATACTGATAATCATCTCTGTTGCTTATTTTGCAAGGAACACTAAAGGAGAACAGCTTTTGTAAATCGCATGCAGTGACCTGTTTGGCACAGTGCGCGTGCACGAGAAACTGTGGGAGAGCGCGCGCTTGGAATTTTAATCACTCGTGCACGTGCCTCGAATACGAAATAACATTCAGCACCAGTGTTTTTCTTAAATATGTTCATACCAGATTTTTTATTGAATTTTGGGGGTAGTATTTGTCCTCGGATTAATTGGAGTAATATTCTATAATTTTAAAGCACAAATGTCTGAATTAGATACAAATGTTTTGTATTCTCAGAGTCTTGCCTTTTTTTAAATTACTATCGACTAAAATAGTTTTAAATAAGCCTTTAATGCAGACATTATTCATTCTATTTAATTATTATTTTAAGTAACGGTTTAGACTATAAGTTTCTTCAACAAATCGTATTTTATTCGCGTAGGAAATAAAAATCATAAAACGTAAATATTCAAGAATTAGTATTTAATTTCCTGGGCGAACTTTCCATTAAATTTTTTTTTTTGGCGCTTCACACTGGGTTTCCATGGAAACTAGATCCCTCACGAACGCGCTCTGTCTTTCCGCTCCGCATTGATCACGTGATACTGAGAAACTGACCGGCAAAACGGTTTAAGTAAAACTTTAACATGTTAAATTAAAAACAAACTCGGTTCGAAAGACTAGTACAAACCGTCTAAATTCTTCCAAACCATAAAAAAATTGTAAATATTCCATGTCTAAGTACTTAATGGCGCTAATTGTGTATAAGTACAGACTTGGATGAATATACTTAGAACAAGCTATACATGTTAAGGTAGGTAGGTAGTAGGTTCCCAAAAACATATAGTTCCCATATGAGCATTTGTCCCTTGAACGCTAGCTACGAGAGCAAGCAGTGCATGTTTACCAAACATTTGAACTGTTCCGATATCACAAGCAACATATGATTAAAATACTGAAAACTCAAAAGGAGGTATATGCATCACTTGTCCTTACCAGACTTCATTCTGACTTTGAGGGCTTTCTTCTTCAGAAATGGAGTCTTTCTTGGTTGGCAAGGCTCTATTGTGTAGGTTCACCACTGTGTTGGTCTCTTTGAACTTCTTGATAATGCTTCTCACTGCAGTTCTTCACACTGATTTAAGGAACAAGTGCATGATTCCCCATCTTTGAAAGCGTTAAAAATTCGTCATCTAAAGTCCAAACTAATCTCATTTGTCTTGGCCATTATAGTAACTGCTACTTTATACTTATCCTTAGCTAAAGTGCAGTTTAAGTACTTTTCTAGGTTAATTTGGTTGAATTAGCAAGTAATTATAACAAACAGTGGTTTGTTCTTAAGCCAATTAAGGTAAGGGTTTATTCAGATGGCTATTAATAATAATGAGCTTAACATTTTTTGTTTATTTTTAATAGTTTTTTTTTTAAGCAACTGTAAGAAATCAGACTTGCCCTGGAAATAATTGCTATTCAAGCTTGTCATAGGAATATCTTCTGTCTGTCAGACCTACCTTCTTCTCAAAACACCAGGGTTCAGTATTCAACCTTTAAATTTGTCTGAAAAATCTCATTTTGTTAATTTTGCCCAAATTGTCAGTCATTTAAACCCTCATTTTGTGCTCAAATGGATAAAAGTTCATCACTATGTATTTAATTATTGGCCATTTTCATTGTTCAACACCTTACACATAAAATGGATCGTAGAGTTCATTCACAAGCCAAACCATTGTTAAATGGTTCCATCTGCTGGTGAAAGTCTGAAAATTCAATCCTTTCAATAAACTGGGTTTAACTACTGGAGACAAAGATGTGGCAATGCTTTTTTCACAAGGTAATATCACATAAGAATTAAATAAAAAATAAAGCAATTACCCAGAGTGATTGTCTCATAAAAAGATTTATTTTTTGCCTAAATGTACAAAGGCAAGTTACAGTATTGTATAAAAATTGCGCAATTTACACTTTACACAAGAGATCCCGAGGAAAAGAGAAACGGAGAGAGAGAGAGAGAGTTCAGGGAAAGACGTGTCACCCCAAGAGAAAATCAACATCTTTCTTTCAAGTACCACAGACTCACACAGAGACGATGGTTTATATGCAAATAAAAATCAACATTGGGGGGGGGGGTTGATTGGAAGAGAAAATAAACAATAAACTCTAACCCCTCCCTTCGTCCCCTGAGAACTGCTCAGGGCTACATTAGCACCGTCAGAAACAAACATTTGAACCGATCAAAGTAAAACTGAACGAATCACCTCAGACAACCGTGAAATAAATAAAAACAATCAAAACAAGCCGTACAAACTGGCTCAGGGTGAGAATATTAGTATGCTATTAGAAAACATGTTTTTGAACAAGCTTTTCGATTCTGATCGGAGAGCAGCGCTGCCATATCTCACAGTTACCTTCTAACTGAACAGGGCTGATCCTGTTTTAAAATCGATGTGGAATAAATGGAAGCAAATCTGTTAAAAGTGAGAGTTTACCGTAAAATCAAACTTGCCATCGTTTCTATCTCTTCAACAACTATCATTAATTTATAAAATCCTGAAAATAGTTTAGAAGACAATGCAGCAAGTTACCAACTTCTGTTTAAGGAAAAAAAAAAAAAAAGTGCTGAATTTTGGCTGCTATTGGTTCCCCCCGAAAAAAACGGGATGAAAAACTTGCAAAAAAAATTGGTTAAAATTTTAGTCTTTTTCAGACAAACATTGTGTATCAGAAGCCACTGACATCCAAAGCAACAGTTAACAATTTATTAACAATTTTGTATTACGTCAAATAGGTTGCTTTATGATTAAAAACGGTTGTAGGAAGAGAAAAAAAAAATGGCAACTTTTATTTCTTTGGCTCAACTTTCTTTTTACAAAATTCGTCAATTGAACAGTAAAAAGAGATTGAGACTTCTCCTGAGCCTCCCAAAACTGGAAATACTGGTTCAGAATTCAAAACCACTGGGTTTTCACTTCCTTCCCAGTATTCTCAATCATGACCCATCATGTTTCGGATTACAGAAAAGACGAAATGAATTAAAATCCCCAGAATCTATCAATATCTACCCAGCATGGGAGAGCTGGAGACTGTGACTTTAAAACTGGATACTTCTGAAGCTGCTCCAGCTCTTGACATCAGCTGCTGATAACGGTGGGGGAAAAAACGGGGAAAGAGAGAGTGTAGGAAAATGTGACAGCATCCAACAAGCTCTTTTAAAATTATTCCTTTGTACAATATTTACAGAAAGCACACTGTGAAGAGAAATAAAGAGGGTCACAGAGAATTCTACCAGTTTCCATCAGCGATGCTCTTCCTCCGAGGGTCTTGAAGAAACGATGCTGGTGGTTCTTCCAAAGTTTGCCATGTTTCAGACTTGCAGTTGAGTTTCACTGTTCGTAGACGTAGAGCCTGGAAACTCCAGTAAAACATGCTTTTTGTGCCACAGATACAATCGTGAGTCTCCAAGAAGCTGAAAGCACCAGACCGAATGGTTTCCAAGCTCCACTGTTTCCATCTTTAATTCGTTCTGTAACCTCACGACTGTGATTTCAGAACCTCTGGGTCATTAAAGATTGAGAAGTGCATAAAAGTGTCTGGAACGTCCATTCCTGAACAAATGGAGAGGAAACCAAGCTCCGGCAGAGTCAAATGTGCCAAAATACTTTTCTCCAACATCGACAGATAAAGATGCAGGGGATTCTAGGAAAAGAGGCATTTATAAATCAGGGGCATCATTAAACTGATGCCATAACATCCCTGTAACGTTCCTGGAGCGTCTGCATGTGAACCAGTCACACGACAGCAGAAAGACACTCACTTCCACCTGGAGAAAAGGAAAAACACAATTTTTACTTTGCATTTGCAGACGGCGTATGGACTCCATGCTTTCTGCATAGCGCATCATCCATTCGTGTGGACGCCCAGAGCTGTCTGTACATTTTGCACCAGTTTTATGTTGTGTAGCACATCTCTGGTGACGTTTATCCCCTAGATATTGTTTGTTACTTATATGCAACTTAATAAATTACTTTACTATTGGAACCCTTTTCATCCACTCTTACAGTTTATGAATCCAGTTTCGGGGTCTTTTGAGTCATATAACAGCACACTTTGGGAAAAATGTGAAAGTTCTCATTTCTGCCACTAGAGGGCAGCAAGTACAAGACCTCTTCCTCTTTGTTTTTTTTTTTACCGTGTCATGACCTGCTCAAAAGCAATCACATGGGAGAGTAAATGCTTTGCTGAGTTGGACAGTTTTGCTTTCTCCAGGGGAGTGAACACCTGGTGTGGTGTTTTCTCCTCTGGATTGGAGCATTGGACGTATGTAAATATTTATTAGTTGTGTTTCCCACAAACCAGTTTACATTAGTTGTGTCAGGACAAGGCAGGGTTGGATAAGGAATTGGGAAAGGTGAGGGGGGAAAGGTTCAAGAGTGATAATTTAAAAAAAAAAAAACAAGACCTCTTACAGTCAAGGTAATCACGAAGGAATGTTTGCGATACAACTGACTGAATATCGGTCTGTTTTGTTAGTAACTGGCAAAATGAAACTTGTTTCAAAGCGGTTCAAGGTTTCATCAAACTGATGCATCTGTTAAAGTGACCCTTTTAAGTGTTTATTTTGACTATTTTAAAGAGAATTTGATGCAAAAAGATAAGCAAATGACGTGCATATAAATTCCATTTTTTTTGCGATCACAGGTTTTGGGACAAGAAAATCACGAGGTGCTAGGAGAGATATGAAAATATCTACATTAGCCAATATTCTATAATCTCCAGCTCATATTGTGTTGTTACTGGGGACTGTTCGAAGACTCTGAGCTTCAGCATCATCAAACATAAACCTCATTTTTGTTGTGATGCATGTGTTGCTCATATTATCCTGCCATGGCCTTGAGGATTAGCCCAAATTCCAACATGGAATCCTAATCCAAGGAATATTAAGAGGAACAGGCTCTGTAATGCCATTTGAGAGTGATTGGTGTGGAAAGGAGTCTTACCATTCTCACCTCCGTTGTACTGGAGGGTACATTGAAGGAGCTGAGGCTTGCTGACTGGCAACAATGGCTGAAGAGGAGATCCCTGGTGGATGGAAAGAAGAGCAGAGGTGTAAATTATGTTTCATTGGAATAATCTTCAGCCAATAAAAATTAAGAATTAAACTTCAAAAATGTTCATCAACCAATAAGAATCAAGGATGTAAACGTAGTATGTTAACCAGCCAACAAAAAGCAAGGATCGAACCAAAGTATATCCGTCAATAAAAAAAAACATTCCAACTTTAGAATGTGCCTCAGACAACCAGAACCAAGCATTCAACCATAGAACTTACACCAGTTAGTAAAAATCAGGCAATGAATATTAATATGATCATCAGCCAATTAGAACCAAGAATTTGACCTTAGAATTTTCACTAGCCAAAAAAACAAAACAAGGACGCGAAATTTTCACAAACAAGGATTTAATATTAAAATGTAATAAAAGTTACGCATTTAGCATTACAATTCAACATTCACCATCAGAGTTTAACCATAGAATGCTACTCTCTGAATAATGGTTGACCAATCAGAATCCAGCATGCAGCTTCTGAAAATTAATCAGCTTATCAGAATCAAAGGTTCAGCTGCATTATTTGGGATGCTCACCTGTAGCATAGGACAGGTCGTACTGTCCAGGTAGTATAGGATAGGCCAGGTGATGATGAGAGGGCATCATTCGCTGGGAGGGTGAAGATCTCGGACGATCTAGATCTCTTTCAGTGATGCCCCTCTCTCTGTCATGGGGTGTTTTCTCCGCTCCAGGGGGAGATTTGCTCTTGTATTGGCTGGCATGTTGCTGGAGGATGTCCAAAGCTTTAGATTCTGATGCTGCTTTGCTGCTCACGGTGGGACTAGCACGAGCCTTCTCACCGTCTTCACCTGTGGGCATCTTACTGCCATATGGAGAAAAGGAGTACCCTGGGGAGAGGTATGATCCTGTAGAGAAAAGGGGGGAAACTGTTATCTGATTTTTAAGCTTATGTTAATGTTCAAGTGGGATAATATCCATGTGCAGGACAATTGAAAAGCATCAACTCACCAGGATAGTTCGGCATCATCACAGCAGGCATCCCTCTGTACCCTGGATGATTGGGATCATATCCCTGACTGTAGGGGTATCCGTGCATGTAGGATAGGTAGGACTGGTGCTGAGGTAACGGGGAAGAGAACTGCATATGTGCTCGCTGATCTTTGCTGACATTTCTTGGCTCCTCGGAACCTCGGGATTCGGCTCCATCTTTGATCTCCTCTTTAGATGGAGTGTCTTTAGGACGGGGCCTCTCCTCTTTGCTCTTTCGATCTCTATCACGCTCCCTGTCTCTGTCCCGTTCACGATCCTCTTTCCATCTTTCATCTTCCATTTGTTTCTGGGCATTGGGGTAAACGTAAGGCCACAGTCGAGAGTCTGGCTCCTGGACACAAATTGGCAAGGGCTTAATGAACAATATGGATTTCCAGGGGTTGGAAAACATAACCAATACATTTATGGCACTTTTCCACCGCACGGCATGTACACGTTTAATTCAGCTTGGTTTTAACGGGTTTCTACTGCATTGTGGCTGCGGAACTGGCACTAAACAGACACCATTGACATACGTAAGAACAGATTGGTCCGAGAGCAGGGTTTCCCTTACCATTATATTAAGGGGGCGCCCCGCCCCCCCAACGGCACCCTCCGCCCCCCTTGAAGGTCAAGTTAATTTTATTTTATTTTCGTCGAATAACGACAGAAGTAATTTATATAAAACAGGTCTTTGCTTTTTTCTTTTATTAAACTAAATAGCATTATGTTATTTATACGATGGCATGTAATTTCTGTCTCAACGTTTGCGCATTTACAATTGTCCTCCGTATCGCGCACGGCGGAGTTCCGCCCGATGCGACGCACCGCGGAGTTCCGCTCCGCGTCGGAGAGTATGTCGCAGCAGGCAAAAATATCCGCGTTTTTCCCAAGGTGGTGACGATGACAGCACGTGTTCTGCTGCGAGCAGCAGCCGGTGTAGCTTTCCTACTCCGAAACAAAGTACAGAAAAGAGCCCAAGTGCTGCATGTCTTACCCCTGACAAACAGCAAATGTCTAGCCACCACAGAACGACAGGTTTTGACCCAGCTTGGCTGTCAGAGGGGAAATACTCCCCTGGCTGTACAAGACTGATCTTGGTAAGTAAGTAAATACACACAAGCATGAATGAACGAATTGATAAATAAATTGCTTAATTAATAGCTAGCTAGTTAGTTATACAATGGCATTTCCTGCTTTAAACTATCACTATGTTAAGTTGATTTTTACTGTTGTTACGATCAGTTATCACTTTTAAAGCCTAACAGTTAATGTATTTACAGGTCAAAACAGACATTCGCAATAGGCTGCAAGGGGACCATCTTGCAGCCTGCATGCGGATCTCAATAAATGGGCCAGAAGTTTCAGACTATCCATACCAAGATGCTCTGGAAATGTTCTTTCAGAAGCCCAGAAAGATGCACTGCAGTGACAAAAGCTGCACACTTTGTGAATAATTAACATATTAAAATAAATCTGATGTTTAGTGTTTAGTTCAGTGTACAGTTGTTTAGTTATTGTACAGTAATTGTTCAGACATTATAATATATTGGTATACTGCAATTAAAAGAAACATTTAAATACTATTAAGTGTTTGTGTGAGTGTTTTGCCGCACCACCCATAACACCACAACCCCCCCCCTCCCCCCCCAAGGCCATGATCCTAGGGGAAACACTGGAGAGGGTCATTAATGCTTGCATCGTTGAACCGCGCTAATTACAAACACAAACACTGAGTTTGTTCCAGTCACACACAAGACTTCTTTTTAGCCACTCGCAACTTCTCACCAAATAACTCATCGTGGAAAGCCATATAAAACACCCATAAACCAAGAAGCAAACAACAGTCCTTCAGCGTATTCAGGATCCATTGTTGTTTTCCAGATATTTCCTGATCTCATGTTGCACTCTTTCTTACGTCATGGAAGGGGAGGCGAGAAAATCCTGACGATAACTATTACAACACACCACCAAAAGCAAGCAGGCCGAACTGAACTGTGCCAAGCGGTACCGTGTCATGCAGTGGAAAAAGTGCCAATAGTCTGAGCTTATAAAACTATATTCAACTAAAAAGTTGTATGCATACTTTAATTGCCTATTAGCCAAATCTGTGCCAAAAATCATTTTAGAATGATATCGGTTCAGAAATAGACACTAACCACTCAGAGCCTGCCTTGTTTTAATAATCGAAATCACTCTACAGGAAGCTTGAGGACCCTTACCTGTCTGTACATGTACATGGCCTGATCCATCCCCGATCCTCTTCCAGACTCCAAGCCTGGTTTCTGCTCATCTTTCCCATGATGCCCTGCTTCACTCAGCTTCATTTTCAAGCCCTCATTTTGCTGTGTCACTGCCTTGGCCTCTTCTGTTTTAGGAATAATGACCGACTTTGTAGGTTCCGAGAGTTCCTTAGGCTTGCCCTGAGGAGACGGCTTGTTCAAATCAGACAGGCTGGGTGCTTTAGACAGGGTAGGAGGAACTGAAGCTTTCTGTTTCCATTCCTCTGACTTCATCGATGCTTCCCGGTCCTTCTGAGAAGCATCGGATTTCTTCTCTGAAGTGCGATGCTGCTCTGAAGCTTGTCTCTGTCTGTCCTCACACTGTTGCCTGTACGCTGGGTTCATAAGGTGATTGTGGTATGTTTGATCTGGGGAATATCCGAAGGGATGTACATAAGCGTACTGATTATAATAGAGTGGCTGCATGAACATGTTGGAGCGCTGCTGAATCACTGAAGCCTGTTGTGGATTTGATGCACTTGTATCTGGCTTTCGTTCTTCGGGACGGTCTGATTTGGGATTGTCTATCCCTGCATCTGGTTCTTCCTGTTTTTTCACCTTCACTGGTACTTCTGACAGTGATGCAGCAGTGTTGGAGACTTCTGGACTAGCGTTTGAGTTTCCATACGTAGGTGAGTAATACTCATACCCTGGGTAACAAGTGGCGTCTTTGTTTTGACTTTGAGACTGGAACAAGGATTTCTTGGCATGTTCCCGAACTCCCTGATCCTCAGATTTGACCTTGACTCCCTCTACTTTGCCCTCTCCATCCTCCCCTGCATCTGAGATGTCCGAATATGCTGGGCTGTTGGTCTTCACAGAGGAGTTATCTGCTCCATTTTGGGTGACCACTTGAAGGGGAGTGAGAGGTTGTGCAATTCCCCCAGCTTCAATTCGACTGGCCACACCGATGCAAGGACTGGGAGAGTTGTCAGAGAAGCTGTAGATTTTGTCTGCCTCTGCCTTCATGCTGGCTAGCCGACTCTGATGGAAATCATTTGCCCCATTTAACAGTCCCTCACCCCTGCTGCCTTGGTCTGAGCTCTCTGAATATGGGCTTCTGCCTTCTTCAGGTTTCCCTCCTTTCCCAGACGCTTTGGGACTGTCTCCTTCTTTAACACCCTCCTTCCTTTTCTTATCTTTCTTCTTCTTGTCTTTACCACTTGAGCCACTCAAGGCTGGGCTGGTAGCGGGATCTCCAGCTGATGCAGGTTTGGGTTGAATGGTTTTCAACTGTGGGCTTTTGCAAAGAGACTGCACCAAACTGGAAGAGGCAGAAGAATTTGGTGCTGGGAATCCAGAAGTCGGTAAAGAGTACATCTGTTGTGAAGGCAATGAAGGAACCAAGGCTCTTGCTGGTTTCGTTGCTTTCTGAGCAAGCTTATCAGACTTGGACCCACTCACAGACTTCTTTGCTTTGTCCAAAACTCTTTTATCATCAATGCCATCATTGCTATTCTCATCAGTAAGACATGGACCATCCTCAGAGCCATCCATTGGGGCATCTAGCTCAGCTTCCATCTTTTTCTTCCCCGGCTGTTTGGAGATAAACTTTCCAGGTGATGGCGAGGAGCTTCGAATGTCAAGTCCTCTTCCTTTCGGAGTAACCGATCGAGCGGGAGATGCACAACCCCTCTGAGAAATAGATGCTCCATTACAGCTAGCCGGCTCTGGATGCAATGTGGACTCGTCTCCATTTTCACTATCGCCATCAATGTCCAGCTTAACATCCTCATCATTGTGTGCTCGCGCCTGGTGGTACTTTAACCCATTTATATGTTTATACTTCTTGTTGCAATTGGGATGGGGGCAATCAATGAGCATCGGCGAGGGGCAATTACGGTCTAATGATGTACTTAAGGATTCTGCTTTAATATTAGAAAAGGTAAGAATGGGATGAGGAACTCCACTGTTTGAATTGGTGCGCATTCGTTTGCTAGCCTTGGTGTCCTCCGAACTAGAATTGGGCTCCATGTCTGATGCAGGTTTGTTTTTCCGCTTGTTAGCCGAGGATGGGCTAGCTTTAATGTCCTCTGTATTGCTGTTTGGAGGCGTACGTCGTTCGGATGAGTGTTGGCTACCCCGCCTCCCTTTGCTATTAGATGCCCCTCGAGTTTTGTTGTTGTTGCTGCCTTTGTTATCAGAAGAGTTGCTGTTCTCATTTACAGGTGTGTTATTGTTAGGTCTCATTCTTTTACCCCGTCCACGACCGTTCCTCATCTCCAGATCACTCGTAGGTGAGTCACAGAACCTGAAAAAGCAAATATGGAAGCTCATTGGTGCAATGCTAAGATTATTTACTTGCTTCTGTTTAGTTGTCACACATTTCAAAGGCAACAATTATACTTTAAATGTAAATTAAATCTGAGGGACACAGTAATTAGGATGCAAAAATCTAAGGAGATAGACTTGTTCAACTTTCAACTCCTACAGGAGTTGAAAGTGGTTTGAAAGATCAAACCTTGCTTTCACCAAACTTAAACAACCACAACTTTGGAGCTCGGAGCAATGCACAGTACCTGTGTTGACACCTACACTTCCCTTTTCCTCCATTTTTCAAAAGTTAAACAACTGTAAAAATTTCTGGTATTAGCCATTAGTCCCAATCAAAATGGCTAAACATTTTTAGGAAACCCAAATTTTTAGCTATGTCATAGTCTCTGTAAAAAGTGAAGCTACACATTTTTTTAATGAAATAAGGCATAGGAATACATTTTAATTGACTAATTTACGGTTAGTTATGGTGTATACACCATTGACCATCAATATAGAGCCTATTCAGCTGAACAAATAGATTGAAGTGTAGGGATTTGAACTCATGGATATGAAGTTTATTCAAATCCATGAGTTAAGTTTTTAACCCAGAGACCAATTCTTTGCTAAAGGTTAATTATTTATCTTACCTTGGAGGCGCCCAATCATGTCGAGTGCAGTCTAGGAGTGTGCCAACATATGTCTTGTTCCTCCAGGTCACATTTACTACCAGCATTCCTGTAAAAAATACAAAGGGGTTTTTTTTTTGTGTCACTTTGCCTCTGATCCTTCTTTCCCAATCATCTAATAGAGTAAAATGTCCCCTCCTGGACTAAATTCCACCAAAGTCATAATGCTAGTTTCAAGTCCAAGTTGAACCATAGTCCAACACATTGATTGATCCAACGACTCTTTCTCTGGAGCTTGATGTTGCCTAACCCTATAAAAGTGATCTGAGGGCTGTGAACTCAGTTTCTTTGCCAACTTTGGTATGAGCATGGACCAAGTCTAAGATGAAAGGTAATCATGCCTGTCTTCTTGCTTCCGTCCCATTTTAAAACTGTATTTTCCCAAAATCAATCATCTTTAAAATGGCTTATAAAGAGATGCAGCAAATAACAATTTCATAACATACTTGATTCAAAAGAACCATGAAGAAGGCTTTCGAACAATGTTACCAAGACAACAAATCTCATTTCATTCCAGTGACTAATACTTAAACTGAGTCTTTGAATGAGAAATGCATTCCAGGGCATCTGCTAGTGATTAGTAAGAAATTGTCCTGCCATTAATATGACATCAGCAATTGTAGAATGGGAGGAATTAGCGCTGAAACTGGACTCAATCACAGATGGGGAGCAGAGTTAATTAGAAGGAGATAGATCATTCACAAATTGACTTCATTTTCTCTCACTTGTGGCATTTGTTCATAGTGACATAAGCTTCCTTTTTGGTGAAGCATACTTTAAAAACATTGGCCTTAAAAGCTCACCATCCTGTGTCTCCTGCCAGACGATACCCTCCAGGCTGACGCTGGTTCCAGGCTCGCAGGGTCCCAAAATCTCAGGGTCTGTGAAGAGAGATGCGTCTGAAGTGTTGATTCCTATCGAGCGCGTGCGGACCATGATCTGCTCGCACACCGAAGAGATTTCACTGCTGTTGACAGGACTCAGATGCTGTAAGGAAGTAGGGGGACCCGCTGGAGACACCGGTGACTCCATCTGAAAAGTGAAAGAGAACGGATGGTTGTGAATAAAGGGTCTGATATGCAGTACTGTGTAAACTTGGGGAAAAAAAACCTCTAACCGTATGATTTCAGAAAAATTAAATAAAGATTAATTGTAAATTTACAAAATGCAAAGCACATAACCAAAGAAAAATCTAAATCAAATCAATAGTTGTTTTACTACCAGCAAGCATAATCTGTAAGTCAAGTCATTGCAGACCAAAAGAGACGAGCAGCAACAGGGTGACTTGATCCCATTCATCTACAATGGAGAAGCAAGCGACAGCTTGTAGGCGTGGTCAGCGATGAGCGTTGAAAGTTAAAAATGCTTAACTTTATGCTAATGAGAAGAAACATCTGCACACGGTGTTAGACTTACACAAACGAAGTTTGTAGCATTATAGTCAGATTTATGATCCACCAATTACACCAAACAGGTGCTTATGATCAATGTCGAATGTAGGTTGAAGCATAGCTATGAACTGCAAGAGAAACAGCTGTGTAGGAGTTTAGGAACAGCCAAGCCCTGATACCAAGCGGGGTTAAGAAAGACAGTTTCTTGTCATAGCAAGATTGAGCACAGCAACAAGACACTATGTAGTTATACTGCATCAACAAGGTCTCTATTAGACAAATATTTGAGAATTCTGAGAATTCAAGATGTGTTATTCAAGCTCTTTTGAAAGCCCACAAAGAAACAGACAACAGTGAGGACTGTAGACACACTGGTCTCCAATTAAAAGGAGTCTACTTGCACTTGCTTAAATCTTTTGCACAGTACTGCGCAAATAAGGTAAATAGCACCACTAATAACTGCCAAGTGGCAAACGTGTGAACTTTCAGAAATTTCAAATCAATACAGGCAGAAATGTTCTGTTTGCAGTCAGAACACTACCGTAGGGTCACTCAGTAGTTCCTCCTGATACAGTTTGTCATTTTGTGGACTAAAACTAAACTCTGTGGTTCTATACTCATACTACTTTTTATTCCAAGCACAGTGCTCATTATGTGTCATATTTTTTGGTTACATTAGAATCAAACCACTGACTCACCCAGCCAAAAATAACCCCTGCATGTGTTTTCTTCCTCAGTTCTTTTCTCAACCGTCACCTAAATCATCTTCGAACTACATCATAATCTGATTCTGATGGCAGGGTTTTAAAGGATTGCTTATAACGATGTGAAATGAAGCCGTGGACAGGAAAGTAAACTGATCTGCCGCTCAAGAAACTGAATGAAAGTGAAATCTGAGAGCAGACATGTGAAATCCCCAAACCTGACCACAGCGATGAACGAGGGGGATCCCGCTCAGCCTGGAAAACATCAGCTTGAAACCAATGTTGGATTACATTTCAGCTAATCACTCTCTCACCCAGTGCTTGGAGGAGGACAGTTCTCAACAAAGCCAGACAAATATGAGTAATAAAACTGTACTGAATATATTCTAGAGCAGACCACAGACTGTATAAAATGATGGACTGGGTGAAAAGACATGAGCATTGTCACTCCTGTATAAATAAAAACTCACCAAAAATGAATCACGTTGAAAAAGCTAAAAATCAAACCAAAAACACTATTCTGTTTCATTCCTATTACAATTGAATATATCGAAAGTTTTTATTGCTCTTGCTCTGGTAGTTTGGTGCACACAAGGGTACAAACAGCATTACCACATACCCAAAGAAGCCACACTAAGGGTTGGTTTTAGACAAATTAGACAAAACAAACCCAAAAAGGCAAAAGGAATTTAAGGGAGTTTGGGCCAAAAGATCCAATACATCAACACATATGTTTTTCTTATTAAAAATCACTTTATAATAGATGACCATAACTCATCCAGTCAAGTCAAGGATCTGAACCGTTAAATGAGTCTCTCACGCTCACTTCGATGGAAAGAACAGATGCTAACCTCACAGAGCTAACGTCTAGCCACAACAATGAGACCACAGATGTGTGTGTGAAAGTGTGCTGCATGACTTCAGAAAGCTAGCAAGGAAATAAACCCCAGAATGACTGTCTAAGACAAGCTCTGAAGTGGAAAACACAGCATCTTCCTCTGCTGTGATAAGAACAGACCACACTGACACTTTAGAGCCATACGGAAAATATGCAAGCAAGAATTGGGTGGAGACATAAAATGGAAAAACAAAATGCCTTAAAACTTTGATCTAGTAAGATCTTGTGTAGACTTGGTCTTCTGAAACAGTGTTCTATTGGTCTGAAACATGTCTCATTGGTTCAATTAGTGTGGGCACCTTCATAGAATGTCAAATGCAAACAGTTCTGAAATCTCTTTAAGGGTAGTTTAACCACCATTTCATCAAGCATACTACCTGCTAGGTCATATGTATGCCTACTTTTTAAATATTTGTTACTAGTCATTAATATTGATGAGTTTAAGTAAAACCCCGGTCAAAAACATATCAATGGGGGAACTTGTGATAAAAAAAAATTAAAGTCACTAGAACAATGTTTAGGTCACATTTCCAACTCTTTTCCACAGAACAAAAAGTGACTAACTATGTTCAATATGGAGGTTATATGGAGCCCAAAAAAAAAACAGATTTCCACAATTCATCCTTTTCAAGAGCATTTATATACTTAAAAACAACCTCATAAATCATATAAAGACCTCAATCAATTCTAAAACTAACTGGATTAACAGATCATTTAATACAAATTGCTGTTGTGTTAAATGCATAAATGCTATGTAAAACCATATATTTCTGTGTCATGGATCAACCTGGTACCTGAGTTTTTAAGAGTAGAATTTACAAGACAATTTACAAGACAAAAAAAGGATTAAAACGTCAAAAGTGCAGGCAGTACATCAAATTAGAATTGCATTATGTAAAGATAGAAACCCTCAAATGTAATATTTTCTCAAGCAATGACATCATCTTATGATGCACTGGCGAAAACAACCAGATTGACTCCTGATAGATGGCACTGTAACCCAATCATACAGAGAAACTGATTGAGTGGGCGGGAGTACAAAAGCAGCCGGTGGGAGAAAGGACCGTCAAGGGGAGTTTCTTTTCCTTTAATCCAAAGCTCTTAGCAACAGCATCACCTGTTGCTAAGAGCACAGAGAGACACTCAATCTGGAAACCACACAAGGACCTAATCACTCTTTCATTCTCCGACGATCTTCCATCCATTAAAAAAAACGATAGCACCACACTACAAAAGCAGCAAATGCAATGGAGATCAGGGAAAAACAACGAGAACTAAACTACAAGTCCAAACACTCCATTATTCACACAAAGGATATACAAATGAGCTTGCTTTTACCTGTTTGCTGCCACTACTTGCTTCTCAGAAGACTGTGCGCATGCATTGCTGTGATGGTGAATGGGTGTGAAAGCCAGAGCATGTGTTGGCGTGTTGAGCAACTGAAAGAGAGAGCCTGTTTGGGTAAGGAAGCCTAAGGAGTGGTAACCTCAACACCACCTGTGAGACGTTGCTAGCAACCAATAGTGTGTGTTTTCTGAGTGTCAGCAGACGCTCACGGGTGACAGCACACTCATTCGTCGGAAAATAACCATTTAACCAACAGGCTCCTGACTATGACTTTTTATTATGTTTCACAAAAAACACTGTGAAATTAAAACCATTAGTGTTATGGTAAATATTTGCATGAATTAACCATTTTTAGACAATGCCTTTGTGCTTTTTAATTCTTGCACGGGTGGACTATATGGGAAATCCCGGCATTTGGATTGGTAAGCCTGGGCGTAAAATCCTATCGTTTGAAATGTCACCACACCCAGAACACTTTAGCATATATATATGTAGCTAGGTGGTGTCTGCTGCCAGAGATGTTCTCTGGAAGCATTCACTTTATTTTTGGCTTTTTTAGGGTTTATTTTGGCACTTAAAGGAATCTACATTGCAATGGACCAGTCATTTTGAAGATCACCAAGCGATTTGTTTTGTAACTATTTGTACTTTATATAAGTGAAATGCATAATTACTAGCCACTATTATTATTACCGAATTCTGTGCCTTTAGTGGTACTTTTTGTACTAAAGAACTCTTTGATGCACTTTTAGATTATTAATGTCCCTTGATTCTCATTTTAACATCATCCTGTTCTATTTGACTGCCGGCCATTACGCACTACATTACCCATGATTCCTGAACTACAAGTCCCAAAACAGCAGTTTACATAAAAACCTATTAAACCCCATTCCTGCAACATCGTACCCAAGCAGCATTATGCAAACAAAACATGCATGAACAGAAATACAAATTTCTTGGCTGAAGAGATAATTCACAGCAGAGTGTGTTTTAAGCGGGCCATTTGGCGGGAGAAGGGTGGGGCAATGGTTGTCATGCATCGCAACATCGATTGGCCATCACCAATAGATGAAGGCATCGTCCATAGACCTGACTCTAGAATATAGGTAGTGCTGGGCGATATGACGATATATATCGTGGGGACGATAGAAAAGTGTCTATCGTCCTATTTCTCTTCTATCGTTTCTATCGTTTCTAACCTAATTTTATCAATTACTAAAGAAAATATTGCATTAAATAGGCTATGACAAATGTATGATAATGTCTTGTGGCTATGCAATGCATACTCTACCCTTTATATAAGTGATAATCAAGAATAAAAATGAACTTTTTCGCAAAGAAACTGCGTCTTGTGATTTTGCGACGTGACGCTTTACGTTGTTGCGACATGCTTTACGCTAGTTAACTCGTGAGACGCAAGAGGTTGAAGATGAATGCCCGGAGTCGCAACAAATTGAAACTGCTACGCAGGCAGCAGCCCAAGAAGTTCTTTTACCGAAACGTCAGTGATTTGGTTGTATTTGGCTTCAAGAGCTCCGACACAGAGCAGAAGACAGTCATCTGCAAACTCTGCCAAAAAACTTTCCACGCCCGACGCCAACACAACAAACCTCTTACCACTTCAAGAAGGTTCACGAAAAAGAATACTGGAGAATCGAAGAAATGCGACGTAAAGAAAGTTGTGAAACAGCCCGGGCAAGTGGCGAGAAAAAATATAGCCAGCCTAAAATTAAAGAGTCTTTCATAAAATGCACACCGTATGAGAAAACGTCCCAGCGCCATAAAGAAATCACATGTTCCATCTTGCATTACTGTTGTAAAGGCATGATCCCCGTGTATGCAGCTGAGAAGGGTAGCTTCCGAGACCTCGTCAAAGAGCTTGACCCGAGGTACGTTATGCCCAGTATAAGCACTTCAGTAATGTCAAGTTGCCTCGCTTATATAACGCATGCTGGGCCCAAGTAGAGAAGGATGGTTCTCTGGCAGTGTGGTTCATTATTTTATTTTTTTAAATAGTTTATTTTGATAATACTATTTAAATAACTATGATGTGGTTAAAAAAATGTGAAGGCTACTGTAGCTCTACCTTCACTACATCTGTTGTCATTTGATACGTTTACATTGCTGCACTAAAATGTAGTTTTTCTCATTTGTGACAGTTCAGTTAAATGTCACTTCAAATAAAGTTGCAAAAAAAGTATGCAATGATATTTTTGTCAAACTTTTCAGAGAATAACTGAAAACGTACTTTATTGTGGTATATCGTGATATATATCGTTATCGTTAAAATAATCCATATCGTGATATATGATTTTTCCATATCGCCCAGCACTAAATATAGGTGTCAAAAATCAACTAACGAGGGAGGGCTGGGGCTATCGGTTTATTAGTTATTGTTGAAGAAACCTTTTTGAAGTATGCACTGCCAGAATAAACCCCAGAAGAGTGATGCTATCATTACACTTGAATAATGTAAAATGCAGTGCACAGCTAGTGCAGACACCAAGGCATTTAGTCAGTACTTCTCCACTACTGCCCCAGTTTTTCAAAGATGGATGAGGGCCAGTTTACCTCCGGGGTGCTCTCACTTTTCATCCATGCGTGAAAACAGACAATCTGAGAGAAGAAAACGAGTGTAAAGGAGCAGAGGAGGGTGTTAATGCAGATGTATTTGTGTGGCCTGGTAACTGCTAAGAGTAATCTGACCTCAACATAAGCAAGAGCCGAAGAGAAATCTCCCTGCAGACAGTAGAACAATGCAGAGAGTGTGGGAAAGCGAAAAACATCAGCCCTTGAAGCACTGAAGGCAGAAAGTACTGAACTGAGACAGATGCATGAAGATCAACCCTGTTCCGAAACAGAGATTGCCTGATAACCACAGGAGCACTGCTGTGCATCTATCAATTGATCGAGGAAGTGCACACAAAGCTGTCTGGAAGCGAACACATGCACATGAGAGAGCTAGAGCTGCACCAGTTGCACTGTTATTGACTGATAGAGATTTCCCCTTTTCTTGTGGGTGTGACCAACTGATTTTTTATAACAGAAGCAAAGTTAACCCCAAACTCCAACATACTAACTTTTAAAAATAAAGTGATCCGCACCTGTTAGCTGCTACGTACAAGTAAACGTTAAACAAAACAAAACAAAAAAACAATGAGAATAATTAAATGATTATCTTTTCATTTAACTTAGTAAGTCAATAAAGTTTAATCTGTTAGAATTTAAAGATTCGGTTTTTGGCATGTGTACTGAAAACACAAGCTAAATAAATTAGTTCAAATTTCATTCAAATTTCTTGTTACTTAAAGGGGTCCTCAAAGACACTGGTCAACCATAGGACAACTCTCTTTAAAAACTTGATTTATTCATTTTCTCTAAGTATTAGTAAGTTCTCTTGTATTAGTAACCATTTATGGAACGTAAATGTTTGACTTGGAGGTCTATTACAATACTTATTTGAGATTTGTTGTAAACATACATTCAATGTTGGTGTTGGGCTGGTAAATCAAAGGGGGTAGGGAAACCTATGCATGTGTCCTAAAGGTGCCACCGGTGCCACAGATGTCACTGCAGACAGACACCAATCCGTAATTTGTGTCAGAGCGCAACACGCGGAGTTGCTCTGTTTGCGTACTATAATATATGGAAAACGCAAGGGGCGGAGCTTCTTTCTGAAGCTCACGGGGCAAGCCTGCATTCTACGGAAATGGGCCGGCATTTGCATATTATGGTAAAGATAAAATCTATTTTGTGTTAACGTTTAGGTAAATGAGAAAACCACAAAGAAAAAGCTGTTAAAAAAAAGAACAGAGCCTTCAGTAACAGGATACTGCATGATTGCCCAAGAGACAAATAAAGAGAAAGACAGGATTTATGTTTAACTTGGCAAGGCTTTGGGGGAAGCTCTACGGGAAGAGTTTATCTGAGGGCACTGGCAGTCAGCTACTACAAAGTGCTGGAACCATGATGTCAAACCTCGAGCCAAAACCCCAAACTGAATTAAGAGATCTGGAAGACTTCAGTTGAAAAGATAGGTTTGTAACTTTTCTTTGTGCCAAACGTTCAAACCATTGCTTACAAAACATACAACCACCATCCAAACATTTTGACTGAGATGTATGATCTGGATCCTCCATCCACCAAGAAATGTGTTGAAGGTGTCAACACCTTGAAGCAGTGTGGCATGGTGGTTTCAAAGACAAGAGTGTTAAAACAGACTGGACTCAGGGAAGCTAAAGTTCAGGTGATAAAAAAAAAAACAGGCAGTACAAAGACCTTCCACACTGAAGCCTTCAAAATGTCTGAAAAAATCTTGTGTTTTTGTGGAGGTGGCCAATGTGATGGAAACATATCTAGGACAAAGACAATGCCTTCCCTACAGCAAACCTATAGCATATCCATCGGCTGCCAAAGAGATGTCCCTTAAAGTGCAGTATCTGTGGACAGTAAAAAAAACAAGAGTGCCAACTATTTATAGACTCTCAAAGGCTTCCTGTTGCTGTTGAGCAAGGCAGGAAGGAGGGTAACCTTTCAGAGGGAGGGAGAGAGAGAGTGAGTGATGAGAGAGAGATACTGAGCCCTCCACTTTCATCCACCAAATAAATCCCCAGTAAGTAAGAAGGAAACAACAAAGACACAAAATGTTCCGTACTGATAACCTAAGAAATCTGAAGGGGATCTTGATTTCCTATAGCTTCAGGGTGGAGTCTGTCTCAGTAGGTACTACGAAACATTGGACATGCACCATGAACTATTATAGTAATAAAGTAACTTATCTAGAGCACTGCAGAATTCCCTGGATTCAGGCACTATAGACACAAGCATGGGGCAATTGTTAAAATGGGTCACAGTAATGGAATACATTAAAAACTGCTGCCTTGGCGAGTATTTTCTGGAACGCTGGTTTCAGTGTCGTCATGTTTTTTTTTCAGTGGTTACGAGGTGTCTGATCGACCAGAATGACTATATTGCCACCTCTTGACAGAAAATTATAGGATTCTTTTTTAGAACCACTTCTAAGGTACTTTGAGGCTGGGAACTGCTACTTCACCATAAGTGTGCCATATCTACCTGGATGACAAGAAAGTTGGCATTCTGCACCAGAATGAAACAATTCAGTAATGAAAACAATTAAAAGATGGCATTACAAAAGCTTAGTTAACCTTATTTGTCACAGATCCTAAATAACCTCCAGATAGACACCTCATAGGAAACACAGGAAACAGAAAAGCTCCACACTTCTGAGAAGCCATTCAAAGATTCATGCCAATCTCTGTTGGATTGGTGTGTAAAGGCCTTAATTGTGTAGAATTAGACTTCAAAAAGCTTATCGCTGACAACAAGCTGTGCTTCAAACCTGGTTTTCCACTTATCCCTTCATACTAAGATTCTAAACGTGTTGACCTCCAATAGCTTTAAAATGCAAAGACGCGCTTAGGTAGAATTTGGAGTTGCTTGGTTCTGTCTAAAAGGCGAGCCAATGTGTTCCCTGGGTAGATTGTGTTGGGTCAGTTTCCAAATTGAAACCCAAGAAACGGAACCTGCACATAATTTTTGAACCAGGCATGCTGTCATCACTAATCCTACTCTTGCAATATTAAAATCAAACCAAATTGATCTGAACGATCTGTCAACATAAAGCCTGACCGGTTTCACAGTATAAAGAAAAGGTACAAACTTGTATATATATAGATTTAAAGTTTAAAACAGTTAACTCTAAAGCTTAGCAATAAGGCACTGCAATCTTCAAGCACCAATTCTCTTGGCTCGGAACAAAACCTAATTTCCTCTGTGTGAGAAGTCCTTGAGTAGAAGAGAGTTTAATCTGAGAACTCAGCAACTCCATTTCATCTAGAGCCAAGGGATCAATCTGTGCAGCACAGAGATGAGAGGAAATGAGACCCTGAGTGCCTTCTTGCACTTAGTGAAGAGGGAAAAATCCTTTTATAGACTGAAGCTCATCGTGGTTGTTGGAATTTCAAGTCACAACAAATGACCACTAGTTTGTTGACCACAATCTTTATGGTTAAACGAAATTGTATGCTGTTGGAAAAGTTACTGTGGCAAAGGACTTGGAAAGCAAAGCTAGATGTCATGTGACAAACTATGGGACACAAATGACCAAAGACCTTGTCAGGTTGTTTAACATCAAATGTCTCTTTGGGTCTAATGGGGGTTGCTAGGTTCCTCCGGGAATGCCAAAGGGTCAAGGTATTCAAAAGGTGTAATGTTCAGCATTTCTAACAAATCAAAAACCCAAACTTATGTTTAAGCTTTTGCTAATAAAAAAATGCCAAAAGGACAGGAAAATACAACTTAGGCCAATTTGTTGGGTAATTTATCCACTCAAAATAGCCTAACCCAACTCACTACTCCTCCATCCTAGTGGCTGAACAAAAAAAGACTAACCGAAATCTAGTCCAAGTTTATTCGAAAAAAAATGTGAATGAGCATAAAAGCCATTCCTGCATTGTTATCCTCCACTTCTTTTCCACTTGTCTGGAGTGGTGTGTGTAATATATTTGGTGGGCTAGACTCTAGATTTTGGTATTTTTAGCGAGAGGCCAAAACGGAACCACATTTTGTTCTGTTACAGATCATATTTTTTATGTACCAATTAGGAACATTATCTATTATGTCCCATTTACGTGCCATCTCAAGTGACTTACTTATTAATCGCACGTACCCAGTTAAAATCCCTAATAATGACTAACATTCTGCAATTGGTTGTTTTAATCTGGACACAAATATACTGCCAGCTTAAAATAGGAACTTGAGTGTATTTCAAGTAAAACACGCACATCCAAGAAATTTACAAATGTGACTAATTGCTCTTTGGATTCTAATGATTTATGAAATATTCATCCACTGAAGCATTTCAGTACAGTAGCTGATTGCACCCGGTGTGCCCCAGGAGCTCCATTAAAGCTCGGCACAGAATCACCAGATTTACCCTTGCTGTTCCTCTGAGAAGAGTGCAGTGGAAGGACAGTGTGGAATATGAATGAGCAGCTTGTTGATTTGATCTGAGAGACAGCAGGGTCTGAATACTAACCCACACTTCCTGGATCAGGATGAGGACGGGGTCACTGAAGCCTGTCAGGAGGAGAGAAGTCCTTAAGAGCACTCTGTAGAGAAGCCTCTGGAGTCAGACAGCAGCTTTCAATCAATGCTGACTTCCAGTGGAGTGAGAGCAAGAGTTCAATCAATCGAGACTCCAGGAAAAGAGCAATAAAAGAACTCCAAAATAAATTGAGGCATTCATTTGGTACAGAGCAGCTGAATACGGAGTAGTTGACATTTTTGTTCCAATAGAACATCTATTGGTTTGTTTTAAAGTTTGGCTGATCTCACAGAAACGTCATACAGGTCATTTAAATATGATTAAAGGTGAACCAAGGAGTAATGAAGTACAACGTGAGGCTGAAAAAAAGAGCTGAATTCCTGCTGATTACAAATACTTACATCTGAGTACTTATATGAAGTACAAGATGCTTATATGAAGTACCAATTCACATTGGTTCTGTGTCACACAACGGGCTTCGGATTGGGAGCATTACTCATGAGATTTATATCAACATAAGGCACGGCATGAACAGAACATTTAGGGATTTCCCATGTCTCAAGCATATCATCAAACACATCCAAGAGACTGGACTGTAATTTCTGAATATGATAACGAGAAAAATAGCATTACATCATACAGATACCAGAAGTTAGTCTGGTTACAAGACAGGCACATTTTTTTAAAAGAATAAATGGCCAATTTATCCAGTGGCTTTCGAGATGTCAGAGGGCTGCTAAAGAGCACACAACCACGTCTTGTTTTTCCTCCCATGAGTTAAAAATGCATCAAGCATACATTTTTAAAGACAGGTGTCAGCAGCTTTTTGGCTCTTACAGAGATTTCTCATACATCCTGATGGGACACAAACTCTACCACATGACCGTGTTTGTAGAGATGTCATGAATCCTCCTGAGAGATGTCGAAGCTTAGTTTTTTATTGCTGAAATGTGTTCAGTAGATGCACAAATGCTCAATACTTGGGAGTAAAGCTCTATTCCCTCTTTATTGTAAGGAAGTGTAGCCACTCCAAATTTCTCTCATTAATTCTACTCTAACTTGAGGTAGAGGTTTATAGCATTTTATTTTATTTTATATATCTTTTATTTCGTCTTCAATGCTTCGTATGGAAAGATTCTCATTGAACGTGAATATTTACAAAACTGTTTCAGCACTGAACAAAAAAGGTGTCTTGGTTAATTACAGGAAAAAAAAAAGTAGTTGATTAGCAATAAATAGCTCATATATGCCCATTAAGCCTCCGTACAATTACAGCTGATGGCAATCAAACTTTAACAGAACCTCAGAAACCAAAAAGAATGAAAAAGAGCTTAATGGGTTATTTCAAGTGAAAAGGTGCTATATAGCAACTTCAAACCTGAAAAGAACCAGCAAAAACAGGTGAAGAACCAAAAAGAGCTTAAAGAACCCTTTAAGCACAAAGTGTATACAGCACCCTAAAACCGACAACCAACAATTGAGGAACCTTTTTTAAGAGTGTAGGTAATGGACTGTGAATGTCCAATCAAACCCAAAAATATCCACTATAGAAAAGACAAAATGACTATCAAAGGACATCAGGGACAAAACTGTAGACCTTCACAAGGCAGGGATGGAATTTAGGACAAACAACATGATGGAAAGACCATTATAATAAATGGACATCTCAGATTTCGCATTGACCAGGAAAGTAAGAGATTAGCCTACAACTATATGTCAAGACCTGCTCTAATGACAGAGAGAGCTGGAACCAATCACACCACAATGGGGTGCAATCCTGGATCACCTAGTCAATTAAAAGACTTGAACCTAAAAGAAAATCCACAGAGGGTGCTGAACTATCCAAACCCTTGAAAATCTCTAGAGAAGTGGGCCATAATCCCGGCTGCAGTGTGAGCAAATCATGGTTCACACCACTGGCAGCTACTGTGACCTCTGTAACCTTCATCTGTGTCTATGAACATGTTTTGGTCAGGAAATCGTCTCCCCCAGACCTTTGGCCGAATCAGCTCTATCGCCTCTCATTCAAAGGTAGAGGGAGAAGTCTTTTAAAATGTTACTGTTATCTCTCCTTTTTCTTAAATTTCGATCCTTGTATCAGTAGGGCTACTGGAGGTGGAGTCATGGGAAGGAATGGATGGAATTATGAGGTGTTAGCATGAAGGGCCTCCTGAGCACTCTGCGTTAGTGGATGTTGAGCGCTGTGTGAGATCTGGAGCATGCAGTGACTGTTCAACTGAGGAATGTGTTTTCAGCTCATGGTTTATCTCCAAACCTGCGGGTCCCTGTAGATCATGGGCTTGCTCACAATCTGTCAATCAACAGTGCAGTCTTTAGCCTTCTTTTACTATAGGTTTATCATAGGGTTGGGATTAAAATACAAGGGCAGCAGTATCCCCAACCTATCGCCAAAACCCAATCGTGTTGCCTAGGTAGAGGTCCAACACCCTCTATCTGCAAGGCAACATATTTGTAATGATGTTGAAGAGGAAATGGAGTGGCAAACGATTGAGTCATAACTCTCCCTCACCCTGAACCCATCTGCCTATTCAGAGTGCAGTGTCAAACTCCCTTTTCCTTTCTCAAGCAGGTTGGCCTCTAATTCAATTCCTCTTTTGCTATTCGACAGCTTTATGCTCAGGATTAAACAAGGACTGCTTTGGTCCCGTTGAGGAACCGAGAAGGGCCTTGTATTCCAGCCACCCTCCATTGACAGCAGTCTGGCAAACACAGGGGCATGTGTTTTCAGCCAGAGGACCTGATGGCATTTCTGGGCCTCTGAGTCTCTCTGGATTAGAGCCTGGAATCTGGAAAGCAGGGGCACCACTAAGGAGGGAATGTTGGGACAAACCTAATAATTCAAATACAGAATAAGGCCTCGAGTCATCCAAATGGGAGGTGACAATTTTTCACCAGAACATGTGATTGGTAAGACTCCATTAGTATTTCAGGTTAACTGAGGACAAATGTGGTAAAGGTGCCAGGATTGCACACCTATTAATTTTTAAGACTTGGGATTTTTTCCACAGACAGGAATGTTCAGTAATCTCATCAAAGCATGTTTTTCTACATGCCCAAGCTCTTCAGGCCGCTGTAGGAAAACCTTTTGAAAGCTTGTTAACCTGACATCCCACCTGACAGATGTCAGAGCGAAAGCCTTTTTTCTCAGTGAGTCAGTGGAGCAAAGCATCAGAAACAGAGGGAGATCTGACACCAGCTGAGCTCATTATCACTGTGAGCTCTGTATGTTGTAAATGAGAACACAGGCAACACTAGGTAGAGCTTTAAGCTGTCGGTCCACCAAAAGCCGTTTAAGGCTTAAAATGACAGCAGTTCAGCTTTCATTAGAATGCAATTAGCTAAGTATCGATGAAAATGACAAGAGGAATCTACCATACAGCAAAAATGGCAGATCGATGACTACCATTTTTGAGGGTGATTTACTGCAGTAAGAGGTAATAAATGATGCAATAAAACTTCTGACACTAACAGAAGAACAAAAGCAATAGTGTTAAAGGGCGTCATCAACTGAGAAACAATAGTACTCCATCTAGCTGGGTAACTGACTGAGCAATACGCTGAATGCTAAGGTAGCAAAAGTCAACATTGTTTGTGTTTTTAAAGGCTTAGTGATGCTTAAAGTTCCTTTTCCCCACTTCAATCTGTGACATTAAACCAATTTTTTTTCTCAAACACAAAGAACAAAAGACACAACTACAGAAATTAAGATGCTTCTTCTAAGATGACTCTCAGGATCTTTAGGAGATGCTTAGTGCCTGGGAGTTTAAGCACTCGATATTTAGTCAGACTACCATATAACCCAGACATATAGCTATATAGCACACACAGACAGAAGAGGCTTGAATATAGCCATAATTGAATAAGCAAAACTTGACTAATAAGAAAGCAGCACTGCTAAAGACTTGCAACCTACAGACCAACCATGTGGAGTACTCATCTGCCCATATGTATGCTTGCCACAGGTAAATTCAGTATCTTTTGAATAGTTGACTATTTAACTACAAATTAAAAATGAGTGAGAGATTATCAAGAAATGGCACTTACATGGCAGGATGTTTGAACGTTGGTGTGCATGTTTTTAATGGCGCTCTTTGTTTGAGAGGCGTTAAACAACAAGCCACAAACATTCTGATGTGATCCTTTTGTTACAATTCTTGCAAAATATACAGTCTTCGTGACCTGCTAGCTACTAGCTTAAAGTTTTGATGTCCTGCTTAGATGAGTCTACCACTCTTGGTCTATGCGGTAGACAATATTAGTTTGAGCACCTCAAACCGCACTAACCAGGTTTAAAAAAATATCCTTGTTGAGTTTACACGTTGTGTGGTGAACGAGTAACAGCTTCTTTGTTAAAGAGTCATTACACGAGGCCAAATATGAGGGGAGAAATAGAGAAGAAAATAACTAAAGGAAAGGGAAACAGGTCATGGTTCAAACTGAGAAGGGGAAGGGCTGTATGGGAAGTGAGATTTTTATGTGAAAAAGACATCAAATGACAGTCACGCTGTTACACAAGCTGATCAAGAGTTGTGAAATTTCAAAAGTGATGGATGGTGATATGTTCGCTTAAAGGAACAATAACCCAAAGCAGAGAAGTAAGTTTGTTTTGGCAGTTACTCCATTTGGAAACTTAGAAGCCTTGAACTTTTTCACGGGATCAGGTTGAGAGAAAAAAATCATGAGATACAGTAAGCCCAAGAGTGTGGGGATAATGTGAATTACATGCTGTGTAAACATGGACCCTGCATTACCCTCAAATGAACAAAGCGGTTTAATTGTTTACACGACATTTGTTAATTTTTAAGTGATAGTAACAATGAGTCTCTTGTGAAGTGTTCATTATACTGTACATGTGTGTGTTTGGTGGGGGGGGGGGGGGTAAAGACCCTGTGGCCTGGCTCTGTATTAACATTCATTATTCTTAAGGACTCTACACACCTTGGCCTGCTTTCTGACTTGGCATACGATGATGCCATTATGGTAATGCCGTACAATTACATAAAATTCGATTTTTTGCCAATTTAATTTACTTTCACTGTACGACAAAGGGGAATGAGACATGAAACCCAACCCAACCCAACCTGTAAACTTCGGAATTATAAAACATAAAAGAGATTTGTGAGTTTTGTTTTGGGCAGACCTTTGCCTCATGTGAACATGCTAAACTTGGGGGTAGAAATAGACCTCCGCCTAAAACACCATTGTTTTTCAAATTAATTCACATGAGCATGCACTATTACACAGCACGAGTTCTTTGAGCATAGCGTAGCCTGCAGTGAGAACATAGCATGAAAAACTTCCAGTGAATTCCACTTCCATAACATAATGCTACCCCTGAACAAAACCATCAAAGTCAGTCACCAAAACTAGACTCTTACTAACCTCTGGAAGCGGTCAGAGAGCAGATTACCACAGGGAACATGTTTCCTCCAAAGAACGACGCTTTAAGAGCAAATGAAAAAGCACTACAAGATCAGCCGCGTCTCAAGAAGAAAAAGAAAAACTAAATCAAATCATGTTCATGTCGGCATCCCTTAAAATGGAGCATGACGTGCTGGAGTATGTGGGCTAAATTCACACTGTTACCGTGACGATAGTGAGGTTTAAAATAAGCGCAAGGCATGTCACACTAATCATAATGCATTGGCCCTTTATGCTGAAGCTGGAGTGTTTTGATAAGGTTCCACGAAACAAACACGACTGCCAAGAAAAGCTCGAAGAAAAGCTTAATGCGTCTTAAGGGATTACAAATGTGCACGGAGGAAGATTTAAGAACCTGAGGGACACGGCTGGGAAATAAAGTAACCTTTACAACAGCAGCACTTCAAGCAAACAAAGCTGATTTGGTTTTACAGCATCCCCAGGTTAAAAGCACAAATCAATCATGTTCAGCATTTAGAAGAACAAAACACTGAGGTTTTTGTAACGGCATTCCGTCCTGAACAGAGAGTTTAGGCAAGTACCGATATCACTTCTAATGCAGGGAATAATTCGGAGGAATATTTAGATGTTTAAACATACAGCAACATCACAGTTTTGTGAACAAAAGCTAGCTATTAAAATGTGCCGTATCAATCAATTTGTCAATTAACCAGCATTTAGTCCTAGAGGTAATCTAATAGAAATCTTTTACTTTCAATATTATTCAGGGACCAATTTTAGAATACCATCACATACCATTTTTATAAAAGAATTTTTGTATCAAAAAGTCCATTTTAATTACCATACATCACACAAACCTATATACTTTTATATATTTATATAATAATCATAAAAAAACACTAAAAACAAGGTTTGATGCTTAATCGATAGTAGGGCTGCACATCATGATACAAGGGTTGTAATATTTCACAAACTATCCTAGAGAGACAGGAATCACAATATGAGATTTTAAGTACTGTACTTAAGTACAGTATATTTCAGACCATGCCAACAAAATTTATAATTAAAAAATGATATATAAATTATATAAAACATCCAAATAATTGTGAATTGTTTTGACAAGAAATATTTTTGCAGATGGAGGGTGGTTGACTGTCAAAACTGTTATAGTTGTAGAAGGCAGCCATCAAAAACTCCCCTTCCGTTTGGAGCTCACCTTCCAAACTGTTTGAACCATCCGAAACACGTATAAAACAAGCCATATTTACTCTGATCAGACAATACCATCACATGCAGACAGACACAAATCTTTAAATCTGGATTATCTAGAGATGGTTTACTCACTGGACGTCCAGCAAATCCGATGTAAGCTCCAGTCTACATGGCAGCTAATTCACCCCGAGAACCAAGACCAAGGAGCCAGCAAGGGTGTGACACCACAGCTAGATTGTGTTGAAGGATGGAGATGTAGAAAATTCTTTATGGGCAGCAAAACATCTTCAGATTGTTGAATGTTTCTGAACCATCACACTGGTTTATTTGCAGGCATAAACAAGGGGGCTTTTCACTGGGTTAAAGTTTTTCTCCTCTCTTTTATTAATCTTTGTGTTGATTGTTGACAGCTCTTTATGCTCATACACCAAGCAAATAAGCACCTCTAAACTAATCTTTCTTTGTAGGATATTCTACTTATCTTTCTACTCTTTGTTACCATGCGGTGGATGCAAAAATGTACTGGGCACAATCAAACCTATCTATCAGACATCAATCTGAAAACTACCCCTTGGTATATGAACATAAGAACCAGTTAAATTGATTGTTTGTAATACATCATTTTATTAAAATGGAACCAGACTTAGCCGGTTTTATTTGGGTTTTTAGCGATGAGTCTCTTTGGCAATCCATGTTTTGTCATTCTAAGATGTGCAATCCTTATGGGTGATCAAATTCATGTTGGGTTTCTGTTATGCTAAACGGATCTCCCTGAACCAAACTACCTGAAAAAAGCTGTGACTACATCAACACCATTCATTGGCCAAATGGGAATTTTGAGTTGTTTTCTAGACAGCAAGTACAAGCACTCTTACATACAGTTATATGAAAAAACCCAGTGTAAAATGTGAAACCACTTTAAAAAGGTAAACTCAAGAAGAATTCATTTTTAAGCATGTGTAACAACCCCACAGACTTTTTTCGAGATCCTCATTGAACCCCCATCTGCCAATTTAAGGAATTTACTAGAGGACAATAGCAGCAGTCAAAGGGAGTCAAGAACGGGGAAATATGTCACAGGGCATAGTGGAAATCAAGGTCTCCATCAAAAGAATTCTTACAGTAATACAAAAATCAAGCAAAAAGACACTTGCCATCCAATGTGTATGAGCCTTCAAACCAAGATCAATGCTTGCACAAATAAAAATAAGATTAGCAAGTTTGGAGTTTGGAGGAACCAGTTTAAATTCTTGGCATTATAGTACCATGTTTGGCTGAACCATACATGTGACCTCTACTAAAAATATAATTAATTAAAAAGGCAAATAAATGCATTTTAACCATTCTTCCAAAAGACAATACAAAGTATATGAAACCATCTCCAACTGGGTTCCAAATAGGGCTAAGAAAACAAATCCCTGTGCTGCTCATTCCAGTAGCCTATATTTGGCTGCGTGTCACAATTGAGAGCAAGCACAAGGTTCAAGAGTTACATTTCAATGGCTCCCCAGAGGCCACTAGGTGGGGAACACAATGAACAACCAGTGACTGAGTCACCAACAAGGAATTTCACAGATCTGCTGTAAGCAGATATGCTAATCTTTATACCCAGGCTTAGTCAATGTACAACTAAAAGCAAAGTAAATATAACAGGTTCTAAGTATTTAATTACTAAAAACAAAAAAGCTTCTTGTAGTGCCAAATACCAAGCAGTCTTCAATGGTCTTTGTAGCTTAAATTACCAAAAGCAAATAATGGGAATCACATTTTACAAACTTCATCAGGTGAGCAGACAAGACTCTTTAGGAACTGCAGGAGGGCCGTTAAAACAAGTAAATTTAAGCTAGCTTGGAGAGACACTGTTTCACCATTAACCACTCAGAAATCAGCATGCATTAGAACAATTTCCAAGACAGTGCACAGTCACATGCAAACTACAAAGTTATTCTGATCAAAGGTAAACTTGCTTATTTGGATAAAAATGATGGATGACTTACCTTCTCACTTTTAACTTTCTTCATGGTCCTGCAGTCATTATTTTCCACTTCTTCTGGTTCAGTCTTGATGGTCAAAGGAGTAACTACTCCAGTAGCATCAAGAGTTGTAATCCCTAGTTGGTCACCACCACTGAGGTCTGAATTTTGAGTCCCATCAAATGTGGGATTGCGTGATAGGACTAAAGTCGGAACCTGAATTGATGAGTCCTTTTCTGAGAGCACATTCACAGATTGTACTCCTTCGTTTTTCTCCTTTTTGCTTTTCGCCGAACCTTCTTTGTCCTTTTTTCCACTTGGAATACTACGAGAGGGCTTGTTCACTTTATCAGAACTTTTACCAGAAGGAATGTTTGTGGAACCACTTCCCAAAGATGTCACATTGCCCTCATTTTGGGTCCTTCCTTGAGCATCCCTCTTGGATCCATCGGGAGTTGAAGATTTGGTATTATCCTTTGAGTTCTTGCTCCGCTTAGCTTTGGATTTACCATCTTTAACTGTCGGAGGAGCCACTGGGTTAATAAACTTGATATTGTCCGGCAATGCCGCTACCGCACTGGAAGGATTGGCCATTGTTTCCCCGTCTTTAGAGCCAGACATTTCAAGCTTTTCTTTCTCTAAATCTGCATCTAGGTCAATGATCAAGTTGCCTACACCGATATCCCACTCATCGCCGCTGTCGTATGTGTCCACTGGATTGGAATCCACACCTTTCCCGCCTGCAGCACCACCACTGAGGGACATCTTAGTTCCAACGGCCCGAGTCTGCCACAGGGAGCTCCGACCCACTCAGAGTTAAACTGAGGTGGTCCGGACGCAGATTTACATTAGCCTTGGGGTCCTGCTGGTTTCCACTTCCTGGTAACCCACATTGTTGCCCTGGTGAGGAAAACAGAAAATAGTCAATTCGGTATAACATAAAACCAGAACCTAGAGATAATACCTTTAGTGGGTGAGATTACATGTTTATATATTTAGGTTCACTACAGATCTCAAGCAATGGACTACGGTCCACGATGCCACAGTGGTTGTGCACCACCTCTAAATGATCATGGTGGATTCAGTTCTGTGTGATTAGATTTTTTATGCACCATTTTTCAAAGCTTCTCTTGATAAAGCCCACTGCTGCTGCTTGTAATTAATTCACTGCTGTTTTTGTCTCTTGCGACAAGTGTTGTGTCGCTCTCATGCACGGTCAAATGAATCAGAGAGCAGAATTTTACAACTCAATTTGCAGTGTCGCGATAATAGCTTTTTGTGGGGGTAGGTCAGACATCTAAAGGCCCCCAACTTTTTAATCATGCAAAAAAAATGTAAATGCATGAGCATTTATGGCCAAGTTGTTTTAAAGTCGAGAGCCCCTTAAGTTTCAAATAAAAACCCATATTTAGAAATCGATTCAATAGAATAGACAAAACGCTTTCATAACCAAGAAGTGCTCTCATACCACAATCCCAGTTGCTGGTTATCTAACAAGCCAAAAGTGCTACATCAGCTGAAAAGCCTGAGTCTGGCTTTTGAGCTGCTACTTAAATAGTGGAGGAGACAGATGGTTGAACCAGTGGACACTAATCAGTGGTGTAATCCGTCAGTCCACGAGTGAACATTTCGTGAGCCCTGTAGGAAGCTTTCCAAATGTCTGGTGTCTAAAAGAAGACCTTCCACTAAAAGTCAATCATCCTTCTGAGAAAACTTTATGACGCCTACAAGAAAGTGTAACAGAGCACAACAGTACTTCAATACCTTTGTATTGGGTTTAAAATGGTTGTATTTTAAATTATTTACATTAGTGCGGCCAATCACTTACAAATGAACTAATCAATCGCATGGTCCTCCAAAACGTAATCATAATTAATCCAATACCATGATTAAGAATTGATATTAAGATATAAAATCAGATTCGGTTTGATTTGGGGTATAATGTTGGGATACAAACCCTCGTCTCAATTATATTGTTAGAAGTCCATGAGTGTAATACGTAACTTTGAAGATTGATTGTTAACAGGAGGATGTAGCTCTTGCCACTTCCAAATATAAAGTAGTAGAGGGAGCTATTTCCAATCCTTGAGTGTAGGCTGAAGATGAGGCCACACAAACCCACATAATTATGAAAATATGACTAGATACAAATCCTACATTGTGCCAAGAAAAGACACCTGGAGTGCTTTACATGTTAGGGGGAAATCACAGAATCCACCTTGGTGTGCAGCATCCCCTGGAGTCTGAAATTAGTAGCAAGGGATTGTTAGGTGATCATGATGTACCAGTTGGTCATGAACTAGCCAGGTTTGGCCAGGAGGCTGGGGTTTTACCAAACTATTTTTGGGGATAGAGTGGGGAATTGACAAAAAACGATCAGGTACTCAGTTTAGCATTTCATCTAAAGGACAGTGCTTGCCAAATAGGGTGAGTTACAGTGGTAATTGGACTGTAAAAGTTCACCACAACCTGAATCAACTCCAAAGCCATGCCCAGCTTGAACCAGAACCATTGCAAACAGCAGATCCTGGCATTTCTGAAAGGGTCGACCAACAAGATGTTTTTTGAAAAGGCCAGGTACAGCTTCATGGACCTATAACTTCAGTGTTAAGGCCTCTACAAACCGATCAGAATTTTTGATCCAGAGTTTCGTTCGACAACACAACTTGATCAGAACCATGGGGGTAACAGGACCTCACACATCTGCAACCTCGTAAAAGTGGTGCCAATTAAAAAATAGTTTTAGATTGCCGCATCAGCTTAATTTTTTTGCAAGGAGAACGAAAAATCAAAGCTGGCCCTTTAAACGACATAAGTAGGATGTAAAAGAGCTTCTCAGTGGCCACATTTTCATATCGACTTGAAAAGGAATAGCATACCATAAATCCTCTCTTTTCTCCACATTTTTGTCAAACAGTTACATGCGATCAGCCACCAACAGTGTAAAGGCCTTTGGATTTGAATGGCTATAAGAAAATCTCCGCGTTAAACAATTCCAGGGTACCTCTGAACTCAGGTGGCAACAAATGTTTGCAAATGGGGTGTTATGTACAGAAGACCAAACTGAGCAAATAATTTACTCAAATGATTAAAACTACTAAATCTAGATGAGAGGACTTAAGAAAAGATAACATATGCATAATAATAAACCTAAACCCGACAATAAAGGCAGACATTCAATACAACTAAAACTCACTAATTAGTGATGGCTGTTGCATTTGTAAATTGCCTGGGGATCTTGACATTCTCGATAAACATGAAAAAGGCAAGCTTTAAAACATGTTCTTATCCCTGATTCCCAAAAGGCCTGCTGATGCAAGAGTCAGACACACACAATAATTATGCACTGAATGATGAAACTGAATAAAGATTCCTACTGAAGTATGTTTTCATCATGTTCTCTGAACTCAAAGACAGAAAGAAAGTGACTGGTAGCTGAAAGGAAGGCTTTGGTTTTGAACAGAAGCTGAAGACTCTACACTTCATTTTTATTGTGCATCAAAAGCTTTACTTGTATTATAGCAGTCTCTTGAAAGAAATATGTTTTGGTGACCTGAAGTGCTGGTGGCCTTCACTAAGCTTTGAATAACACAGCTAAATAGTGAAACTTTCCCTGCCTCATGCCAGCAAGCAACAGAAGCACTCGGGGAGACTAACTGCCTTTCAATGTTCCCAACACGACATGGACCTAATTAACACAGGCATCCACAGCGGACCGCTCAGCCTGATGGAAAAACGTGAGCGGAAAGTCAAGCAGGTACTTGTGCAAATGACAGAAGCTAGAATCAATTCCTGTCTCTTCTGTTTGAAGATGAAAAACATAAAAGAATGAATTCTATTGGGAGAAGGAAGAAGAAAAACAATTCTACATCCTCACAAAACAGAAACCAAGGCTTGTTTCTCTGGGGAATCCACTGTGCTGATTGAAATGCACACATTCCTTCACTGGCTGTATTAATTTGATTGCAGTGATTTCCTAATTGAGATTCCCTACCAAACAAATGGTTTCAAAGGCTGCAAAAAAACAAATCCCAACTCATCCTGCAAAGGACTTCCTGTGGTTTGATCACAACAAGAATCAGATGAAAGCTAGTCATCCTCTTTTCCTTCGTTTTCTTCTCTTTATCTCTGGCTGAGAGGTAGAATTTCAACTCATGGCATTCTGCAAATCAAAGCCATTGATCTTTGGACTATTCGCAATATTTTGGCATCGTTTTCTTTATGTTTATAGGTAGACCAATTCTTCTTTATGTTTATATTTTCTTTTGCCTCCAGAAATCTCGCTCAGCCTTGTACAGATCTGTTTTATGCACCTGAAAAATCAATGGCTGAATGAAGTACATATCAATCCCTATGGGCCACTCCCCTTGGTAACTGTTACTGATAGTTTTCCAAAAGAACATGACATGATTTTTAACCAGTTGTTGACAAAAGGAACTGTTTTAAATCATAGGAGATAACTTAAATGGACAACTCTGGACAACTCCCAAAGCTAAAACTTGGCTTATTTTAGATAGTAAGCACAAATTAAACGTCTAAAGTTTTACCTTAGTTCTAGCTTTACTAGTACATCAGAATTTTCTTACCATTAAATAGGAGGGTTGTTTGTCTGGAAAATAGAAATTTCTATAATTTATGAGTAGTTTAATTAAATTAGCACAATACAAGAAGAGGGACGCAAACTCTACATTGTAAATCTTTGTTTTCGAACCAAACAGGACACTTTTATATTTTTTTCAAAATGTAAAACATTTCACAATAATTACAGATATTTGCTAAATTATACTTAAAATCATGTCTCAAGCCTGTTGTTCTTTTAGCTCTTGCCTTGAGGTGTTGTGAAAGGATCTCAGTAGTTTATGAGCTTGCATTTCAATTAGACTGTGTCATGATAATGAAAGTTTTTTCTGTGAGGAGACACATTTACATTGTCAAGAAAAAGAGTATAGACCTTATAGACCATCTCTAATAGACTGTCCGAGATTCTAGTAAGCTGTAAAAATATTTTCCCTCTTGGGAACTTGGGTGCCCAACAATTGACCCTTTTGCCAACATTGCTACTCCACATCAGATTGATACGACTGAGTCGAGTTCATGGACAAAACATAACCACTTTGGAAGACAATTTTTAAAGCAATTTTTTAAGCTAGCTACAACCTCTAATTTTTGGAAATTATGTCTTTTATCGGATTCAAAAATTCCCAAACAATCTCATGAGTAGTAATTGGCAAGACATGATAGTGTCAATGAAGAGAACATTTGATACAACCCCGAAGAGAAGAGGACAGCTGTCCTGGGCCAGTCTAGAAGAGTCGAGTTGCCCCGTTCAACCACACTGAGAGTGAAATCCTATCCTCACTTGACCTTCTGCACTGCCCTTTACGCCAACACCCAGTGAGCTAATTCAACCCCTGATGTACCGGTCTGACTGATCGCATTCTCAGATAAAGCAAGACTGAGTGTGTTACACATGCAGACGTGAATATCAATGAGGAGGCTCAAAGTGCAAGAGAAGACATGAACCAATCAATGTGAATGCATTTGCAGCAGACAACAGACAATTAGAACTACCAAACATAAACCCCCCACAATCAGTGTTTGCAACACATCCATAATGGAGGAAATGGTAACGTCTTTGCATTTGAGGTGAACTGTGCCTTTAACAGGATCATTTTGAGGAGTATTGGCTGCAGGCCCAAGCACTCATTGTACGTTGGCCACCATATCCAGGTTTCACGGTGTAATTGGATTGTGTGCTAGGACTGCTGACTGGAATTAAAAAAAAAAAAAAACACACAGGCAACCGCAAGTGAAAGGAGTTGAGTATCCTAGGGGTCAGATGGATTCCACCTCAGCTAAATGTCAGGTGGTGCATCCAGTCGACAACACAACAGATTGTCAGATTGATCACTTGCATGAGGTGCTGCTCTGCTTGCAATTGAGTGACTGCTTTTGGGTTCCGTTCTCAGTCAAGGGAAAGCTTACTGTATGCCAAGTGTAAAGAGAAGTAAGAGGGTCTTTTTTTAAGGAATTAAAAAAACGTGCAATGCACTAAAATGCACATGCGATGTGATTACAGGCAATTGGTTTTGGTTGTACTAAATATTATTTTACTGAACACCTTTTTCTATCTCATTACAGCTGTAAATTGCAACATTTTGAAAACCAAAAGCTAGAGTACTGACAACAATCACTCACATTCTCGACTTGTCTATGACATTTTTCAGAATTTTTTCAGAAAAAAGTGCAGTGATTCTCTCAAAGCGAGAAACGTCCGCCATGTTTCTAAAAACAGAAGCCTGCAAGAAGCTCCGCCTCCATGGAGCCACGTGAGTGTTCACGTGAATTGAGTGAGATTTCAAAACAAGTCAATATGAGCTGGTCAAGCATCCATCCATCCAGGCGCAAACAGCAAGTTTTATTTCCTCAATTCGCTTGAGGTGTGAACGCCCTCTTTACTGACTTGAGTTTTGTGCATTCATAAAACATACTTAGCTCATAGTTCTTCATGGAATGTAAAAATGGTGTGATGTTACAATTGTGTTGAGTGGTTGTAGAACAAATATAAGCATGAGATGGGTAATACCAGCTTTAGTGCCATGCCAAAGTCTATTAGTTGGATGTTCACATCTGACTGTGAATAAACAGAAAGAGTTAACCAAATTAAACTCTGTCCTGTATTTCACCAGTAAAAAAGACGCAGTATTTTGTTATCATTGGCATTTTGCACTCTATAAATATCAGAGTTCCTGTAGACACCATCCATAAAAATAGGAATTTTTAGGAAAAAAAAATAGGAGCACCAAATGTTTTCTGAACCATCAAAGTATTCTTAAAATGGGGTGTTAACTTAAATTTTTTTTTACATTTTTAACTAATGTCAATGTACAAAAGATCAACCATTAAAGTGTATTTTAGATATTTAAAGCCAAATAAGCATAAAAACAGATTTTTAAAAATAGAGATTAGTGAAAAGATTAACTTTGACAACCCAGGCAAGTATTTTTACACAACAATGAGTATCATATGTTTTTTTTAATGTAAAGCAGGAATTTGAAACACAAGGTCTGAATCCATCTCAGTTCCTCAATAAATTGGGCACATCCTCTGACAGAACTATGAACAGATTAAACACTTGGGACGACAGATCCCACATAACATGAAAACTCTGGGAGACGTGTGACAAAGATGGGGGATGGAAAAGTATTTACAACATCCCTGTCAAAATTAATCTCCAACTTGAGGAGACAGAAAATCAATTTGCAAGGCACAGCAAGTACCCAACAAGCTCCCAGGCGAACTGAGCAGATATCAGAATGCTGCTATTCACAAGAGATGAACCAAGTTAAGTACATTTACACCCAAAGCAACAAACAGTGACACGATCCCATCCTTTTTGAGCGCAACAAGAACTAAAAGTTACTTGGAGCTGACATGTGCGGCAAAAAAAGCAATAACGTGAAGGATGCAGTCCATCTCATTGGTTTCACAACACTTTATTGTTTGTTTTTTCCAAGAAAAAAACTGAGAGTGGGAAAACCCACAACAAAACCAATCTACCAACCACCAGTAGCCGAAACTACTACCAGTAGTCTTTTAAGGGCAGCTTTATACACTTTACTATTGCAACAATCTAGTTTAAAATTAAATTAAAATGAAATTATGGGCAAAAAAAAATAACAAAACAGGGGAAAATAGACAAAAGATTTGTTTTTAAAATGCAAATGAGCGAGCGACTAGGGAAAGTATTTCATTCGATACTGGTGGCAAATCATGGTACCACTTCCAAAAGCTGTCCATCCACAATGAAACAAGGCAGAATGATTGTACAGTGGAAACAGGTTGCGTGAAAGTAAGATTTGGTTTTTGCGGTAACACTTTTATTGATTTTTACAGTTTAGTCGTAAAATTTATGATTTTTTCATGACAGGCAAATTTTTCTCACCTCTTTAAGTAGTATTTTATTTAAACTCATCAAGAACCAAATCATTGATGAGTATTGAAATTATTTTACATATGACTGCTAGAACCATGAGTAAGCAATCTCAGATTGTGTCACGAGGGTCGCATGTGGTATTGGGGCCAGGAAATGGTGTTTTTTTTTTGTTTTGTTTTTTTTCAGATATTGTTTCCAGAAGAATCCCAGCCACTCAAACCTAGCACCCTCCAAAAACCACAACAGACTGCCATCTGGACCCACATTGGGAGAAATGTTTTTATCCAGACTTAACAGTCACTCTAATGCTGAAGTAAACTGGAACAAGACGCGAATTTGAGCTCGCAATGAATGAAAACCTGTTGTAGAAAAACGGAAATATTCACCCTGTAATCTTCATTGCATTAGGAAGGATGATATTCTTGCACGCAATGCTTTCAACACCTGTTATATTCATCTTCTGCTCAGAATCTTACGGATCTCCTCATTCATTCCCTCTGCAAAAGTATCAGTATCACCTGTAAAGGCCCAAGCAAGCCGTAAAAAAATATATAATCAAACAGGAACCTGGCTACTCACAGGAGCCTCAATGCTCCCCATATTTCGCTTTTAAAATCTGCACGCAGAGCCTCGATCTGTGCAGCAGCTGTGTGATCTGTTTGTCCAAGGCAATAAATCTATGACCAACACATGACACGACCAAGGCCAAGGTTCCCCAAGCAATTTCAAGCCTAGCGCACACAGGAGTCGAGCCCATTCCAAACATCCCTCGTCATGCCTTCAACAACCAAACTCCAGGAAAATGAGTTCTGAGGAACACAAGCTCTGGCCCGAGGGTTTGAGCTCTGCATGAGCTATGAAGCATTCCCTTTACAGGAGCATCTTTAATTCATGACGAGTCTAAAACTAGCATGGCACTGAAAGAAAGAAAAAAAAAACGTTGTTTCCGTGTTGACACTGAAAGCGTTTTCAAGGATGTTGAGGTGGGGTTTGTTTTCATGTAGGAAAGGAAACTTCCTGTAGGGGAAGTGGAGACCCAAAGAATACCTATATTTTGAATCAGCTAATTCCTTTTTCAATAGAGAAACATTGTTTTATTCATTTTCCAACCTGCCTATTCCCCTTTTATGGGTCGCCAGTCCATCGCAGGGCAAAATTCACTGACACATTCACACCTAAGGGGAATTTAGATTATTCAATTTACCCAACCACATGTTTTTGGGATTGTGGGGGAAACCGGAGTACTGGGCGGAAACTCACGCAAGCATGGGGAGAACATGCAAACTCCTTCCAAGAAGGTCACTGGCGAGCCTCGAACCAGCAATTTTCTAACTGGAAGGCCACAGTGCTACCCAGTGCGCCCCCGTGCCGCCCACAGAGAAACATCACTGTTAAAAATAATACTAACCTTAAAAGTCAACACTCCATTCGCTGATGGTTCAGGGGTTTGCTAATTCTCAATTGTTCACAGAATCCACAAAAGCCAAGGTTAAATATTTTCTATAGTAATATATAAATTATTTGGTTTTGCTTTAAGGACCCTTCCTCCAGATCAATTGAATAACATTTCACCACTTTTGATAACTCACCTTTCACAATCCTATGAGAAAATTGATTTGCCAAATTTTTTTTACAGAAAAAAACATATACAACTTTACTACCAAATCTACCAAACTAAGAGCCTAAAAACCTCCAAACAAGCCACATTCATGTTTGAGCTGATTAAGGGGCCATGGGCCCCGCTGGAGTCAAGGGGTTCACTGAGGAATGTCTCACACCAACATTCAGCCAAAAAAAACTTTCCCCCCAATAAAAGTGTTTCCTAATCAAACAAGAGATGGACTCGACTGATCCTGATCTACCTCCACATGACCCATCTTAGCCATTCAATAGCAGTTCATCTTATGAACTATACTTGGATTGAGACTATTGAAGTCATGTAAAGTCTGCAAAACCCTTCATTTCATATTGAAACCTATGCTAGAAGAATCACAAGATGCACTTTTCACATTGTTTTCAGTAGGTTCAAAAGAGATTGTAAAAATATGAGCTGGCCATCAGCAGAGCACAGCATTTTGACTCTGAGCAAGGGCTGCTCAAATTAATCAACAGTACCTTTAGTCTCAGACAGAAATATGAACCAAAAAAAAACCTTTAAAGAACTTGGCAGCCCAATGGCATGTGAGAAACAGTCTTTTGATGTATAATCCAACCAATCCATGAGACACAAGGTCTGACAGGAACAGCTCGGGTTTACCCTCATAACTACTAATGGTCTACCCAGTGCCACTCTCTATCTACACTTTCCCAAAGGCTGTTGCTTAATGACACGTTTGAACTGATCTGGGTGAATTAGTGGAGCAGAGAGGCCAAGTCTCAACAAAGCCATTCATAAAAACAGCAGCAGATTTCTTTCTCTGAGCGTTCAAGCAGAAATATGGCTTAACATCTGAAAAACAGATTGAAAGGAAGAGGGTGATTGAGTTTTCGGACGTTAGGTCGTCAAAGCATAAAAGTGATGTACTCAAGAAAACATTGTTAAGAAAAATATCCTGTGACCATTTGGACAGTCTTCATCTTCGCTTGGAAATTTTAACAAATTGGATTGTTATGGCAATGGGGACTTAGACATTCACTGGGGATGGACATTAAAACTGAAACGCTGTTCATAATAGCTCTGGTCGTGTCCATTTGCATCCACAGATTTGGCAGATGCTTCATCATAAGCGATATACATTTGAAGGAATAAATACAGTTCTTTAATTTGGACAGACCCACTGTGTTGGTCCTACTGACCTTTATTCTTTTACAACAGAAGACATTTGTTAACATAGTTAGCCTTTACAGCCATCAATCAAGTCGTTTTTAAAACCAAAACCGAAAGATTTGAGATGACTTAAGTAGCGATGGACTATATAGTCCTGAGATAATTGATTGAAATCCCCAGCACCTTAAAGACGACTAGGATTTTCTGTACCGACAACAGACAAACAATCCAAAGTAGCAGACACAAACAGGAAGATCTGTGTGTTCCAGCATCAATCTCCAAGCTTTCTTTGTTTTGTTCAGAGCCTCTGTCTTCCCCTCTGTGTGACCTGGTTCACAGGAAACTCATGATTGCTTTTAGTCTCTGGGGAGTGTGCCAGACCCTCTTAATGATAGAGTTAGGATTATGTTCACACTTGCCTGTAATCTCCAAAACTGCGTTGGAGAATGAGACGTATCTGATTAGACATACTTGAAAACTGCCACATTACTTGTATGAATAACCTGAAGTGCTCCCAGATACTCCCATGAGATCAATCAACAAGCTTTTCTGCATTCTGTAGAACTGAACCAATGGACTACTTCTATCATTCCAATTTAAATAAAGACGTTTAAACCCCTTAACAGCTGCAGCACACCAAGAAAAAAAATCACTCCAGAAAACACATGTATAGCTCCATTTTGACAGATTTTGGTCATGTATTGGTCAACAGTTGTGGCTTCTATTCAATGTTGTCAAAAAGTCCACCGGGGACTCAAGCATTTACTTTTTTTTTAAATAATGATAAAAAAATTAGGCAAGGATAATTTCTATTATTTCTTCAAAGTTTGTGAATTTATAACTTTAGTTTTGTTAATGGTATCCAGTTCCTTACTTTTCCTGATAAACTAGAAAGGGTTACCTTTTCAATGACACCAAGGACATTAATTTAACCCATAAAATGTGAGTTACAGCCATTTTAATTTGGGTATGCCTTTTTCGGACCCATGTTCAAAAAGAGAGGTGGGTGTTAACAGGCTAATGAACACTTTTCACCAGATATTCTCTAAGATGCTTTTGCTGATTGATACAACCCATTTCTCAATCAAAATCCCTGCTTCAGTCACTATATAGATGAGTCTTTGATGAATGTTGGAACAACTTGCCATTTTATACAGATTTGAAGTATATTTTACAAGAAGTCACCCCTATAACAGAGAGATAAATTAGAAGCTTTAGAGTTAAAACCTTTAGACTATCAATAGCCTAAACGGTTCATTACACATCTTACAACCTTAACAGTTCTGCATCCTAAGATTGGGTTACCTTGACCCCTTCTTTCGACTGCCGCCTAATTCACAATAGACAGGGGGGCATACAGGCCTTGCCTCCAGTTCTGTTCATTATTTTCTTGGCCAGTCTAACAGATTGCATTTCCACACTTCTTTTACGAATCATGCAGTGGTTTGGTTCATGCGATGACTGAGATGGCTAGATATCTACAATAATAAAACTGAAATAATTTGCTATCAAGCAAACCAATCACAGACCTTTCGGCCTGTGTTGCCACTTTATGTATTTTGAGGCGCACCCCAGGCTACAGCGCAAGTAATCTACTTGGAGACAACAATATAAGCTGCATGTTGCCTCAACGCAAGCCTCAGGTCATGGTTTTTGACCAGACAAAAAGTTGTTTCCTATAAATTTGGGGGAGAGTCCATGTCTGAAATAGAGGACTTAATGTAGCTTTGGATCAAGAGACTGTTGCAAAATTGTAGGTAATCGGTCCACTGTGCCGAAGAAATAATTAAAAGGTAATTCTCTCTATACCAGACAAGCTACTTTGCCACTCTTAGTTCCAACTCTGAGCATTGGGTCAAGGCCAACAGAGTATGATTTTGGATATTAGCAGCCAAAGTGAGCTTCTTCTGAAGGGTAAGCTGAAGAGCTCAGAGTAAATCTGCTACACCTCTAAATCAAGAGGAGCAAGTTGAAGTTGTTCCAGGCATGTGCAGCTGGGAGGAGGACCTGGGGAAACTAGGACATGATGGAGAAGCTAGTTCAAGAATGACTGTGTATCCCATTAAGAGGCTAGTTTGGGCTTCCCTGATTACACTGCTGTCTTGGGTGGACAGCAAACTTTGCTCCTTCTAAACAACTGAAATAACTTATGTTTTGTATACTATGTGTGTTTTGTCTACTAATGTTCTCCTTTTTTGCTGTCTCTTTAAAAAAAAACCATTACATTTATTTTTGAGCAACAAGAACGGCCCATCAGCTTTGATTAGATTGAGTGTTTTTCTGCAGTCGTTCTTTGCATGTCTTTCCATCTCAGAGGGAGTTCAGAAAGCGTATGCTCATAGAAACAGATGCCAGATCACAACCGGTTTATTTACACTCTAATTACAACAATCCCTCCAGGACCAGCAGAGAGGAGCAAAACACTCGGCAAACCCTGCAGACTGTGTTCAGTCAGAATCAAATGGCGAAGAAATCAATGAAGGAAAAATCCAGAATAACATCAATCCAACAGACTCGTTATATAAGATTAATTAAGTTTGGAACATCTTTTCATGGAGTTGTCATAGAAAATATGAGGATACAATTCTCAAAGCAATGTGCTAGGGTTACGAAAACTGGTCCCGAACCACTTTGATGACAGACTAGGAAAACGAAAGCTGCATTAAATAACAAGACCCCAGCTGCAGAGAGGGCCAGTTCTGGTCATAACTCCCTGTCATTAGAGACAGTTTCATGACTTTATGAGGAGAGTTAAATCCTGAGCAGGGTCTTGCCTTGTGGAGTGTGTGACAAGTCAATCAGAACACTCTGCTCTAGATCCAATGAATACAGTTTCACTGCCACGTTTTTCGTGTTGTTCTAACTCAACACTGCAGGAGCATTGGCGAATGTTTATAGATTAAACCGATTTCATTCAAATAAGTCAATATTGGAGTTAATCGATTTATTGCTTAGTCTTGGTATGTTTTTTAACTCAACAGAACACATTGATATACATGTAATGTAACTGGATTTGAACATTACTGTTAGAAAATCTCCATCTGACTACAGGATCACCCAAAGTGAAATCTAATTAGCATATGATTCATCCCATTTGCAATTAAACTTTTTTCGGTGTCAACAGTTTCTTAGTGTTACCGCTGATGCCTCAATTCTTTCAATTGTTCTAAATTTGGCACCTGACAGAGTTACAAAACATGACTAAATCTCTTTAACTAGGTTAATTAGTAGTTCATTGATCTTTGTGTTACTGGGTTTGGTCCAAAACCGGAGGGTTCACTTGGGGACAGAAAGAGTCTACAGACAATGTCCCAAGTTCACCTCACGGGAATCAAATCCCCTGAAAAGCCATTTATCTCTGGGAAGCTTTAAAGAGGATCAGGAGCAGGCGAAAGATGTCTGCTGGACACTCTAGCCGAACATGAATGTGGTTACTCATCAAGTAATAAATAAACAAATACTGTACTCCATTTCTAGGTTAATAGTTAGAAAAACATCTCAAGCTCAGCTTCACAAAATGCATCAAATTTATGGACACGCTAATTTCCCAGTTACTCCTAAGTTAATAAGTTGACCTTTACATTTTTGGAATATACTCTGCTTTTCTTTGATTTGACAATAATTGTACCATTGATCAATGAATCAGATTTGTTTCAAAATAAAATAATTTGAAACTCAAAACTTATACAGTGACATTGCGCGTTAAAAATCAACAGAAAATTAATCATGACTGCAGCAGGTTCAGTTATATCACAGTGCCTGAAAACAGACGAACATCTGTCAGTGTTTCCAATTAGATCAACTGCTTGCACAAGGAGGCATTTGTGAAAGATTAATCAGAAGATGTCTACTTTTTGAGAGATCTTGAGCCACATCTATGTGAACCGTAACATTTTGGAGCGCATAACAAAAAACTGTGGTTCATTATTGCCACTTTATCTGGGATCAGGGTGGGTCCAGTCCAATGTAGTTTACCAAGGAATTGGTTTGTAACTGAAAAGCTCTACTCAGCATGCTTTGGGGCCTTTTCCATTGTGTTCTATGTTCTTTAGCAGAACCTATCCATTTTTATCCAACCTATCTATTGGTTAGGCAAGTTGGGCAGCTGAAAAATCATAACATTTGGTTGATCCCTGATTATTTGGTTGATTAGCTTCACAATAGCCAGAAAAGAAACATGTGCATGGACAAACAAAGAGGTAGATAGACAGAGAACTCTGCGGTGCATAGAGAAATGAAATCTTTTTTTTTTTTGCCAATTTCTGTTGCTTACTGTGTCACAAAGCAGAACCAGAATGATGTAGCGGAGAGATGTGTCTTGAGTTACAAGTCGCTCAAAGCAGATACTGGACGTCAGTGGAAACAGAAAGGTGAACTATGGTGAGTAGAGCTAAGACACAACAAGCAGTCAATACCAAAATCTGGTAGAAAAGTATCCCAGACTTCCCTCAAGCTCTACCAAATCATTCTAATGCCAGTTTGTAGAGAGTTTCTCAGGCATTTTCTAGATCTTGCAACATCACCAGTGTTCAGAGGCCATTTCATTTAAGATGCCCAAACCACTTTAACTCAACTCCTCACGCCATCATTAAAAGACCATGAGTTCTACAAATCCCTCCAAATAAGACGCATTTTACCACTTTTGTACCCAGATGTTCTCCAAATATGGAAATAGCACTTTTTGCAGAGATAACTGATTCTGATAAGACCAATAGTGTGCATAAAATACATTTCCATACCACATTTTCCTATTTAAAATTTGCCAACGAAAATGGTTAGACAATGTAAACGTTTATGTGTTACATCCATTACATAGGTTAAATATGTTTAGCTCCATTATTACTCGTGAATGGCTTTACGATTTCAGCCTACAAACGATTAAAATAGAATTTAAGGTTGCTTAACCGTTTTTGGGACAATGATATATAGAAATATATAGAAATAGTTATCCCAAATTAAACTAAGTCTAGTCATCAAAGGCATCCAAAAAGAGCACAATGGTATTTTCCTGCTGATTAAAACACATGGTAAAATCAATTTGTGACTTTTATAAGAATATAATAAATAACATTTAACTCTATACATTTTCGCGTAGGTGTGTAACATAACTTTGAGAGTAAACATAGTCTTTTATTTAACATACACGCTGTTTAGCCGCTTTAGCTTATGTAACGTACCCTGGAGTTCAAAACAAACACTAACATTTAAGGTATCCACCAGAGAACCCCACAAATTAAACAAAATAGCTCAATTACAAGTTATTCAACAATAAACGTGACGTCTTCCACAAATGTTACGACAAAACTTGGATATTATTTGCAAAACATACTCGAGCGGCGCTAGCATTGCTAACGGCGGATATGACAAAGAGCAGGGATGCTAGCATTAGCATCCTGACCGAGTCACCAGCACAAAAACATTCACCAAAACAAACTGATTTACAGAAATTAAGCATCAATGTTAGATTACAAAGAAAGAAACATCTCAATATACGAGTGGTATAATCCCACAAAAAAATGCTAAAGTCTTAAGTTTAAGTCAAAACAAGAATGCAGCTAAACGATAATATATCCAAAACGAAACAAATCACATTTCAGGCAAATGACATTTCAGGCATGCAAACGTAAAGCAATCCGGTCATGAAACACAGGCAGTAAAATAGATCAAATGTGTGCTATTTAATAAAAACATTATCGATGCAAACTTACCCCCTAGAGGATCCAGCTCGATCTAGATGCATCCCATAGATCCAAGGGACAGCTAAAATTATCCCTCCGAGGAAATGTGCATAGACACACATGCACACACACACACACACACACACACTCAGACCCATCCACACATTCTCTCTCTCATAGAGAACCACATTCAAGGCAACGTTACTGAACTGCAGCCATTGGAAGAGTTTAGATTTACTCCAAATCCTCGACAACCATCTGGAAAACCCGCTCTTAGCCTCTTCCGTCGATCCCAGGTGTTACAATGCAGCTACTCCACAACAAATCCTCAAAAGAGCAAGATTTGTGTTCCAAGAACTGGACTGAAAAAGCCCTGCAGTGCTTCGATGGATCGCAAGGCTCTTCTCTGCTTGTTTCGTCTCGAAGCGAGACAACCGAAGAAACGCAACCAAACCGAGCGCGAAGAAAACCCGGAGAGAGAGAGATACTGGATCGGGAGCACAAAAAACCTGGAGGTGGATTTCATAAGCCGGAGATGAAGATGTTGTTTTTCAACCTTTTTGAGTTAACGTATTTTTTTTAATTGGAAAAAAATATCACAAGGCACACCACCAAAAAGAAGTTATTTTAAAACATGAAGTATGTAGCCTATATTGACAGTAAAGGCATTCTCATTATTAAAGTGTCTTGAATGGGAATCAAATAAACACAAAGAAAAATATGTTTGTTTGTTTTTTTTTACTTACTACTCTTCTACAAGTAGACTGGGTTGATTTAGACCCACTAGAGAAAAGTGGCTACAGTATGAACTTAAGGCCTCTACACACTGATCCGAATTTTTGGTCCGAAGTTTCGTTGCATCGTTTAGTGATTGAGTGGTGCCATTGAATGAGAATTTCGCACTGCCCTATCGGATTGGTTTTTCGTGAAGAGAACTAGCAGTGAAAGCTGGCTCTTTCAATGATGTGAGTAGGATGTAACAGAGCCACTCGTTGGTGCTCATCTCACATTTTTAGAGTAAACAGAAAAGAAAAAGAGCACCACAAATCTTCCCTCGGATCAGTGTGTAGAGACCTTTACTAGGCAAGCTGCCTGGAAGTGGGTATGGTCTTATGATATTTCAGCTTCTTGTGCATAGTTCCATTTTGAGATCACTAAGTCAGATGAGTGGTATTTGGCTACAATATACAAGACTTATAACAAGGGGTGCCTTTCCAAGTACTCAAAGTCACCTTGTATCAAGAAATCCAACCATTTGATTTCACGGTTAAAGAGTGGAAAAGGAGAGTCGATCAAATACCAGATTATACACTTTAGATCAAATCAGGTCTTTCCATTCGTTTTATTTTCAGAGATGTCACATCTGATGTGTGTATCATCAATCATAACTCCGGGAGCATGAGAACAAGAGTTACGATGAGCTGAAACGACACTGTGTTTGTCATTGATAAGCTGCACTGTTTGCTCACCACTGAGGCTTTTCAAACCTGTTACCATGGCAACCAGGAAATGATAATGTTTCTGTGACACCAAAGAAGATGGAGGAGCAAAAGAAGGGAATTAATGGATGATTTCACTTTGCAAGGAAAGCAGTCAGCTCTGATTATTCGACAAAAGCCTTATGTGTTCACAGATTCCCCTGCAGTTGGATTATCAGGAGAAATATCACCTCAAGTCATTTTTCACAGCAGCAATAAACACCTCACATAGAGATTACAGTTCAGACATTACATTAGTGATGTAATATCAGATATGACATCTGTGTTTAGTAGTAATGGATGATTCATCACAAACGAATACTTTCAGTTATTGATTACATCACAAAAAGATTTTTTCACATAATGGATCACATAAATTATTGATGCCAATAATTTTTTTTTATTTTGTGGTGAATTACCCCAGTGATGGTTTACTATTATTAGTGCTCGGTAACTCCAGAGATGATGGATTACTTTTGTGATCAACTACAGTAGCTAGATTACTGCAGTGATGCATTACTTGCGTTTTTAAAATGGATTACTTTGGTGACCAATTATTTAAATTATAGATTACTTCTGTATTGGATTACTTTTGTAATGGATTACTTCGGTGAGCAATTATTCAAAGACGGGTTATGTCTGTAATGGATTACTTCTGTAACGGACTACTTTTGTGTTACTTCTGTGTTTTATTACTTTTGTGTTGGATTACTTCTGTGTTTGATAACTTTGTGTTAAATTGCTTTTGTACTGGATTACTTTTGTCATGGATTACTTTGGTAAGCAATCACTCAAATGATGGGTAGTTCTGTAATGGATTACTTCTGTAACGGACTACTTTTGTGTTTGATTACTTCTGTATTGGATTGTTTCTGTGTTTGATTACATCCGTGTTTGATTAAGTATGTGTTTAATTACTTCTGTATTGGATTACTTTTGTAATGGACTTTGGTGATCAACCATTCAAATGATGGGTTACTTCTGTAATGGATTACTTCTGTGTTTGATTACATCTGTGTTTGATTACTTTTGTGTTGGATTACTTCTGTAATGGATTACTTCTGTGTTTGATTACTTTTGTGTTGGATTACTTATGTGTTGGATTACTTTTGTAATGGATTACTTCGGTAATCATTTATTCAAATGATGGGTAACTTCTGTAATGGATTACTTCCGTAATGGATTACTTCTGTAATGGATTACTTTAGTGCTATATTACCTTTGTTACTTTCCATTCTAGTGCTAGATTACTTCATGATGGATTACTTTGGTGATCAACTATTGAAGCGATGGAGTAGCTCTGTAATGGGTTACTTCCGGGATGGATTGCTTTAGTGCTATATTACCTGTCTAACCACTTTAGTGCTAAATTACGTAATGGTGATCAACTACTGTTTGAATACTTAACTGATGGATATCTGCATTACATTACTGCAAGATTACTTCATTACTTGACTACTTCTGTCTTTAACTTCTTTAGACAACTTAAGAGATGGACTACTTAAAGGCTATATTTTATATATGTTGTTTTTAGACCCCTCAGGTGAAGAATTACTTTTAATTTTTGGCAAAGCTGAAAATAAATACCTTGCCAAATAACTCTTCCCTCTGAGGAATCACCCGATATTGTGTTTGATTGTGCACAAATAATTTTTATTAATAATTACTAATTAATGAGTAATATTTTTATTACTAGTTGAAAAGCTGTGTTACTGCTAGCATGCTCAATGGCCTGTAAAGTCATCCTTGCACCACTCGGTGATCATGGCCTGCAAACTAGATTTAAATCCTCATTAGTGTTTTCTGTGGTCAGCGCTGTGCTTGCTATGCTGATCAAAGAGTAATCAAGGAGATGTGGGAGGAAGCATAGAGAGAGAGAGAGAAGGAGAAAGAGAGAGAGAGGCTAATGAGGTGAGACAAAGGCTTTAAAACACAAGCCTGATTTCTTCAGCACTCTGCTCCATCTGTCAAGCTTTATGATGCTAAACCCTTTGCAGCATTTCACTCTTTTGCTTTACAGATAAGACTTTGTTTTGCTATAATTTGACAGCGATCAGCAACAAAAGACGAGTCTGTGGGTATCGAGGCTGTACGAGAAATCAAAGACATGCTTTGACAGAGCTAAAATTACCTACAAATTATATACAGCATGAAAGCGATGCAGGAAACAGGTGCAAGGCTGCTCTTCAATATACAAATCAACTGATGCATATTCAAATATGGGTTCAAATAGAAAAAATGTGAAAGTCCTACCTCTTTTGAAGTGCTTCATTAATTCCCACAACACACAATAAGAGATGTTTTGTCTCCCAATGACCGTTTAAAGCTCCAAAAAAGCGAAATACATCACTGACACTGTCACTGTGTGCTGGAAAGAGAAGGGAGGATCAGAAACTATATACAGGATTTATTTGCAATATTTACAATTATACACAGAAATATGAGCTAATGGAATTCAGTGTTGAATAGCCAAAAAGACCCAGGAGAGTAAAAGTGAGGAACAGGTTAGTCAATGAAGCAGAGTACTTTAGAAAAGCTGATGGAGACATGGAGATCCAAGAAAAGATTCCACCGAATGGGTGGCATTTCTGTCCCTGGGACTTCATCTGTATAAATAAGCATTAAATTGTCTTCCTAAACACATTTTATTATTAAAGGAAGTTCTCTCAATTTCTATCTTGGAGCGTCATTTCAAAAATACTATCCTGTTCCTCAAATTATTTCAGAGAGTATATTAGTTCAGTGTAAAATGCAGATATTTGGTAAATAACTGAATTAGCAGAATTTCCTGGTTCTATAATCATCATGTGTACCATGTGGCTATTTAGAATGTACTTGCTAATTCTTACAGTTAAAAACGGTAATGGTGCAATGGCTCAGGAGCTATCATGGAGAGTTAGGGTGTGTGAACCGTAGAGCTGACAACTGAAGAGGTGAGAGGATGAGCCTTTTAAACACAGGGAGATGGATTGTGGGAGTGTTCTGATTGGATGACGGATTTAATGGGGTGATGTCTGCAGGTGGATTCAGGGAAATGCTGTATGCATGGAAGTTTAAATTTTTAGGATTTTTGGAATACTAAAGTTGAAATTTTAAAATAAAAAGTCACAATTTTGAGATACAAAAGTCTAAATTCTCAAATAAAAAAGTTGACATTTTAAGATAAAAGGTCGAAATTTTGACTTTTGAGCTGTTGATGTCTAACAAATTGCATACACATGTGAACACTGCAAGAATAACAAGGACATTTTCTAAATAGGCAGACCAGTAAGAATTACCACATATCAAACCCTAACTAACCCTGTTTCATGTGCGTATGCAATGTGTTAAGACTACTGGAGATCAAAAGTCTAAATTTCGCCTTTTTATCTCATAATTTTAACTTTTAATCTGAAAATTGAGTTTTTTTTTAAGCAATGTGTTTTCTTTTTCAATCTGTCGAATGAGCTTCCATACACTTTTGGGATCCCTCAGAAAGACATTAAAACTTCACCGGTACACCATTCATTTTGGTAAATGAGCTCAACCACCTTTTGTAATTAAAAAAGGGTATAATCAACAATAATATTAATAATTAAATTTGAATTTTTACATTTTTATGCACTCGATGTTCGAGTTCATAGTTTCCGCCAACTTGTAAGCTGCTTTGCATACAAGCTTCTGCTAAATAAGAAGGGTTGAGAACATTTATTTGACACGGCTAGTTCAGTTTAACAAGTCAGTGGCAGCTGCCTCAGGTTTGGAAACAATTTAAAGTGTGTAGAAAGCCGACACACACACTTTCTCTTCCTTTCCAGCTGCGTGTGTCTCCTCAGAGTAAAAGAGCTTGTCAGATTTCACAGCAAAGCCAGAGACCATCGGTCCCAGACAGTGAAGAGTTCATAAACGATCCTCAAAAACAATCCCTCTCTCTCTCTCTATCACACTTGTGCGTTCTGTCTTCCAGTATAGACAGTATAAACTCGCTTTTACCAAACCACACTCACGTCTTTTACTCACACATTCACACTAGAGTGTTGCTGTAAAGTTCTGTGGTGCAACACAATGAGAATGTTGTGCATTGTTGCCAGGATGCTCCTATTGAGTTTACCTTTATTCCAAATGTTGTTCACAGCTGTAAGGGTGTTGCTATGTTATTAGGTGGTTGCTAGGTTATGGAGTACTGGGGTTTATAGTAAGGGGCTCCAAAATAAGATGGAAAGTGAGTAAACAAGACTCTATACATCAGCATTCTGTCTGGAGCCATGAAAATACACACGAGTCAAACAAACAAAAGCCTGAGGGGAGCAGCATGCGGTCAACGATTCTAGAGACCGAGTCAGAATGCTGTCTGTGTGCTGCCGTGGCCTCATGAATAAACTATTATGCATTCTGAGCAGAGTTTGATACAGTCTGTGCTTGGTTCATGCTTTTCTGGGCCTTTAGGGGTTGCTCAGAGAAACTGAACCATTTCCCAATCTAGAGTCTGAGAATTGAGGGTTGTGTTTGTTAATAAATCTTTACTTTTAGAACGTTTTACGCTGAATTTCCAGGTTCAAGAGCTCCCTACGGAATCAAAGACATGGAAAAGGACCAATAGCTTGTGCCAGAAAGAGCGTATTCGGGGTGCAGAATGAGACTTCATGATATTGGAATCGGCACTGCCCATCTTCACCCAGTCAGGTGTATGATTCTCCAATTATAGAATTAAAACTAGGCGAGGAACAGAACAAAAAGAGAGAAAGCACAGCAACAAGACGCGAGGTAGTTTTACTGCATCAACAAGGTCTCTCCCAGACAAAAATTTCCAAACAAAGGTTCAAGATGTGCTGTACAAAGTCAGGTCAGGTAAAATGAACAGAAAACAGAGGGATGCAGGGACATCTCTGTCCAGATTTAGTTTTTATGTAAGATTTGCACGGCATACCTCTAATGTGGAAGGGCCGGAGAGATACACAAATGAGTGTGCAGCAAAAGTGAAGCATGGTGGAGGATCCTTGAGCGTTTGGGGCTGCATTTGTACAAATGTAGTTGGAGATTTGGACAGGATTAAGGGTAAATACAATCAGATACATATCCACCATCAGGAGGGAGTATAATTGGCCTCAAATTTATTCTGCAGCAAGACAATGACCCCAAACACTCTGCCTTCAGCATAAAGAGCAAGACATACTTGAAGGCAAAGAGTGGTCACAACGAATATTGATTTGATGTAGGTTTCTCTTTTGTTCATTTAATGCATTTTGTTCATTGTTGAAAATAAACACTTGCATTTCATAAAGCACACTTTTGTACAGCCTTTTTACCATGACCACGATTAGTACAATATTTAAAATTTAATAGCTATTAATTCTGGATGCAAAATGTCTAAAAAGTCACCATTTAACATTATCGACTAAGAAACGAAAGACTATCATTTAAAGATTCAACAGTAAAAATAAATACAACAAAATTGTCTATTTTGCCACTGTTTTAATGTTTTTGTTGAACACATTAGGCAAAACGAGATTCAGTCGCCTTGAATTTAAAGGCAACGATAAAAATGAAAAAATGAGAGGTGGCGTCATCTAGTGTTCAATAGAAGAACTGCAAATAAATTAGCTATTTAAAATTTAAAAACAATATTTAACACGTATCAATTGATTTCGAACAAGTTATACTTTTTGACTCTTACGAAATATATTCCTTTAAACATTTATTTAAGGAAACGGCAACGCGGTACGTTAAAACGTTTCAACGGTACGTTAAAACGTCATTATTTTAAAACTTCATGTTTTAAAAGAGGATAAATTGAATTCAGCGTTTATAGATGTAATGGCGAAATATTAAAACATACATAGATTATAATATTGTGAAATTGTGCAACTTTCTGAGCCTTTTTACAAATTTAGGTAAAGCTTTTAAATTTACACGAACGTATTAAAGCTTCAGTAACTAAAGTTGCATTTTTCCCCTGAAAGTATATTTGACTTATTGTTTAGAAGCACAAAAATCACTTACATCGCTTACATCGTTGTTCCTCATGCTCATAAATAATAAAACACCTTTCAACTCGTATATTATGTTGCTAAGTGCGGTTGTTAAGGACGGTTTAAATTTTTAATATCGACCAATCAGACTGAAGGAGCGTCTCTCGACTGGCGGCCGTGCGTAAAACGTCACCTTCTCAACTCAATTCTTGTACAGATATTAATACCAATTACTCAAATAATAATCTTTAAAGATCTACACAAGATGCACCGGTCGTACCAGCCTCTCAAACCAGCAACAAACCGGTTCCTGCAGCGCCGGTGGGACGAGCACAGATACCAGGACCACCGGGACAAAGTACGTGTCATCGGAGACTCTCCTCTTTTTCTTAGTATTTTTAAATAGTTTAGAATATTTTAATAGTCAATTACATTGTTTCAACGAATTTTTAAGTACATTATTTACCTTTACAGGAGCAAAGAACTGAATGTATTTTATTTTGCTTGTGCCTCTGAAATGGAACATTACATTAGTAAATCTAGTGGCTTTTCCTACTGTAAAGGTGGAAGAAGCAACTCCTGTAGTTGACACCAAGGGCATCAAAACTCCCATTCACATGCAAAACAAACTCAAGAAAGTACAGGTAGATCTTTACTTTATCGAAATATGGCCGCAAAATAAGGAACATTCTTGATCACTCACTACCAAGTCCACTCAGATTCTGTTGTCTGTGGTCTCCTCAGATACAGGAGGAACGCTTAGCCATCATTGATCGAGACAATCGTCTACTTTCCTGCAGACTTGAAGCTATCCGTCACTCCCGGGGGCTCCTTGACCACCGAAACCAATACCACGAGACGAGGTAGTGGCCATTTACTTTAAAACGAACATTCATTCAGCACTTAAGAGAATTGAGATTTGCACCAATATTCAGATGGCTTCTCCGCAGGGTGCTCTTCATCTGGGTTGGGAAATATTGATGCAATGACACTCCCTGCCTGAAGATGACATATATAGTACAATAGAAACACTCCACGCCAAACAGGGAAACAGGAAAGAAGAAGACAACAGAGAAGAAATCAAAGAATACACAGAAAAAAAAACATTTCCGTCAAGTGGTTTATGTTGACAGAAATGTGGCACGCTATTTCGTACTTTTTTCTTTTTACAGTTGCTAAGAAAATGTGGAATGATCGCCACCGTGCGGATCTTTGACATCATCAAAAAAGACAGTGTTCTCCTTGCGGAAAATTAATATGGCAGTACGAAAATCTAACTTCGGATTGAAAATTTGGATCGGTGTGTAGAGGCCTTTGCTCAAAAACATGCACATGTTTCTTTTCTAAACGACCTTGACTTCCACACAAATCCACAGTGCAGCTCATGAACAGAATGTGACGTTGTGGGGTTAAGCCCCACCCACTGAATGTGCAGCCCCGCCCACATGTTGTCTCATTGGTTGTACTCCCTGAGTCAAAACGTAACCCTAAGCCTAACTCTTTCTAGCACATAGACTGTTAAAAATATTGATGAGGTGACAATGCCTATTGCCACTGGTCTAATATAAGGCAACCATGAGCGTGATATGAGAGTCGCCTTGAGAGTCAGAGAAAGGGTGTGCATGATTCCATGATACTGAAAATATAGCCCACATAGTTGGCTGAACTCAATTAGTTCTACTTGTACATTATTACCATGCAGCAGGTAGATTTCTACCAGTCGTTCAATACTTTAAAGAGAAAACTAGTAGTTTCCGGATGAGGAAATGTGTTTTAATTGGAGCAGGAAGGTTAAGCGGTTGATGTGGATGTCAAACAGATAAACAGGAGTGACCTGACTTCACTGGTTTCGTTTTCTGTTCTCAGATCACACAGTCCAGAGACTTTATGAATTATTGAGAGACTTGAACCAGACCTCTATCTCTCCAAAGAGCGAGGAAATTGATCTCTGGGTGTTTGTAAATGTTTTGCATGTAAATGTTATCTGAAAGCTAACAACCAGCACATAAATCACATTAGACTCAAGGCCTTTACACACCAGCTGGAAAAAATGTGGTGCGTTGATCCGTCAGTTTTGAATTGAGTCTCTTTTTTTTCACACGGTGATTGGCTCCTTTGGTCACCTGTCTTCAGCTGAGAATAAAACAAGGAGCTGTACTCCCAGAGGGGCAAGCAGCAGTAAAGCTAGGTCCCTTCAAACTGCTGGACTGTCTGAGGCAGCATTCTGTGGTTCTCTACAGAGAACTTTGTCCATGTTCTTAAACTGTGCCTCGCAATCAAACGATCTTGAGAAACAGCGTGAGGTCGCATGCGCCAGACTGTAGCTCAGACGTTATTTCAGTCACCGACAGCTCCAGATTGGTAGCACGCCAAATATCTCCCGACCAGCCTGTGACTCTCGTCGAGTCATCGGCACTTCACACTATGCGATTGACACACACGTACAAGTCGCATGCCATTGTCTGCAACTCAAAATTGTCACTAAAATTTCCAGACAATTTGTAGTTTGGGTTTGTATTTACAGATAACCTCATCCTCTTCTACTTCTCCGTAAACACACCTCTGCACCACCAAGTGGCATGGAGTGAATTGCCGTTCACCGAAGCGCCATCATTTTTTAAAAGCAAGAGAATTGATGCATGCAACTAACAATGCAGCCGCTGCAGTTGCGTAGGTGTGTAGAGGCCTTTAGACGAAACATTGCCACAGTGTAGGGGGGACAGGGGATGTGAAATTGTCCAATGTGATGGGAAAAGCCACATTTAAGACTACAAAATCCTAATTAACAGGCATTTAATCACAGAAAGCCCTCCAGTGGTAGAGAAATGTCACAAAATGTGAGAAAGGAAAGCATGTCTTTACAAAAAAAGGTGAGGGCTACAAGAAGATCAGCAAAACATGAAAGATGGAAGTGAAACCATCTTACAGAGACATGCCGGAGGTCCATGGAAGTTAACCTCTCGACAGGAGCGTTTTCTGATGAGAAGGGGGAAAGAAAATCTCCGGCAAGTTCCCTGCCAAACTGCAGCGACAATCTCCATCCAGCATCCAGGCTCTAGAAGAGGTTCTTCTTGAAGATAGGTACTGCAATTTGGCGCCAACTCGTTCACTCCATGCCTAGAAGACTTGGTGCTGTCCTAAAAAATCACAGTGCTCCTACAAAGTACAACATTTAGCTGTTTTTTTGATCCGTGAGGCGTGAGCTACTGATTAAACTCGTTTTAAAGGGGGTGTACTCATTTATTCAGAGCACTGTATAGCCAAAATTGTTTTCATCTTTTAATTAAACTCTATGTTTATGTTCAGTCTGAATGCGGCGAAGCGTCGTGAGTGGTTGCTTCAGATCTCTCATGAAAACCAAGCAATCTTCCATCGAATCAGCTCTCAAAAGTCTCACTACCGGAGGGATGTGTGCGACGAGGACTGGGAGAGAGTCGCACGAAGAAGAGATGACATCGCTCGCTATCCTCGAGGAATACAGGTCCGAAATGAAAGTCGATATCTGGATTATGTTAACACCAAATCCTGCATTCTTGATTGTTCAAATTGAGATTTTGAAACATTTCAAAGCATTTCTTAAAAATGTAAGAATTTTTTTTTACCAAAAATCATTACATTTGATGAAACAGACAAAACATTGTGCACAAACTTAGACTCAAAATCACACTAAAGTGCCTGAAAATATCCCCAACAACACTTATGGGTTAACTATTTTTAAATCTGAAGCTTGTTTTGAAAGCCACACCCATTTAACCCCCCAAAAATCTGGTACTAACCACTTCTCATGTTCTGTTCTTCTGTTCGTTAAATTCTCTGTTTTTCTGTCCTCACAGCATCCAGGGAAAAGTGTGAATTTCTCCAGTCGATGCAGGTCCAGCGCTACGGAAGATCAGTCTGTCCGAGAAAAACACTCAAAAACACACTCGGTGTAAACAAATATCTACAAATTCAGCATAACGGAAAACAAAGTTGGTAAACCCTGGAAGTTTCAGAGAAAATTTTCAAAGGGATAGTTATATTCAAGGATTGTCCAGAAATGTGTAACTTGCATGTTCTTTAATCAGCTAGGTTATACACAATAAATATTGTATTGAATGATATTTTTTCGTGTGTTTCTATGTATTTCGTAACAACAAAAATGCGGATGGCTGGAGTCCTGCAAGATCTTTGGGTTTAAATAAATGACTCACTTTATAGAAGCATTCTTCCAGATGCACCATTCATTGTTATACCCTTGAACATCGTACTGGTCTTAAGTAGGTGCAGGTCTTAATACATGCTCAGACCATCCTGTGTACCTTAACCCTTTAGCATTTTTACTACTTTTCAATTCGCTTTAATAATTTACCTTTTTTGTGGCAATGCTTGATATTTATTTAGTACGACCTGGCTTCTTTTTACATTTTTTTTTTATTTTGTTTAAAGAAAGGTTCTTTTACAAATCGTAATTATTATATTTTAAAAACTATATTTAAATAAATAAATGTATTTGAAACAAACATATATGGATTATATATGGATTTATGGATTATATATGGATTTCAATTCTGCAGAAAGATTCTTTTTAAAAGATCTTATATTTCATAGTGAAGTGTAGTATCAGAGACTGGGGGAAATCAATAAATGCTATTTTTCAGTGTTTTATGTGGATTTTTATCAATATATTAAATGTTGTAACCTACATTTGCAACAGAAAAAGTTTGTAGTACACTTTGCTTAGTAATAAAATTTATTTTTGAAGCAATTTTTATGCTTATTTATAGATATAAAGTCCTATATGTCCTATAATTCATATAGGACATAAAATAAAAAAAAGTAGTTTCAAGTTATTTGGGGTTTTGAGATTAATCTAAGAATTTATATTTCATGTCATACTGAAAATTATGATACAATATTATTCTAAATTATTTTATGAAACAATGACATTCGTGAAGGGAGTAAAAGTAAAAATATTTGTTAGTGAGATTTTTTGCATAAATTATTCTCTCCCTCACTTTCTCTTCCCGCCTCTCTCTCTCTTTCTCTCTCTGCACCCTTCGTACTTGGCTACGTGCACATCCACACTTGCTTCATGGCTTTATAGTACAGAAGCGAACTGAGACCAACCACTTTCAAGACGCGGGGGGAGCTTTTGCTTTCAAGGGCTTTTAAAAATAACATAAAAGCTGTTGCTTTTAGTAGCTGTACGCGCGCGTCCACGTACACGATCCAAATGTTCACTTCTGGTGCGTCGTTGGCAGGCAGCGTGACGGATAAAAATGGAAATTTAGCACGTTCGGAATGGTTCATTCCTAATGTACGACGTGCAAAATCGAACGCGCCGCACCCCGCTTCAACACTGTCAAAATCCACCAAACGAATGACTGTTCTAGACAAGCCCCTTTGACTTTGTTATTCGACGGTTTTCTTTAGTGGGCGGGCCTCTATTGAAAACATTGCTTGTTAATTGGCTGAGAGCCACGTCAGTCAAATTCAGATTTGCATAAGGAGGTCAGATTGCAGTTGCAGGGGAGTGGGAAAGGGAAGGGATAGAGCAAGTGTGCCGAACTTCTCCGTCCGCGAATCCATTTAATACCTCAAACTAGATATTGTCTTTAAGGAAAAAGTTTTTGTTTGCGTTGCTTGATGAGAGACATTTAAAGGAATGTTTAATTTTGGCGTGAATAACGGGTTTTTTGATGAGTTGAGGTGAGCATGGCTTTTTGCTTTATTTGACAGTGAGGCAATTTATTTAAGCATTTGGTATAAAGATGAAGTTTTAATTGTTTAGCTTGATTGTGTCACTTCTGTTTACAAAATAAAACGATAGCAGCATATTACACTCAATTGTAATTAGATGTAAATTGTGCAAACAAAGTATTATCTTGTTAATTGTTTAAACATTTTACGTTAAACTAGAAGAATCAACTTTAAGGATTTTTTAATGTTGTATTAATGTTATTGGCATAACTTATAGCCGTCTTGTGTTCGTTTACAAATTAAAATCATCGTTGTATTGAATATTATTATTTTTTTTATGCGTACACACTTTTTAGCTGTCACTTTTAAATTGTGTTATATCCATTCAGGCATTGAAATTTTTTTATTTATTAATTTTTTTTCATGGTTTCCGGTGCAGAATTTCTGAAAGTTGGTAAGCCACTGACTAACGCACATTGCGCATGCTCTCCACTCCACTGTGCGTGTGACAGCGGCTAACCAGCTCTTGGGTTTGAGTCCCAGCAGCAGCCGTGGGAATGAACTACGAGCTGCTGAACACCTCAGGCCGGAGACACGGACCAGACAGGGGGACCTTTTGGAGTTCCGTTCTCACTGGAAGGTGTTCATGAAACGTCAAATCCGAGGGCTTGATTCTGAGCGTGTTTTTAGTGCGTAAATCTGAGTTGTACGTGCATTATGTCACTGTGGAGGATCAACGAATAAAAGTATTTATTGCTAAATAATAAAAATATTTAATAGTTTGCATTTTTTACATTTTAATACATTTGTAATTATTTATATATTTTTATCTTTAGTTCTATGTCCGTGCATATGCTAATTTTGTGGGCGGTACTACTTCAGTCTAAGACGCGATTTGTCAAAACAAAATCACTCTTCCATGCTGTTGCTTCCTGTTGAACGCTTTGAGTCCTAAAAACTTACCTCTACCTTTGAATTTTGGGGAAAAATTGTGCCTGAATTTGTTCTGATAACCTGACATTTTATGCTATGCAGCTGGATTTTAATTTTTTCAAACTAAGGCCCTCAAAAATCAAATGTTCCCTTGAAACTGCTGTTTACTTCGCTGTCATTGCTTACAGCTTGTACTGGGTTACATGCCGATGTTTCCTGTTTGATCACAGAGACAGCAGTGGTAATTTTTTTTCTAAACTCAATACTGAATACTCATTTTAAAAGGCACAAATGAAGTCTTTGCAGTGTTTAATAAGGTTTTGTGTGGACGCAATTTTTTTTTACAAGATGTGAGAAAAAACATGTTCATGTAGACATGGCTTGAGTAGCAAAATATTAAGAATTGAAGTCGCTCACACCCGTGGTGCCATTCTCTTTTGCCAACTGCTGTTTGCACATAGTTAGTAAAGTCGCTAGTTAACATTGCACATACCTTACTGAAGAAGTTTGGAGGTAATCTCAAGGAGTTTTGTTTAAGTACAAGGGCTGAAATTATGCTAAATTCACAGACTGACTTCCTGTCGATTTAGAAACTCACTCCACTTGTTGGCACATTGTTTAATGAAGCTTGGCTATTTAGCGTACCTCATGTGCCTTAAGATGAAACTGGTGGTGTTTTGAGATGAAAAGAAAATCTCTAGGAGGAGTTTGTTAAAGTATGTTTTGTGGATTAGCTGACTTTCTGTTGATTTTGGTAACACAATATGTATGACATATTCAAGTCTTGGTACCCTACACGTGTACCGAATTTCTTTCGCCTACGGCAAACTATTGACACACCACATACTGAATCAGAAGTAAATTTTCACCAGTTGTCTTGTGTCCAGTGGATTTTCGAGCATGTGTATTACCCTAAAAGATACACGAAAGCCGTGAAACAATAATATTCTGAGCAATTACAGTAGGGTTCTACGCAACTTCTGTGCTCGAGAACAAAAAATGGTCTAATTTATTATGGTAAAGAGAAGAACAGTGAGTTATTGTGGTTATTATACACACAAGTAAAAAAAGAATGATTGGGTGTGTTTAAAGTGGGCAACAAAATAGTTAAATATATTGTTTCGCCTACTAATTATGCAAGGGTTCCCTTGAACAGGGCCTGGATCTTCTGTTATATGTAATCCACCATGTTCATGGTTTAAAAAAAATAAAAGTGGCTCAACCTTAGACTTTTGCAGACTTTGATCATGGTTATTTCATAACAGTTCTATTTACAAACAGGTTTTGGGACAAGAAAACCCATGAAGACAACTTCTGGACGCCTATAAGGATAAAGACTTTATATTCTCTAAAGAAATTATCGAATAAATTGTAAGTTATTTATCATTACCAAATGATAAATTTATCATAACCAAACACAGATGCACTGAGAAGATTTGAAAACAAGGATTGCAATAAATAACAGATGGAAAGAGGAATTTTTCCTGGTTCAGAAACTCGACAAACCAATTCTTTTATTGTAAATAAAAGCTGTAATATTAAGTTTGCTCTCTTTATGGTAACACATGGTTTATTTATATTTAAGAAGATGAAATGTTGAGAAAGACATTATTTTTGCCTCGTCCAAAAAAATTAACCTCCGCTGATGAATTTGACTTTTGAAACTACAACTCCCATGATTCCTCAGTATTGCTCAGTGTACACACTGTCTTAACGTAAAAAATAATTAAATGCAGGAATAAATCAATACATATGCATGCATTTATTATTGTTATCTAACGAAGTATATGCATGAAGTGATTATTTATCCATATTTCTGTGTCTGAATCCTAATTAGTTACATTAGTCTAAACCGGGATTAATTTGTCAATATGGAAATAAGGATGAAAATAAATGCAAATATATTCATATATTAGTACAGTGCATTTATTTATTATTCTACCATTTTTTATTTAATTGTCAACATTTAAGTGTATGGAATTATGCCATTGACTCTTGTTTAATTATTCATGTATTTATTTTTGTTGTGTAAGTCACTTTTTGCTCTCAATTGGGTTTATATTCTGAACTTGCAGAACCATTTTAAAAACTATATTATAAATAATAAATAACTTTTTATTAAACATTGTTTTTCATTTATAGTTTGTGTAAATGTGGTGCAATAGTTTTTTTATGTTTTGTATTATACTATGAAACAAAATATACAAAAATGTATCTGTTTTAAGTTGATCTTTTTTGATATATAACTGGTGTTTTAATCTTACCCTATATGAAGCAATGACATTGCTTTCAAAGGTAAATAATTCAATATTTACTATTATGAGGACTTTTTTTTTTTTGCTTGAATTCAAAGATTCTAATTTAGAACTTCATCAAGTTGAAAATAGCAAGCTACCTTCCCCTGTGAAATAAAGTATAGATGCTTTCCAGAATCCCTGTATTGAAATCAGCGTTAATTGGAAGTCAGGCGATGGAATTCTGGATTAAAACTGATTTGATTGAATTAGATTTCAATGAGCATTTATGAATCCTCTTAAATCCATATGATTTTGCATTGTACAAAAAGCATGAGCGATGTTAAAGTATTGTTTGATTAAAAACTTAAAATATTTTTAGAAATGTGTATATGATTTTAGTTTGTTTGCAATTTAAAAGGTAACATTTTAAATGTACCCATTTTCCCAAAATACCATTTTTATTTATTTTATTTTTTTGCCAATTTCAGACAGAATTTGTAAATAGATAAAGCTTCATTTTACAGTTTTAACTTTTGTAATTTTGTCATCTCCGATTAAGCAACGACCACGTGTTTTTAGAGCATTTTTAAGAACGTTTCAAAAGATCGTGAGCAAAGAGTTTTGTCTCTAGCGCCACCTCTTGGCACAACAATGTAAAGCATTTGACTAAAAGCAAAGAATCTTGTCTATAAACGCAAACATGTAAGCAAATATAATATTTTTACAATTAATGTTTATTTCACAACAAAATATCTTTACCCCTCCCCCCATACCATCAAGGTAGGTGTAGCAGGGTGACAAATTACGGTATTTTTTTCTGGATGGGTTCTAAACAATTTATTTTGCTTTATCCTTGGAAACTTTTAAACTCAGCATCCACTCATTTTCACCAGGTTAAATAAAATAATAATGGCTTCAAAAGTCATAAAGTTGTCAGATTAAGCTCATAGAAACAGACGACACGTGTGGAAGTTATCAGTCTGTGCACGAACATACCAACGACTCTGCAAAAGTATTAACCCTCTAGAAAGGGTTAAACAATTACCACTGACTTAAAATGCCCATTGAAAATAATAATAGAAACAATCTTATAAACAAATGAAATTTTTGTGACACTACTAACAACTCCCTAGCAACCAATTTTTTTGGAACCAATCTCAGCTTTGGTAAATGATAAAGACATGGGGGTTTGTTTATATAACTTATAGTTACGAAAAACCCAACATATTTTGTCACTGATTCCATAACAACCTGACTGTTCACCATAGCAACCAATCTCTTAGCATATCACTATCTCAGCTAAGGAAAATCATAGAGACATGGGGGTTTGTTTATGTTACTCACATTGGCATTTGGACCTTTGTATGATGTCAATGACTCCTCCATAGCAACCATTTCATTTTGCGTATAAAAGTATGTTAAAATGCCACTTCCATAGGCAGAGGTCAAAGTTTGTGCTCAAACTTTAGCCACCTAGTTTGTTACTAAATTCTACAAAGGTGTGAAGGTGGCTCTGGTTGACTGGCAACATTTCCAGTGTTTTTCTCCATCTGAGAATCTTGATAAGGTGTCTATTACAGTCAAAAACAACCCATAACATTTAAAAAGTGACAGAAAATAGACTGTTAAGTTGAAATTATGGCACACACTATGTTTGGAGGTCACAAAAACAGCAGAACCACAATGTTTTGATGTGGTAACGTGATTTGGGGACCTTTTCAGCATACATTTCTGGAAAACTTCATACAACTGAAGGATGAAGAGAAAAAGTGTACATTCTTAACAAAGATGAGTAGATTCCAAACACAAACAATGTAAAAATAATCATACGTTGAATGTTTAAATAATTCATTTACAAATGTTGAAATATGCAACTTTCTATATTAACTTGTGTTGTGTTAAAGTGCGACAATTATCAGGCATTGTGGTAAAGAAAGAACCTAAGCCGCTCAGATATGAATGCCAGATAGTCCAACTGAGCAGCAGGCGCTCACACATACACACCCTCTGGGTTCAGACTGGACACCAGGGGGTGCTGCAGGTTCCGTGGATGACCCAGGAATTGCTTTGCAGTTGGACGTGGGGGAGACTCTGTAAAAAAAAATTAAATAATAAATGAGATCTGGTGACAGAAAATAATGCATAATAATAAATAAAAAAAAAATTTTAATAAGAATATTTTACTGTGCAAAAGTCTTACGGTAACCATTACGCCTTACCATTATCTTTGCTCTGCTGTTGATGCTCTAGCTCTTCTACACGGGGCAGAGTGTGCTGAATAAACTGCTGTAAATTACACTGTCTCAGATCCTTGTTCAACTCTTCCATTTCCTCCTGCTTAACCTGCAAACACAGACAGCTTGCTTGATTGAAACACTGCGTAAATGATAAAGTGGCATGTTCAATGAGTGCAAAAAGGGCCAAAGATAATCTCTTAGAGGTTACGGTTATTTTAGTGAATGAAGGGTTTGATTTGAAAATAATTGAAGGAAATGGAGCAGGACTCACCATGTGGTAGAGTTAATAAAATAAAAAAAAAAGTTAAAATTGGGTTGAGAATGCCAATTTCGAACACTTTTCGGCCACCCCAAATGTGATTATAATTGCTCCTTCACATTGATATCAGTAAACTATCTTCAAAGGAATAATGAGAGGTTTGCCAGATTTCTCACAGACAGAATCGACTATAAATGAGTAATTTTACATAAATTTAATCTCTGATTTGTTTAGACAATTCATGCATAATTCAATGCATTTTTTCTTGAAATTGACTAACACTAAAGGCGCAAACATCTGATGACGCAAACCCATAATCACAATAAGGTTTCAAACTATGTTTAGTACTTACATGAGTCAGTCTTGTGACCCGTAGTTTGAAGCAAACCTTGGATTTATCAATGAAACCAATTAAAATAGTAACTTTTTAGTAATGCTTTTCATCCTGGAACCCAAGACTGGTTGCCCACCAGACTCTAAGGGAAAACCAGGCTGCTATTAATGAGGCCAGCAGGGGGTGCTCATCTGTCTGTGTGGTCACGGTCCCCCAGTGGAGCAATGGGTACAATGTAAAGAAGCACATTCCTGCAAATGAGGCACTGAGGTCCTGTGGTTATACTTCAATGGATCTTTGTTTGCAAAACATGGCTGGAAGCAGGTGGAAGGATATGACGTCCTCGTTAAACGTATACACAATGCAAAATAAAGATTTGTCAGTTTGCAGCAAAAAAATCTAGGAAAGAAATTTGGTCAGAAACTCAAGAGCAAAACAAATTAGTGCCGGTAATAGGAAGTTACCTCACTAGGTCATACCTGATAGCGGCCATGTTGCATCATCAAAGTTCCTTGATTGTTATGGCAGAACGGAGAACACCTCCTTACACTATATCAACGTTTCATTTTCTGCTGCTTTTTCAACACGATGAATCTAATGGGACTATTCTAAGCTATGCTAAATTTGCTAGCACTGGGATGATAACCGATTATCTCTTGAAGATTTGGCAAAAAGAGTTGAGTTGACTCAAATTACTGTAAACTGCAAATTTTTCCCAGAAAAGGTCAAATAGACAAAATGTCAAATGATGAACATTTCGGCCAAACTACCAGCCATTCCCTTTGTTCTTACCTTCAACAGTGTCTCAGCCCTCCCTAAGGCTTTCTCCATCTCTGTAAGCTCTGCCTCCAACTCCTCTCCGTGCATTTGTCTGCTTTCAAGAGTGGCCTTGACTACATCCAAAGAGTCTTTTGAATCAGAATTGATGGGCAGGAACTCCTGCTTTAGCATTTCTCTCTGAATGTCCTCCTCCAGTTGTGTGGCACAATTACTTAACTCGTGCAATTTTGTCCCACAATCATCCAGTTTCGCATGCAACTCTTCCAATCGCTCCTTCATGGTGCGTTCCCTCTCCATCTCGGCCCTTAGATCAATCTCACAAATCTCCTCATCCATCAACTCTTGCTCGTTCCTCAACATCAGCTTTTCCAAAACCTCCAACTCATCCAGTAACGAAGACTCCCCAGCAGATGGCTGTTTCCAGAGGTCAGATTCCCTGAGCTGGGACTCAAGTGCATGAAGCTGCTCCTGCTGCTGGAGAACATGCACAAACATCTCTTCTTTTGATGGTCCTCTACAATTTACGGGATTTGGAACTGGTGAATTGCTACTGTCTGAAGCAACAGGAGGACTGCTAAGGTCTGGGGAGGTTGTTTTGCGGGGGTACCTTGAATTGGGAGAACAGGAAGAGCCAAGGAAGGATTTTCTAGCCAGTGAACTTTTGGATTCTGATAAGGAGTGAGGAAGAGTGCGGCCTTGAAGGCTTTCATCTTCGCTGCTGCTGGGACCAGTCCGTAGTAGGAAGAACTGCACCTCGCTGCTGTGTTGGCCCAGTTTGGACAGGGACTCCAATGGGTGCTCATTGGCTAGAAGTTGGCGCTCAGTGTCCCTCAGTCTCTGAATGAGAACATAACGCCCAGTCTGGCCTGTGGAAAGAATACAGTAGATTAGTTTGATAACAATAATATCATTTGGATGTACATAGAAATTGTTTTGGGGATGAACCAATAGGCGTTGAATTGCAGTTTAGGGGATCTAAGATTTAATTGTCATTTGTTTACTAGTGTATGGCAGAAAATGTCCGCTTTTACAGGCAGACACCCAATTTTTTCTTGGGCCTAAACTAGCATAAATGTGGTATAAACTAAAGCTCTAGCTGTTCTACAATAGAAGTGCTATTGCCAGATCTTCAGAACGGCAGGGTAACAGTAAGGGTAAATATCCAAAAGGAGTGCTGTCAATTAATCCTTGTAGAATTCCAGAAGAACTTCCCTAGATCCACAAAACAAATGTGGACTGGATGGGTAAACATTCGAGAACCATAGAGAGGATAACCGTAGTGTTATCTTCCTTCTGATTCTTAGGTCTGATGATCGACCGAATTCGAACTCGGGAATAGACATTCCCCGGGGTCTGAGAAGAGAAATACTCTGGCTCAGAGGAAGACCTAGAGATTGACACCAGAACTCCTTATTGAGCAGTTCAAAGATTCTTACCGATAGCTTGAGCGAGCGCAATGACTATGTCCTGGCATGACGTCTCTTGTGACAGGCCACAAACCACTCGTACAACTCCATCCACCCAAACTTTCAGCTCCATCAGAGGGATCGATCATCAGTTCATATCAAAACATGACAGCATCTGGTTTCTGAAACGAAAAAGAGAAGATATTAAATACAACATTGATCCAAAAAAAGGATCAGAATGGCATTTTGGGAGTTTTAGGCTCCAATGGAGACTGTCCTGACTATTTTAAACTGTTAGGAATATCTCTGGAGTGTAGACATTATCTATAGTAGCCTAGATTCAAATATTCTGTGTTCCAACCACGTGTTGGAATCAATGTTGACGATACAGTTTGAGGCAGGCTCACAGAGTTCCCCACCTCGCTTTGGGCAAAAAATTACATACTACACCTTTACCCATCAAACCATTTAAGAAAACTCAGTTCTTCCAATATAACTCCATCCATCCATCGTTGGGATCACATGATTCCCCACCGTTAACCATCCAAGTCTGGAGAAAACTCAGGCTTTTTTTTTCAATATAACCCATCCATCCATCTATCATTAGGATCACATGATTCCCCACCTCGCTTTGCGTAAAACATTCCAAGTCATGAGAAAACTATCCATCTATCTCTTGTTAGACTGGCTCATAGGGTTCCGCAAAAGGTGGGGTGCATGCGTGGCAGTTCACCAGTCCGTGCCCTAACAATTCCCAGTTTTATTTATTATGTTCTCGTTAAGTATAAAATACACAAGAGAAGAATTATAGTTTATTCTTACCTATATCACAAATGAAAACATAGGTCCATTTGGATAATTTACCCAAAATATATATATATATATATATATATATTTTTGCATTTTGAAAAAGTTTCAGTAGTCCCAGGACACTGAAAGTATATGTGTATATGAAAGAACATCGATTTGATATTGATGATCTCCTCGGTAAATAATAAACGTGCATAGAACTCAATAGAAGCATGCAGATTCTCCAAGAAGGTGACATAGTTGAGATTGAAATGAATTGCCTGTTTTGCTCCTTGCTTAAACTAAATAAAACTTTAATTTTAAGTACATCGCAGTGATTATAAGCAACAATTTCCTATATAGTTTCCAATATCGTACCTGATTTCATCTTGGCTTCGCCCTTTACTCCAACAAAAACAAGTATCCTCGACTCCTGGAGTAAAAAGCAGGCAGGTCTTTTGTAATGATAAGACGGAGGTTTAGGAATGTTGAGCCAGGCACAGGCACATCGCTCTCCGTGCCTCAGTGATCTCTCCAAAAGCTTTGTCTCGTCTCCAGGTAGGAGGAGTGTCAAGATGTGTTTCAACTCTTGAGAAATCCCAGTCTGCTGATCAATGTTCGCGATTAATCATTCTCCACCTCCAACAAACGGTTCCCTGAAGCTTTCAGTGAAGCTCGAATTATTCTAGCTAAATGCTAACGTAGCTAATCCTGGTAAAATTAATAAACATAGCATCATTGTATAAACCAAAATCAGCCTAAACATTAAGATTATGATGTTTTTAGTGCCTAACTTTTTAACACGTAACTTTTAATCCAATTAAAAGTTAGATCTGCTCTAGTTTAATCTGCTAAAACATGAACAAAATCTGGTAATTGATGACTAGCAAATACTTCTTAATATTTGCTCAAAAGTTATTCTTTTGAGAATTGTTTGACAAGTTAAATTTTGCATTTTAAACCTGGTTTTCTCAAAATGTCTTGTTTTGGATCGTGTCCCTTTAAATGATCCTGAGCTCCTGCTGACTCCACCCCTTCTGGAATATAGCTGTTAACGATATCAGCCTACAAAATATAAACTTTTCTGCAGATGTTACAACATGACGTACCATACTGTGCAAATATTTTAGGCAAAATGCTGCAAACTAAGAAATGTAAATATTTCCAAATATTTCTTATTTCGAAAAAGAAAAGTGCACAAAAAAGAAAAAAAAAATTCTATATTTGTTGCTAAATCAGGGTTGAAACCAAGTCATGAACTGAAACAGAAATAGCGGTGTAGGAGGTTTCAACACATTTTTTTTTAGACACTGCAAACAAAGAATACTTTCAGGAATATACATAATGATGGTTCAATTTTGTTGATAACAGTTTTTGCAAAAAAATTAAGTAAATATTTGCTACCACAATATTTTGCCTTGAATTAATTCTTTTATTCAGATGTATGATCAACCATTTGTAGTATTGGTGCTAATAATTGTTGTTTTGTTTGCATTGTGTTCATTGGTGAAAATAAAATGATAAATCTAGTTTTAAATAGGAAAATATGGTAAATATGGAAACTCTTTGACACTAAAACAACCTTGTATAATCAGATTTATCTCTGGAATATGCTAAGCTATGCTAAAACTTGTATTTATCAAGTCTTAAGTTCGACTAAAGAGTTTTTAAAAACACTACTTATTATCTTAAGCCAAAATAAAAAGAGATGAGAATCTTTGCAAAAAATAAAAATTATTTATGTAAAATATGATTTTTATCAAATGTATCTATTTGCTTAGGTAAATACAGAAATACTTCATTAAATAGGTTTGAAACACACACACACACACACACACACACACACACACACGCACGCACACGCAGACAGAAAAAAAACATTTTATACTTAAGTCTTTGACCTGGTCTAATCTAACTAAAGTAATCAAACCCAGTTTATTGCCCCGAAGATCTCTTAATAGTATGTTAGTGTGAAATGCACAGCCTTTGCCTCTGGCGGGCTAATCCTTCGTGCAGTTTTATGTTACACTGATAATCTTGAGGCATTCCTGAGGGAAGCTCCTCAAACCATGCAATCTTGCCCCATCCCCCACCCCCAGCTTTTCTTGTGAGCTGTCCTGTTTGGACAACCTGAGAAAAGTTCTCATTTCCTCAGTTTCCAGTGACAATTCTGATCATAATATGTGTCCCCACTGTTTTCCTCCAGCACAACAGGTGTCTGTATATTTACCATACTGTAGGATTGAGGCAGTGAATAATTGAGCTAAATACTTTTTTTCCTTCATAAAAGTAACAGCTAATTAACAGTTTAGAAATCAAGGGATATTCATTATAAATTTGGCAGGGGTTGTACTTTGAAGGACTTATTTTAAATTGCTGTTGATCAATAGCACATGCTCATCCACTTTTCTGGACATCACAAACATGGCTGATCATCTCTTGACCTACTTTTTGAACTAAACTGAGCCTTAATAGGAACGTGAATACTTTATTATACCTCAAAAGACCTCGCACGCAAACGTGGGCCATTCATTTCCTTCAAACAGATTTCAAGTTTCTGGAAATGTGTTTAAAATCCAGGTTAATGATGCAATCTAATGCGCAAGAGAAGACAAAACTTACATTTAAGCACTTTTTGTCTATTTGAAAAAATGCACTTTCTGCTGAAATGTTTGTTAAAAGCTAAGGACATCTTTTGTCTTCAACTATATTGTGTTGTATATATGTATATGTATGTATTAAACAAGGCTAACTTCTAGGTTCGTCTCAATTTCATCTTTACAACAGCACAACACCATCACTTAGCATAGAAAATATCATAGTCGTAACTTTTCCGGGTATTTTTTGCAGTTCATTTAATTAATACATTGATCTGTAATGCCTCGTCTCATAGTTTGAATTACCTGGACAGGTACCAAAGCACTCCATAAATAAAATTCTAAATGAAACAGGAGATGATTATTAAATGAAAACGCTGGAGTTGTAGACTTTTAACACTGAAGTAAGAAAAGGAACACTTCTACAAACAAGTTATCAATTATTTTCTTCCAACGAAAAAAAGTTGAACTGAAATTTTTAACAAAACACATTGACTGTTGCTAATCATATGGTGAAAAAGCTACTCTGCTGGGGTTTTAAGTCTTTTTTTTTTTTTTTTTAAATACAAACTTCAATCCTACCAGTCGACATTTCAGGAAAACACCATCACCTAGCAGAGATAATAAAACTTGGTACTCAATTTGTGAAAGAAGTTGACATTACCAACAAAGAAGGGAAGGCTTCTGCTATTTGGAAGTCCCTGTTAAGAATGGTGGGCAGGTGACATCACAAATTTGCGGCGATTATCATCAAATGATGAATGGTCGCGAGGAAAGGTAAGTTCTCTCAATTTCCTCCATACATATTTACTGATTTTGTGATGGAGCGTCATAAAAACTATTCTGTTTCAGAGATTTAGTTTAAAAATACATAAATTTGGTAAATAACTGAATTTGCAGAAATGCATGGGTTATAATCATGTGCACCATGTGGCTGGTAACTCTTTGCTAAAAAACTGTTACTTTCAGTCCTGTTACTTATGTAAACAACAACAAGAAGGTTAGTAAGAAGAAAAAGGAATATGTTTATTTAAACATTTAAATAAGTTACGTGCACATTTGGAAAAATGAAGTATGTTTGCTATTGGAATCTGTTTTGAAACCAAGTAAAATCCATAATTTGTACTTTATCATTTATTCAAAACAAAAGATTGACTATGTGACCACCTAAAGGCAAGAACAAAACGCACTTGTACAATTTTGAGAGCTATAGATGCTACGCAATTACTTCACAGCTGCTGATTAGTTAAAATGGGTTGATTCAGAAGGGGAAATGCACTTTTTAAAGTGTAATTAGTTGGAGAGGGGTTTAGCAGAGGCTCCCAAAGCAGACGAGGCTGGGTAACAGGTTGCTAGTCAAGGGAATGGTCACTCTCTCAATCACAGCAAGACATTCATTGAAATCAAACACGGAAAGTGAAAACCTTTGGGGTTGATTCAAACCAGTTACAATACAACTACTTAGCCACTTCACTGCCATAGCAGACATTCTCCATCAAACTACACCAAGAAAACATAAGTCTAAGTAATTCTAGACGTGATGAAATGAAAAACATGAAAAAATGTTACTCACCACCACCTGATTCAAAATGAAAGAGTCCGTGTGAAGCAATACAAGGGGCTCAGAGACAATCTGAAGAGGTGCCGCCATTCCATTACCAGGGAGACCAAATCTCTTTCAAAGCAACCATCCAATGGGAAGGCTTTGTTATTGTGCTGGGACAGAAGTCACATGATCGCTGTCTGAGCACTGCACAAAAATGTGTTTGGGGTGGGCAGGAGTTGTCAGGGCATTTGGGGGAGGAATGGACGGTTGAAAGAGTCACAAAAGAAATGAAACGGCAAGCAATCACACCATTGAGGCACCTACTTTATGTTTGTTTTAGGCACTTTTCTACACTATTTTTCTTAAATATTTATGGTTTTAACTTTCAGAAGTGGAGGAACAGTTTAAGATAAAATGAGAGAATAGGTTTTAAGTTCATCATACCAAAATTTGATCGTATTTGAGGTCATCAAAAAAAGACAGTTTTGTTTTTTACAAATATTTTACATATTTTGGTGTGTTACGTGAGACCCTTGATTGATTTTGTAAATGACCAACATTTAAACCAGACTGACTGTTCTTTTTTACATTTAGGAGTTCAATAAAAAAACCTTAACATTTTAAAAATTCTTAAACAGAACTTCATTTTTTTTTTCATTTTAAAAGATAGGTTAAAGTATTAGGTTAAAAGATATACTAAAGTATTGTTCTGAGAAGTTATTTGGTCGATTCTTACAGAAAACACGGAAGTACAGTCCCTGACAAAAGTCTTCAATGAAATCATCAGAAATAGCAAAGAAAGCAGTCTTTTGTGCCTCCCAGAGTTCATCAGTTTTCTTTGTTTCCTGGTATTAATTAATCAATTGTTGAAAATCCTTCCAAATGATGTTTAATGCACTGAAATAGTTTCACTGAGAAATATTTGTACTTTAATAAAGACCGGTCAAGTTTTGGCAAGACAAAAGTTGTTTTGGCAATACCAAATTTGACCAAATGTACTACAAATACAAAAAAATGTCTTCAAATAAAGTTGTGGTGCTGGGAGATCCAAATATTTTGTATGAGCTTGTGGGAAAGCGGTTTGGCATTAAGTTATTAGGAATTGCAAAGAAAGCCTCCAAGTGTTCATCAATATTCTTTGTTTTTCTTACACGATGTTAGATGTTGTTCATGTCAGGTGACTAGACTGACCAATCTTGGAGCATCTTGATCTCCTTCGCCTTGAGGAACTTTGATGTGGAGATGGAAGTATGCGATGGAGCACTAAATCTTTTAACTTTTAGCTTAAAAACGGGACTTTTACTTGTACTCCCAACAACAGCGTTCAGTAGGCAACATCATGTCAGATAGGTGGCATCAGCAGTAGCTCGGGATCATTTAAAGGGCCAGATAAGTGATTCTCAGCTGTTTTTAATGTAGTAAAGTGGTTTTACTACACCACTGATGAATTTTAATCAGGTGTGAAAAGGCTGTAATAATTGTAGTCAAGCAAATGATACCCAAATTATACAAAACAGATGCTAATAATAACATAGTTTGAAACCCAGTCATGAACTTAATCAGAAAAAGCTGTGTAAGAGGCTTAAAACTGTGTCTGCTGGCAACAGTCAAGTTTTGGGGCTGCGTTTCGTCAAATAGAGTAAAATTTGATTGTTCCTTCCAAACTTTCTCTAAATATATTTATATATTTCAGAACAGTTCATGATTTGATCTGAGTAGAAAAAAAAACATATTTTTATCATATTTTTGTATAATACATTCTTTTAATACATTGAAATGAGGCAGATAGATATAGCATGTCTTATATCGTTCATATCTGAGATTATTAAAAGATCCGGTGCATTTGAACAGATCGTATGATTCCACGACTTCAAGACATAACATGTATTTTTTAAACTAAAAAGGTAATATTTTAAACTATTTACATTTCCTAGAGGAAATAAGATTAGAATGTTTAGCCGCAAATCCTCCTAATCTCAGATGTACTGCAAACCCATGACAGGAACACATCATAAAAAGTACATCTTGAAGGGATGCTAACAGAAAATTTCTGTTGTGGTTTCTTCAAACGGCTCACATAATGTCTGCAGGTGCAATTTAACATGAAAGGAGCCTTCCGCGTGGAAGGTGTGACCTGTTTTGAAGCGCATTATTGGTTTGTGCTGATTTCTCAGTGCTGATGGCTTCCATTTGTCTCCAAGCTGTAAAAGTAAAAATCCTTGTTAAACACAAGTTTGTAGAAGAAACTAAATGTGAGGGATTGATGGGGACGTACCATTGCACTCTCCGAGGGAAGATTTCAGGATTCGCAGAGGGTCTATGAGGTTTGTGGATCGCTTGAGGGGAGATATTTGTGGATCGCTCTAACGGGCTGGGGGTATTAAAAACAGTGTTACATGGCTTTAACCTCTTTGTGCGTATCTGGGTTATCCTCCGACCAGTAGAGGGCACATTAGGGGGTGGCGATGGAGACATGGATGCTGATGAAGAAGTGAATGGAGGCGTCACTGGAGATTCTGTCAGAAAGTGAGGAAAATAGTTTACTATAAGAAAGTAAAGAGGAAACACCATACCAGGAGTTTCACTCCCCTGGAGATAACAAAACCGTTCAACTCAGTGAAGCATCTACTCCCCCATGTGATGGCTTTTGAGCAGGACAGGAAAACGTAAAAAAAAAAAAAAATTAATGTTGATCTTTCATGATAATTTTTTTAATTCATGTAAAGTCTGTTTAAAAGCAATTCCTTCACGGTTACATTGTGTTTTATTTAATGTTTTTCAGGCTTTTGAGAAATATTCCCTAATTTGTACTTAACCTTGTTATTCTTATTTCTTTATATTTTTATTCTCTATGAATGGTTTACACATGACGTCACGGTACTCGGAAGTTGCGCAATTAACAGCGAATTAACCCATAAAAAGTGTGAAAATGCGAAAAGCTGTGGTGCGACCGACTGCTCGAAATTATTTTCAAATTCTATAGAGACCACGATTGGAAAGCGAAAACAACGAATATTGATGAACACTGGGAGGCATTCAAGACTGCTTTCTTTACTTTTCCGATGCTACTTCATGAATAACAATTTTCAAAGAATGATATTTGTCGTATAATTTTACACAGTTGATGAGAATTTGCCGCTGCTAGCAACCTTTTTGCGTGCTAATAATAAAAGATAGTGAGTGACAGCATTAACTACAGAAAGCGTAGCTATCTAACAGCGTCTCTAATAAATAACTAATAAAAATCGTTCCCGTCCACATAAAACCAGAAGGTCCGTAGATGTCTTCACCATTTTTCTGTCGTCAGGCTTTAAGGTTTTTGTTTTTTTCCTTGTTTTGTATACTTATAATTTCTGGCCATTTAAAAAAACAAAGAAAATGTAAAAAGCTGTCGTTTTATTGATTGCTCATAACCATTTTCAAAGATATTTGGCATATTATTTGATGAGAATTTGCCGCTGTTCACTAACTTTTTGGTGCTAATAATACATGGTAGTGAGTGACAGCATGAGCTATTGAAGCTTAGCTATCTAATAAAAAAGTACGACGAGTTTTTTTGCTTTGTGTACTTTGTGGGTGTTGAAATCAGGAACGTATAAATGTCAGGAAATCTAATTTCTGGGCAAATCTCTACCTCGACAGAAAGCTAGTCTTCTGGTATGTTGCAGTGATCAAATTCTTCATGATTCAGCATGTAATAATTGGAATAGCTGTTTCCGTATTAAACACAGCCATTTATCACGTGTTTTGCCACTCAGTCTCAATGAAGGGGTCCTCGCTGTTAGGAAAATCAAAGCAAATGCTCTTGTGCAATATTATCTATTGTTACCTGGTAAGGGCGACTGAATCGATGATTCAGGAGAACTGGTGCCTCTACAGGAACTCCTGTCTCTACTGTCATCATCACTGCTAACACCATGACTGTGGCTGCCTTCATCATCAAAGGCTAGCGGATGCCTGTCAGAACTCACATTTTAGCGTTTTTATCATTTGATTTGTTGGATGTGGTTGTGTGTTTAAGAAGCTTCAGTACTTGTGCTCAATCCTCCAGCTCCTGAGCTCAGCAAAAACGTCTCTACAATCCAAAGCGGTTGGTGTTTCGAAGTCATTATTGTGTTTGGGAATATAACTGCTAACCTGGGAGCTGGGCCGAGATGGAGGCGGAGTGTTGTGGAGCTGCAGAGAGAAGAAGAAAATGGGTCTGTGCAGAATAACCATCATAATGTACAACGTTGTGCAAAAGTTTTATGCAGGTATGAAAAATGCTTCAAAAATGTCTTCAAAAAAACTTCCTACGTTTTCCTGCATTCTTGAGTCTCGTCCACGAAGACTTCTATAAAGACCAGGCGCGCATGAGTCCCAGTGGTTTCTGCCCGCTCTGACACTGCTGGACATCTTCAGTTTGGAAAGGTAATAAGCTTGATGTGTCGTAATCACCTTCATTACGTTCCCCTGGGCGCCAATTCATCTATAATCCTCAATGTTCTCCAGAGCACATCTTGATAACAAAGTCTCTGAAATATTTGTCTGGGCAGACCTTGTTGATTCAGTACAACTGCCATGACAACAAAAAAAAAAACACGTTTGACTGTTCCTCAACAAGTTTTAAACCTCCTACACAGCTGTTTCTGTTTCAGTACATGACTGGGTTTAAACCTACATGTGACATCGATGATCATTAGTTTGGTACCTTTAAAAATTGCAAAGGCAAAAGGTAGAAACACTAAATATTGTTTTTAGTTCAGAGTTTCTTTTGTAAATTTACTATATATATATTTTTTTTATTTATATTACTGAAAGCAATCTTTGTTTACAGCTTTTTTCACACCTGTCAAAAATTTGCTTATTATTATACAAATAAATATATATATATATGGATGCTATGCTAGTTACCTTATTTTTCTTTCGCCGTTCTCGAACAGCCTGAATCGGATTTCCACAGAGAACACTTCCAACACCTAAGGAAAAAACACTTTTCATATTAAGTCTAAAATTATTCCCATGATTGGCGGATATAGTGGTCTATAATTACGTGCACATGGAACGCAATGTTTTAATATTGTATTTTCACTTCCAGGAAAATGGACATCATTAAACAAAATGCACTTTTTTTGTCCTAACATCCGTGATTTCTCCACTCTTTCCGTGGGACGTTATTTATAGTTGATTATAGACATTATTCATAGAAATGTTTGAGGGTTTTGGTTTCCAAAATAAGCTTCACTTGTGCCAGCTCTCAGACAAAGAAAAGTCAACAAATCCGTTCAATCCATCCACAGTGCACTTGTTTTAGGTGATAGATTATTATTTCTAATTCAAATTGAGGTAATTAAGACGATTTAACAGAAAACGCTGCTTTATTTAACTTAAACATTAGATAAAGTAGTGTTCATTAGCCGTATGGCCACCAAGCATTCCGGATAATTATACCACTTTTTCACAACTTGAGTATTACCAATTGTTAGATCCATGGTTTCATGGTTCAGCATTGGAAGTTCTGAACCGGCTGACCCTGGCCTTGACCCGCCACAGGAAGTGTGTGGTCTGGAATTGCTTGGACTGTTAAATGTTTTTCTGAGATCCATAGACTGTGCCGATGAAGGTCTGGCACCACACACAACAGATCTCACTTCTGTTGGAGCAAAACATGATAAAAACATGTCCGTTTACACTCTATTGGCACCGATAACGTTTGCCGTTACCTGTATCTGTGTCAATCGCATGCAACCTTTCACTAACAGAGCTGTCCTTGATCGATTCTTTGAGAATAGTCCAGTCTAGCAGTGAAGTTCTACCATCGTGAGGTTTGTCCTCTTCAACTGGCACATCATCGAGGAAACTCAGTTGAGGAACCAACTCACGGACCGCAGATCTGAAGCTGTAGTCTGAGGACTACTCACCAAACAGAACAAAGAAGCGTTAGCTACAAGGAACAAGGACTCTTAGCAAGTCGATGGGGTCTACCTCTGACTGTCCTGGAGCAGGGTTGGTGCACACTGGGTTCCCTTCCATCGAAAGTGCTCTGAGTTTCCCACAGCAGCCCAAATACCACAACTGAGCCAGATCCTCAACATCATTCCCCTCCAGATCCAATAGCTCCAGGTTTTCCAACATGCTCACTGGACTCAGTTCCGAAATGCTGTTGTACGCCACGTACAACTCCTAAGAATTCATCACAGAGTCCAAGTATAACATCTAGAAGAGTTTTCTAAAGTCAGGCCTAGACCCTTCGCTCATGTGGACGGTGCTATTCATTTATACAATTTTTACACAAAACTAAAACGACTTTGCGACAAAACATCACAATTTCAAAACAAATATGAACCCTTTTATGAATTTGTGAATCCATAATCGTGCATGGCACTGAGTTAACCCCCCCCCCCCCCTCAAGTTCTATTCCCTGGCTCGAATTTTAGTTTTCAATGTGTGCCCTCTAGTGGTAAGATTTTTAAAACCCGTTATTTCATAACAAAAACAGTACTTTAAATCAGTCACTGCTATTATTTAGAATTAAATAGAGTTATTTAATACCTTTAATGATGTAAGAGCAGAAATCCCTTCCAGGTCAGTCAAGCTGCAGCGAGCCAGCCTTAAGATCTGCAAGTGTGAAAGGCTGGTTCCTAGATCCCTAAGAACAACCAGAAACCAATATTCCATTATTTACATCCTTCATTTTTCATTATTTTACATAATGTTACAATTTCACACTTTTCATTAATATTAGTGGCCACCAAATGCACATTTCTTATTAATTGATCTGATTCTAAGGAAAAAAAGCATCATTTTTACCTAATTTTGGAGTCTGGCCCTTTAAATCATCCAGAGCAAATCACTGACAGCTCTCTAGCAACCAAAATGTTTACCCTAGCAACCAAATTTTCTGAAATCTATCTCAAGTTTGGTAAATGATAGATATGAGGTTGGTTTATCTTACTTATATGTGCAAAGGGAACATTATATTGTGTCACTGACTCCTACATAGCAACCAAATATTCTACACGGCAACCAATGCATTGTGCTTATAAAAATACTTTTATAAGTTTCAAACAAATCAATTTGAGAAGGACTCATTTCTAGAGGGACAAACAAAAAAAAGTTTAATTTTATATATTTATTTGATATGTTTTAAAAGCAAAATTGTACCGTATGGATGAGATGAAACTGTTGTTCATTTTTAGATCTGTAAGCTTTGGCAAGTGGATCCCTGCGGGAGAAAAACAAACCTTTTCAAGAGGTAGGTTAAATAAAGATGAGCTCTCTGTGTTAAAATCTTAACAAAACACTTTAGTAACCAAACTTATTTGGACTATATTCATATAACGGTCATGGATATCTGAAACTAGTGTGACGCTATGACATCACCTTGCTCCAGTCTGCAGCAAGAACCCCCTCGAATGTTCAGAGGAATTTGTTTTGTTGAGGGCTCTCGACAATCTTTAAAGGAGCTAGGACAGGATCACCCTGACATTCTTACAACTTAGCATTCAAAAGATAGGACGAAATCTAGCCACAGGGGTTGCAAGCCAGTGACTTCTGTGCCGGTCCCAAGCCCGGATAAATAGAGAGGGTTGCGTCAGGAAGGGCATCCGGCGTAAAATATGCCAAAAACCAAATATGCGAGTCACCAAATCGATAAAAGGATGATTCGCTGTGGCGACCCCTAAACTGGGAACAGCCGAAAGTAAAAGAAGAAGATTCAAAAGATAGGACGAATCTCATTTTCCAGCTTGTGTAATGAAAGAATACTGATGTGCTGAAGTCAATGTTGTACTCTCCCCGTTTCATTTTAAGACACCAGGATTAGACCCAGGGTGGACTCGGATAGGTATGATGGATTTAAAGCCATTTAAAAAAAACGTTTTACACACTGAATACAGACATTGTGAATTGTATGTGAATTGTACATTGCATGTGACACATGCAAACCTTACTGAGGAAGGGCCCCACCTGGCCTCGAACCACAAACCTTCCTATAGAGAGGCAGTTGTGTCACCCACAATGCAACTGTGCTAACATAATTATGAAAAATAATAACGCTAAATTAGTTTGAACAAAAATCTTACCAAAATTATCAAGAGTGTCCTGTCGTGTATCAACACATATCTCCAGTGATTTGACATCGTCTAAATGCTCGGATCCAGAATGTACTTTCTGAAACAATAATAATAATAATAATAATAATAGTAGTAGTATTATAGAACGATAATGAAACTTTATACACATTAAATTTCAGGTTGATTTTTAAAGCGTTTATCCTACCAACATTTCCACAGTAAGACAGAGGTTGTCCAGCATCATGTCTGTGTCAAGTTCTGAGTTTAATAAATTAAACTCACTTAACTCGGTCGAAGGTTTCATTTCTAACGATGCTTTACTAAACATTTGTCACACTTACGTCACTGCACCATAACAAAAACTATTCTAATACAACTAATAATTGAAGTTTCCAAAAACATTTGCCGTTTCACATCCTCGAAGGTTTACATAGCAACGGGATCTACAACCTGGATACCGGGAGTTGTGGGAGTTGTAGTGAAAAACGACCAATCCGGCTTCCGTCAAGCGCCTTACGTCAGCACACCAGAGGCGGAAGTTCATGTGGAGTGACGCCAACGTTCGTTTTGTTTATCATTTCAAGACATATACGATTTTACTACGGCTTATAATTATTTAAATCATGTTGTTTATCGAATTCAAGACAAATGTAGTGTGTTAATAGCGAGTCTGTGTTTATTTTGTGTCGAACGTTAGCATCAATAACGTTAGCTAACGATAGTTTGTGTTCGGCCTGGAACTAATATCATTTCGCATTTAACGTTATTTATTATTAAATAATTCCGACAGAGTTTGACTGAACTCAACGAATCATGGCCGTTGTCAACGAAGGGGCTCTTAAAAAGATGCTTAAGGTTTGTGGAAAGCTCAGCAGAAATATTGTGTAATTATTCATGTGATAATGGAATTTTTATCCGTTTAATCTTAAACTGACTTTTAAAAAATATATATTTGTGTTTTCATAATACAAATTTTTTTTTCACGTTATTAATTAGTGTATTATATTGTTTTTCCCCTTCCTACATACAAATCGAGAACAAATCGAGAATTTATTATAGCACTATAGCACTGACACCCCCCCCCCAAACATTGGTAAATTACCATAGCAACCAAGACAGTGGATCTATATTTCAGCTACAGAAAATACTTATAGAGCGAATGGAATATTTTAATGTCATTATAGCTACCAAGGAATATCGGGAAAATAATTGACAATGGGGTAAAGTGTATATAATTCATAGTCATTTCTTTATTAATAAAAAACAATTTGAAAACAGCACTTTTGCAAGTCGACATCAAAGTTTGTGTAAATAAAACCAAAACTTGTTATTAATTGCTCTATTATTCATGACTATGTACATACCGATACATTTTTATTATTGTTTTATATTTCAGCAATACAAATACAGAGATCTTACAGTTCGGGAGATCACAAATGTCATATCTCAGTATAAAGACCTCAAGCCAGTAATGGATGCATATGGTAAGATTTTGTCATCTTTTATCCATTTTTAAACACATACATATCTGATTATTTGAGGAAACCTACGGTATCTTTTGCAGTGTTTAATGACGGATCGTCCAGAGACTTAATGAGCCTCACAGGAACTGTTCCTGTTAGTTATAGAGGTGAGTCAGATATTGTTAGTATGTAAAGACAACGGAAACATTGCCATAAATAACCATTTTTTCCCTTTTTAGGGAACGTTTACAATATTCCTGTCTGCTTGTGGCTGTTGGATACATATCCATACAATCCTCCCATATGTTTTGTGAAGCCTACGAGTGCAATGATGATAAAGACGGGGAAACACATTGATGCCAATGGGAAGATCTACCTTCCTTACCTGCATGAGTGGAAGCATGTACGACTCATTTTCTTGAATCCATTGTTTCAACTGTCCCAATCAGTTCTATGGCCATTGGTATATAAAAATCAAGACTTGTACTGGTGAAAATGGCCCACTCTCAGGAGCTCAGTGTGGTATTCTAATGGAGCTTTTCAACGGCACTGCTGTGGAAAAGCTCCTTAATAGTATACCCCCAGAAGTTTCCTCGCCAGCAAATATTCCAGCCATTGGTGTTGTAACAATTTAAAAAGGAATTGGGAACAATGGCAGCTAGCTACTAAGCTAATGCCAGGGAATTTATCACCAACATTCTGCAGTCACTTCCGAACCCCAAACTTCACGTGGCTTTTAGGCTAAAAAACAAATGAGGATTTGAGTTCCACCGCTGAGCAGCCGCATCCAAGCCATACATTACCAAGTTCTATGCAAAAGAAGTTCAAACATTTATTTGCTAAGGAATTTACTAAAGCTCCTGATTATTTTTAAAAAGGACATTGTCTGTTACGATAATTAACACTGTGCAAATGTTTTCCAGCCTCAGTCAGATCTGTATGGACTCATCCAGGTCATGATTGTTGTTTTTGGTGAAGAGCCACCCGTTTTCTCGAGACCCACCACGCAGCCGCCTTATCAGGCTTTCCAAGCAGCTGGACCCCCGAACCGTAAGCAAACCATCTGATTTTTATTAATAAATATCAGTGTTTCCCCTAGGATCATGGCCTGGGGGGGAGGGGGGGGGTTATGGGTGGTGCGGCAAAACACTCACACAAACACTTAATAGTGTTTATATGTTTCTTTTAATTGCAGTATACCAATATATTATAATGTCTGAACAATTACTGTACAATAACTAAACAACTGTACACTGAACTAAACACTAAACATCAGATTTATTTTAATATGTTAATTATTCACAAAGTGTGCAGCTTTTGTCACTGCAGTGCATCTTTCTGGGCTTCTGAAAGAACATTTCCAGAGCATCTTGGTATGGATAGTCTGAAACTTCTGGCCCATTTATTGAGATCCGCATGCAGGCTGCAAGATGGTCCCCTTGCAGCCTATTGCGAATGTCTGTTTTGACCTGTAAATACATTAACTGTTAGGCTTTAAAAGTGATAACTGATAGTAACAACAGTAAAAATCAACTTAACATAGTGATAGTTTAAAGCAGGAAATGCCATTGTATAACTAACTAGCTAGCTATTAATTAAGCAATTTATTTATCAATTCGTTCATTCATGCTTGTGTGTATTTACTTACTTACCAAGATCAGTCTAAAATTAACAATTAACTAAAAACCTGGTCAAAATAAAGTTCTTTATTTGAAGCACAATTCTACAAGAAAGGTAACTAAAACTTACTGAAAAAGTGTTTAAAGTGCTTTACTGAGCTGAAATTTAAACTTTAAACTGATTTTGGTCCCCAAGAGCAGCAAATGCTTTCTTTGAAGCAGCATTAATTCCTAATTAAACAAATAAAAACGATAATACCATTTACTACCCAGATCAAGAGTTTATAATGCAGCCTATTTATTTATATTTGTTATTTTTTTCATTTTTAAGTGTCAGAATATTATGGTTAATGTAGTAACGAGACGGTAGGCATATTATTGACATAGGCTCCATGACATGACATGGCTTACCTTGGGCATGAGCATGCTCGACCTCACTGTGTTCAATAATATATTCATCGGTCTTCCTTTCCGCAAGACGACTGTACACAATGATGCATTCCTTTGTGGTGATATATGTGTCTCCGTCGATCAGGAATTCCATGTACGCACTGTTCACAATTTGCACAGACGTCTTTTTTTTTTTTCAATGTATCTGCGATGACTCCTATAAATTGGGTGCGCGTGACATCATTGCTGTACGTCGGGTTTACGTTCAAGCCATTTTTCTTCATAAGAATTATTTCGGACTTGAATTTAGTGAAGGGGAGTTCTTCTTTTGCAATATTGTAGGCAACGTTAAACTTAATTCTCATCTCGGCCTCGTCTGATGATCTGTTTGCTGCTGCCTGCCGCTGAAAGGCAGCGGGGAGAGGGGACACTTGAGCAGTGCATTTATCGCGGCATGTTATGTGTTTTATAGAAAAGTTTATAGTTTCAATTCTAAATGTATTAGAGCCAGTCACAGGGGAGGTTGATGGCTCCGTGTCAGAGCATTGGTTATGATTTTCACGATCAGGCCCTAACTTATCTTTCTTAATGAAAAATCTGTCAATCGTTCTTTTCATCTTCTCTCGTAATCCACGGCTACATCCACTGTTTACCTGATGGACTCACCTCTCTCTGTCTGACTGCATCACGTGCATTTTCAAACGTACGTTCACACACATACAGGAATATCTGGACCACGGCCAATCAGAGGGGGGGTGGGGCGGGATACGCTCTTCACTATCTCTGATTGGTTTAGACCACGATATGGGCCTAATGTGTGTCTGTTGTTGAACAACAGGGAGACTCACGGAGTTTCGTTTTTTCCCCTCGAACGACGGGTCGCACCGGTGCAACCTTTGATTTTTTTTTAGTCGCACCATTGAGAAATTAGGTCGCATATGCGACCAAAGTGGTCGCACTCTAGAGCCCTGAATTACTTCTGTCGTTATTCGACGAAAATAAAATAAAATCAACTTGACCTTCAAGGGGGGCGGGGGGCGCCCCCCTAATATAATGGTAAGGGAAACACTGAATATTTACTGAAGAATTAATTAGAGTTTTTCCAACTTTTTTTACTTGTGTAAAACTGGCTTCATTTGTATGAGACAAAGCTATCCTCTTGGAATCTGCTTCTAAACATGGCTTCAGTTATTATCAGGAGATACTCAGTGCCAGGAGGTGCAATATTCAACATTTGTTTGATCTAAAGCAGAATCCTGATGTGCTTAAGAAGTGGATAAAGTTTTAATAATAAGTCAGAATAAAAACAGTTTATACTTTAGCCCTTTCTTTGCCTAAATGAGCAGTAAATTATTCTCTTAGATCGATCAGAGAATGTTATTGAGTGCTGTAATTGGAGGAACACTTTGAGACTATGAATATTAAAAAAAATTCCCCCCTGTGAAATTGCACGAGCATCGTTCCCACTGTGAAACTCAATACACCGCAGTACAACGCCATGGGGATGTTCATGCTTTTGCTCATTGGAATTCAGTAAGAAATAAAACATAAAAAGGAAAACAGTAGGAAGTTTTTAAAAAACATCTGCAAGAAAACTTTGGGTCGACATTTTGACTTCCAGCTTGACAATGACCCACATCTGGTCAAGAATGGCCTCCAAATGGCAAAGGAATACAATCGAAAACTTGAATCCAGCAGAAAATCTGTGCGTCACTCTACTCTAAAGTTTTTACCAGAAGACAAACAAATCTGGAGGAGCTTGAGAGATCTCAATGGGCTTCTATTCCTCAGGAGACATGCTTAAGACTTGTTGAGAACTACACCGAGCAAAAGAGATTGACTTAACATCAGAGATCAAATCACATGACAATCTTCAAAATGAAACCATTATTTATATAAAATTGTTTTGTTAACAATCACTTGGGAAGTATTTTTTAAAAAGTTACATTTCACAGGGGGACTAATATTTTGTAAATGTTTGGATTTTACAACTTTAAATAACTGTTTTTTGGTTGTTTGACAAGGCTTGATGCTGAGGCCTACATGAATATGCAAATTTAGGCCAATCAGGAGAAGCATGAGTTTCACTCCTTCCTAATCCATGTAGAGATGTCTGTATAATTGGACTTCTGTACACATACGAGTTTAATGCCACTTTTATTGTAACGTTTATGTATAAATTATTAGATTTTATCAATGTGCGTTTTCTTTTGTTACCTGATTAGTTTTATTTGGGCAGAAGAGTCCACTTTCAAACAGTAGGTGTCTCCCTTCGCAAACAGTCAGTTCCGAAGGATTCATTCTGCTTCTTGTTTTATCTTTCAGAGTCGTATATGCCAGCGATGCCAGCAGCGTCTCCCTATGGGCCCAACCCAAACTCGTGGTAATAATTCCTTCTCTCAGATTATGAGCCTGATGACCGTAAATACACTTTTACTATGAACGCACAGCGTATAACCCTTAATGAATAAATAATGTAGTGATTTCTGTGTGGCTCAGTGGTTACCCAGGTTACCCTTACCCAGGAGGAAACGCTTATCCTGCCACAGGAGGCCCATCACATTACACTTCCCAGACCCCCGTCACTGCTGTGGGTGAGTGGTCATTTTTAGCTTTAAGCTCAGCTTTTCTCAGACTCATAGTGAATTATTTGTTTTTTGTTTTTTTTTCACAAAAACATCCAGATGGAATGTTCAACAGTATATATATTTATTATTGTCACCTTTTGTTGATGCCCATAGATGCATAAAGAACGAGGCTGTTAGAGTGAGGGACACATTGGATGGATGTTATAAACAGTTGTTATGACTCATTTTAAAGGGGAGGAGAGTGTAGGTGAGAGTTTAAAAAAAAACTTACAACATAGAGTTCCAGCACCTGTCAACAAAACACCAAACCCAATCGAATCAGTAAAAAAGTTACAATTTTATTATTAGAAAACAGACAAACATTTAACGTAGAGAGAAAGTGGCTTAGGTGGAGAAAGGCCAAAATAACAAACAAAACCCACTACAAAAATAAACCAACCCCCTAAATTCCCTAAAGGACAATTAATATAAAACACAACACAACTTCCCTAACTTCCTAACAAAAAAATACAATCATTCAAAAATAAACTTA
>SRMA01027290.1:51218-102175 GCA_007224835.1 Danionella cerebrum | reverse complement strand
ATAAACAGTTGTTATGACTCATTTTAAAGGGGAGGAGAGTGTAGGTGAGAGTTTAAAAAAAAACTTACAACATAGAGTTCCAGCACCTGTCAACAAAACACCAAACCCAATCGAATCAGTTAAAAAGTTAAAATTATATAAAGTATTATATAATATTATAAAAAGTATTTCCCCTCTGACAGCCAAGCTGGGTCAAAACCTGTCGTTCTGTGGTGGCTAGACTTTTGCTGCTTGTCAGGGGCAGGACATGCAGCACTTGGGCTCTTTTCTGTACTTTGATTCGGAGTAGGAAAGCTACACCGGCTGCTGCTCGCAGCAGAACACGTGCTGTCATCGTCACCACCTTGGGAGCGTTTAAAAAACGCGGATATTTTTGCCTGCTGCGACATACTCTCCAACGCGCGGTCTCTCTCTGTCCGCTGATGGGTGTGTGTGTGCGCGCGCATCGGAGCGGAACTCTGCGGTGAGCGCGCATCGTGGCGGAACTCCGCGGTGCGCGCGCATCGGGGCGGAACTCCACCGTGCACGACACGGAGGACAATTGTAAACGCGCAAACGTTGAGACAGAAATTACATGCCATCGTATAAATAACATAATGCTATTTAGTTTAATAAAAGAAAAAAGCAAAGACCTGTTATATAAAATACTTCTGTCGTTATTCGACGAAAATAAAATAAAATTAACTTGACCTTCAAGGGGGGCGGGGCGCCCCCCTAATATAATGGTAAGGGAAACACTGAACTTAGGTCTACCCCACCACATTAGCCGAACAATAACTCATACGAAATTAAAGAAAGACCATTACGAAAACTCAGATCTTACGCAAAGAAATTAACAGAACAATAACGAAGGTGTGTTGCTGACGGAGCTGGAACCCGGAGCTCTGCACCAACCGTGGTGTCAACCAGACTGAGCTCTCTGATCGTAGAAACTCCGCCTCTTTTGAACCCGTGGCACTCAGTCCTGCACCAATCAGTATTGATGCATTCAAATATGGAGGGAAGTTCCAGGTGTCCGCAATCGCACACCTACTGAAGATAACATAACCAAATATACTCAAAACAAGTTAAATCAAAATTAAAGTGACCCAAGGCACATAACACGGTCCGCTTGGAGGACTTTTGGCTTATTTCTCAAGACAACAGGGTGAACTTTTGTTTCTCTCAATAAGTAGATTGGTTTGATGGACCCTTCCCCAGTTCCCTAAGCTTATTCTATTCCCTTAACATCCCATTGGGGTTCAGACCTCTGTGCTTGGTGTGTTGGAACCATGTTTTCTTCTAATCTCTTTATGGATGATTTCCTGAGGCACTTCTCTGGTTTTGGGATGGTTTGTGAGCCGTGTGTGAAGCGGATCAGAATGTTTTTGAGTCAATATACAAAACCACCCTCACATATGGTCATGAGTGTTTGAATGTGAGGTGAAAAAGTATTTGACCTCCTGTTGATTTGTAACATTTTTGTAGTTAAAAAGAGTTCATACTTTAAAAAGTACGTTATATTAACAGTTAGCATAAATAAAAAGTCCAGGAGAAGAAGACTTTATGGAGCTTCGTTGATTATGAGAAGGTTAGTAACAGGTTAGGACCGCCCTTCCCAATGACCAGAATCTTGCCATGATCACAAAGCCCCCCCTTTTGAAGAAAACTCATCTATAGCGCATCTTGTGTGAACATCTGAAAGTTTTGGAGTGGAACTAGGTGTAAGTGTTGTGATTAAATCATTAGTTTGGTGTCACGATTTTAGAGGAGGAAAGCTCTGATGAGATATGCACACTTTGAAGAGACTTTGGTTTTACTGCAGTTTAAACTGATGGAGGTGAAGTCGGAAGACTGGATGAAAATGAATGGGTAATTTTTCTGGACATGTGAAGAGACTGATCAGAAGTGTTCGACTCGTGGTGATCGCTATTCTTCGGTTATTAGAATATTAGGGTTAGGCTTACATTGGTCTGTATTTAGACTCTTAATGTTGGAGTCCAATGTACAGAATTGCTCCAATACACCAGATGGCGCAGTACTACTGTTTCCAAACGAGAGAGACAATGTCTTCATGTCATGTTAGAACCATTTGTGAGGTACCAATGGGCTTTTGTAGACACAATTACCCAAATGCAAGAGAATGTTGAGGTGGATTGAACTCATGAGCTTTTTGGTGAATGTTTATTTAAGAAATAGTTGGTGGTTAGTTATAGAACTTTTTAAAAGAGGCTTCCCAGCTGGCGGACATTCTTCGAGACCGGCTAGGTTTTTAAGACATGTTTTTAGCCCGATGTCTCTGAGGTGTAGTCGTGTGCTCTGGCCTTTACTTGAGAGTAATATTCTGAACTAAGGTAGCCTTGAATGACAAAGCCAGCTTTATGCATTTTATACGACTCCTCATTGTCTTTATTTCGACCCTGACCTTTGACCTTCTGCCTGATACCACTGTAATTTCCATTGACCCCACTGGAGTACTGCGAAAGGTTGGGTCTGTAACCAGATTCTGAGCAAGTAAAGGTCAAAGGACCTCTTTCATACAGTTTGACTGTGAGGGTAGTAGTTATATTTAGAGTGGCAGATCTGGTAATGGGATATTGGTCCCCCAACACTAACTGGGTTTGAACCATGACATTAACTCGTGCTGAATATGTTGTCACTGAATGTCTCGTGATGGTTTTGAATATATGGGAACACAACGGTGTGTTTTAAGTGGTTGATTTGGCTGGGCATGTTTATTATTTCTGTTAAAAAAAAGAATGTGTTTTGAGGTTTTGTTTCACGCAACAACCTTTTGAATTGTAAATATGTGTTTTTGTAAAATAGATATTTTGAGTGATCTACATGCATATTCTTATTTAGAAAATGCCTTTTTTTAGTCCCCCAACAGAGCATCAGTAGTTCCTATTATATTTTGAATTCAAGAAATAGAAGAAATGTTTACCTCTGTATCTTAAGAATGAATTGTAATGTTACCAACAAAAACGCCTACGGATGACTTAAAATATTGTGTATTTATTTAAATATTTTGACGTATGAACTTTATTTTATCTTTCGTACATAACGATTTACCAATTATCTTAAAATAATCACTATTTTAACGTGAGCTCTAGAAGTATTTGACCCCTTTATGAACATTTTGCTTGCGAGATTTAGTGGTACTCTATATCTAACAATTAGATAAAGAATAAATAAAAAGTCCATGGAGAAGGAAGGAACATAGTCTTCAAGAAAACAATTGGAAAGAATTTATGCCCCCAAAGACCAAAGTCCCCCCTTTTAAAGAAAGCACATCTATAGCCCATATAGTTTTCTGTGAACATCTGAATGTTTTAGAGAGGAACTAGGTGAAAGTGTTGGCTTTTACCATGGCTTTAGAGGAGGAATGCTGTCATAAACACCATTCACAACTATAAACATGGTGGAAGAGTCTTGCCGGGTGCTTCTTTCCCTCACTGTGACGTATTGTTTTGATTTTTCTTTAGTATATAAACCAAAATAGTCATGGGCTGAAATAGAAACAGCAGTAGAAGGAGGCTTAAAACTGCGATGAACAGCCAAACACGCAAAGTGAGGTTAAGAAAGACACAAGGTAGTTACAGTGCACCCATAGGGTCTCTTCCAGACTAAGAGTTCAAGCTATTTTGAAGAAACACAAGGACAACGTTGATGAGTGGCCGTCTAAGAAAACAGCATGAGCGTTTTTTTCACACCTGCCTACAACTTTTGCACAGTTCTGTGTGTTTAATAATGCTTGCGCCTCTAGGTCCAGCTCGTGATGGGACTATTGGGGAGGACACCATCCGAGCGTCACTAATCTCAGCAGTGAGCGATAAGCTGCGTTGGAGAATGAAGGAGGAGATGGATCGAGCGCAAGCTGAGTTGGACGCCCTGAAGAGAACAGAGGAGGACCTGAAAAAAGGGCACCAGAGGTTGGAAGAAATGGTGACGCGCCTGGACCAAGAAGTTGTAAGAACCTTTGCTGTCCAAGATTTGATCTGCGGTAGACATTGGATTCTAAAAGTGTTCGTTTTCATACCGTTCAGGCCGAAGTGGACAAAAACATTGAGCTACTAAAGAAGAAAGATGAGGAACTGAGTGAAGCCCTGGAGAAGATGGAGAACCAGTCGGAGAACAATGAGATCGACGACGTGATCACACCAACAGCACCCCTCTACAAACAAATCCTGAACCTGTACGCGGAGGAGAACGCCATAGAGGATACCATCTTTTACCTCGGAGAAGCCCTACGTAGAGGAGTCATTGACCTGGAGGTCTTTCTCAAGGTTTGTTTCTGTCTTTTTCAAAGATCTAATGATCTATATTAACTTGGGACTCGTCTGATACCAAATGTAACCGTTTATCTTTCATCCTCAGCATGTGCGTTTGCTGTCCCGTAAACAGTTCCAATTGCGAGCGCTCATGCAGAAAGCACGGAAGACTGCTGGACTCAGTGATCTTTACTGACCTCCTGTACCCAAAATAACCCCGCCCACAACACTCCAGCTCCTAATATATGACCTAGACTCTGCACGTCTGTGCTAGTCCTCTTGGTTTAGAAAGACCTAAAAGTACATCTTTGAATAATACAAACGTTTTTTTTTTTTTTTTCAAAATGTTACAGGGTCTACGCGTTTAATTAAAAGGGTCCCAAATGAAATTTGAGTTATACTTAAAATCATGCAGATTAGCTCTTGGAGTTGGTGAGATCTGTGTAGGGAACAGTTGCTAAGTTACATAGATGCTATTTATTTATACTTTATTTCGGGTGAGGGATTTTACCGTCGTTAAAGTTTAGCTCCTTTCATTTTTCTTAGAAAATGTTGTAGAAATAATCAAGTACGATTTTCATAGATTTACCTGAAGTAGGCACCGTTGTACTTAAGTTTCTTTCAATTTTAATTGTAGCGTTACGCCAATATTGAGGTTTTTATCCTACTGTACCTGTTGCATTTCATTTCGTTGGTTGAATGCACTTTTGCGCTGTGAATTCTATAAAGACTTGATTTATTGTTAGACTTTACCCTGTAATATTTGTTCTAGATTAGTATATTAACTAAGCAGATCAATAAAAGACCATTATCTTGATAGTTTTATGGATGCTTTTTGTCCTCACATCATGGTCTAGATTAAATGGTAGAAAGGTGGAAAATGTCCCTTATTTTAAATAATCGGTCTCAAATGGAATCCAAGTTAACTATTTATTTTATAGAGAAATACTACAAGTTTGCAGACAAACTATAATTTAAATGTTCCCATTATCACGAGTAACATCACTGGTTGCCATGGAGAAGTCAGTGACTCATCATAATGTTGTCCGTGTCAATATGAGTAAAATAAACCAACCCCCATGTGTCTACAATGTTCCTACGCCAAGATGTAGAGTGGTCAAATTGGTTGCTATGGTATTCTGATTGCTATGCTATTGCTATGTCAGTGACATGGGGCTTGGTTTATTTTACTCACATTATCATTGCTAGGGTCTGTGTGGTGACATGACGGCATACATACGTACAAACATTATCTAAACACAAGAAAAAGGCTTTGAAATAAAGGAGCCATGGGTGGTGAGGCAGCCCTAGCGCCCCCTATTGACAGATAGGCAGTGGTTTTCTATTGTAATAAGTTTAGTAACTTCACCTCAATCCGGGTGTACCCAAGATTGTTGCAATTTGCTGCAATGGAGTAAATGGGCTTCCGGGGTGGAGCTTCAATACTTCAGCTCCGCCCATTTTCTCTCTGGAGGATTTTTAGGCCAACCTTTCTTGTCGTTTTTTCTACTAATCTGACATGGTGTGCTTTTGGAGGCTTTCCCACAATGTATTTTTTTTCGTTCTCATTTGGATGAGGTTCTAAAAGAGACACAACTTCCTGTTGATCACTGACTGGTCAGGTGTTACGATTTCTGATTGGCCTTAAAGAATCAGCACACAATTCTACGGTTAATATTTTTAAAAGAAAAATGACGTGACAATGGACAATTGTGGAGGTCTAGACCTTCCTTTCTTTGATCGTTGAAGACCAGAGCTCCACTGTTCATTGAGAAATAAAGGTTTGGGGTGTAGGGTAAAAATACAAACCATGGTGAGTAAAGCCATTATAAACTTAATTATTAAACGAAACCTTGTGTAAAATAAATTGTAAAGGCATGGTTTGAAGCATGGGTGAAAGAACGGCATCTGCACTAATTCGATCATGGGCTGTAAATAGATAGTAGAAGACAAATTTGACCTAGCTTTGCGTGTATGGGTTTTTATGTGTTAAATGTGAACATTAAAGATCTCCTATTTTAAAGGGTTCATTTTTAGCTTTGGGTAGTTTTCAAAACACTTAAAATATATTTATTTTTTTGACCAATTTATTACTCCAAAATTCTTTATTTAGTGATTTGTTTACAATGTTGCAGACATCAACACTGCAGCAACTGTTATCATTGTACTTGCTGGTTGTGTTTAGCATAAATAAATGCAAATAAACTGGAATCATGATTATGAATATGGGTGTAATATTTTTCAAAATATCCATAATTTTGACTTGTTTAAGATCTAAATTGTGGGATAAACATGGCACTAAGGCTTCCTTCTGTCAAAAGTCGACATGTTTAAACCCATTTAGGTTAGTTTTGCTGAAATTGTAATTATAATGATAGTTAATAGTGTGTGACCCAGGTGCAAATCGCTAGAAAACACCCAAAATGAAATAAACAGTCACAGGCTACATCAACTTAGGTGTTATTTGCAAGTACATCAAGTCACAGTTCGGATTATACAACAAGTGCATCGACAGACACTTCAAACAATTTCTGTGATCGCTTTTGGAAAGACAACACTGATAAATGACTTTTCTGCTGTGGCTAACACAGAGAGTGTATTAGGCTGCGGCTCACATGGAAATATCAAATAAGATCAGGTTTCGGCAGGACTGCGGTTTGTGACATGGGCTACATTTTGGAGGTTGCGGTTCATAGGGTCAGCTCCTTCTGAACACCCCACAGGGTCTCGGCGCTCTTCATCAGCTGCTTCTGCTCTTCTGGTTTTATGGTCATGTGTATAACATCCGTCAGACCATTGTTGCCCAGTATGCACGGCACGCTGAGGAAGACCTCTTCGTTCACACCATGCATTCCCTGTAAATGCACAGAAAATATCTGGTTAAAAAACAAACAAACAAAAAGTTGTACCAGGTTTTGATATATAGCCATACTGCTAAAAATAAATAAATAAATAGTTTTGTGCCGCAGAACTCTTACGCACAGAGAACCTCAGTTTTGGGTCCTGATCGCATCACTTCCTGTTACTGTCCATTTAAAAAAAATAACAATAATAATTTTAAAGTAACTAGTTCCACAAATATTTCATTTACAAAATATCAGCCCAATATTTTAAAGGCTTTACATGTTGATTGAAAGATTTTCAAATTAAGTCAACATTTTAAATTATCTTCATGCAAATAATGAAAAAAAAAAGTTCCATAAAGATTTTAAGTAAACTTCAATTGAAAGACTATAATTTTTACAAAATAAATAAAAACCATTTTACAGTTTGTAAAATCAGTAGGGTTGGGTCAAAATGTGATCTGTAAATGTTTAATTTTTTTAAAAATGCGAGCAGGAGGATTTTAGATATAATAATAATAATAATAAAAATGGTAAAAATGCATATTTTTGGCGTGGGTGCCATAGCAACCATACCCATTTGATTCGTTACAGGTGCATAAATCAGAGATTTCGCATGAAAAGCATGGTTTACCTATGGCTAGTTGAACATTGTATTAATAAAAATAAAAAAAATTGTAATAATAATTTTTTGCACATGCATATATTCATGACTGCAACCTTGGGGCTGTTTGAAGACACTTTCTCCACTCTTGCATTCTCGTCATCATGTCGCTACATGTGAATTACACCTCATTTTCCTTTTTGATCATGGAACCACATATTTAAATAAAAGATATATTTTTTTAAATGGTCACATATGCCATTGACTTTAAGGTGGGAATGGAACTTGTTTCTGTGCAGCAGTTGTTGTTTCTAGGGCGAGACCGACCGCCTGGTCACAGTATGAGAAAGAAAGAAAAAAAAAATTGAATGGGATGGCATACAGCGATGCGAAAGCTCTAGTCTACACGGTGCGATTCCAAAGTTCAGCTGGGAGGAAGACCACATTGGTGAGCCTTTGCCTCATTTTTAGGCCATCAGTATTGCTCTAAAGTAGATTAGAGAGTATCTTGCTATAATTTAGACGCGTTATATTGTGAGTTGTTCATTTTTTTAATGACATTCTATTGTGGGTGGGCTTTAATCGCATGCTGTGCCTCAACCAGTGAGCCGTATAAGATATAACTGGTATAATCCGAAAAAAAAAAGACATCTCACCTTAACCAGAGTGGAAACCGGGTGACACTTGCGTAGGTTCTTCAAGATGCTCTCACACAGGTCAGCTACAGACATTCCAATAGCCCAAGATGTGTAGCCCTTCAGTCTAATAACCTCATAAGCACTGTCAAACAACCGAGAGTAATGTGAAACTAGGATAAACATCTGCAAGCCTAGACATACTGCGTTTACATAGGAGCATGATGATCTCAAGTTTGTGTATAATCTGCTTAAAATGTGAAGACCTCCAGAGAATATTTCTTGTACAAATGCCAAACAATTGCAGGGTTTCAAATAGCTCACCTATCAACCACCATCTTGTGCACGCTCTTCCAGTCCTCAGAGTCTTTCTCGGTACCCATCTCAGGGTTCAGGGATTGGAGGGACACCCCTGCCACGTTCACTCCACTCCAAACAGGAACTAAAGAAAGCTTAATGGTTACATTTATTTTTGTGGTTTAAGCACGTATAACTCGCATGATCGCTCACCACTAGAGTCTCCATGTTCCCCAACCACCCATCCGTGGCAGCTAGATGGGTGAATGCCCAACTTCTCCCCCATCAAGTAGCGAAAACGAGCAGAGTCCAGGTTGGTGCCACTGCCAATCACACGGTTCCTGGGTAAACCACTCAGCTTCCAGGCCACATAGGTCAAGATGTCAACTAAAAAGTGAACGATAATGCATTTATCATTTCAGTTTACATCTAAGAACCTAGAAGTGAATGGTACAACCAGCAGGTCGGGGTCAAAACAATGAACAATGAAACATTGTAATATCTTTCCACTAGAGGTCATATTTCCGAAACAGGAAACTGGTGGGTGGGGCCCAAAAACATGATTGTGCATATGTTGGCAGCTAATGACTTGCGCTTAAGATACTACGTAATTACATCAATAATCAACTAGCACTTAAGGGTAAACAGTGCGCTGTACCATTTGTCCACTAGAGGTACCAACAAACAGGAAACTGGTGGGCGTGGCTAAAACCATGATTGTGCATATGTTGGCAGCTAAAGATACTACGTAATTACATTGATAATCAACTAAAACCTAATAGTGAACAGTGCACTGTACCATTTTTCCACTAGAGGTCCAACAAACAGGAAACTGGTGGGCGTGGCTAAAACCATGATTGTGCATATGTTGGCAGCTAATGACTTGCGCTTAAGATACTATGTAATTACATCAATAATCAACTAGCACTTAAGGGTAAACAGTGCGCTGTACCATTTGTCCACTAGAGGTCCAACAAACAGGAAACTGGTGGGCGGGGGTAAAACCATGATTGTGCATATGTTGGCAGCTAATGACTTGCGCTAAAGATACTACGTAATTACATCAATAATCAACTAAAACCTAATAGTGAACAGTGCGCTGTACCATTTGTCCACTAGAGGTCCAACAAACAGGAAACTGGTGGGCGGGGCTAAAACCATGATTGTGCATATGTTGGCAGCTAATGACTTGCGCTTAAGATACTACGTAATTACATCAATAATCAACTAGCACTTAAGGGTAAACAGTGCGCTGTACCATTTGTCCACTAGGCGGGGCTAAAACCATGATTGTGCATATGTTGGCAGCTAATGACTTGCGCTAAAGATACTACGTAATTACATCAATAATCAACTAAAACCGAATAGTGAATAGCACACTACTATTTAGCCAGTAAGGGTCATGTTGCTAATGACTAGCGCTAAAGATGCTAAGCCATCACATCAATAATACCTGGGTTTGAAACCACCAAAAGAATGCAGTTGGGGCTGTATTTGATGATATTTGGGATGATGAACTTGAAGATGTTGACGTTCCTCTGGACAAGGTTCAGACGGCTCTCACCCTCCTGCTGACGTGCTCCGGCGGTCACAACCACCACTTTGGAGTTTGCGGTCACGCTGTAATCTGGGAAATAAAGTAAACGTAAAATATTAGAATTCATTTAACGTCCGTCTGAAAAGCCAATTCTTAATTTTATTAGGAGAATTTCTGAATTTGTGCAGATTCATCATGTGACTAACAATATGGGAGACGGTGTACCTCCAGATACAAACCATATTTCTATCAAACACTAAGTACTAATCCAATGGTATTTCAGGTATTTCGGTAAGTTCAATCTTAAAGGAAGTTATTGAGAAATTCAGCCGTAATTAAACTGGTCCTTATCAGCAATGTGTTTATTCAATATAATTGCCCTCAGGATTTTGTTGATTACGACACCGGACCTTTATCTGCCACTATCTTGTGCGTCTTGAGGAAGAGACTTCCATGCTGCAGGTCCATAGCCTCTCCTTTCAGCTTATCTTCCATCACGTCCACCAAGGCGAGTTCATCAGTCAGATCCTGCACGAACACAAGTACTAGATGATAATTCCTCCATTTGAGTTCAATATATATATATATATATATATATATATATATATATATATATATATATATATAAAAGGTTCTTTAAATGAACATGCCGTTTTTTTTTACTGTGCTCCAAACTGGCTGAGAATTGGAGGACACTTGCAATATGATGGCAACTCCCTTTTTTTTTTGTTTCCACCTGGAGTTGCGCTTAGTACGTTTTGGGGTTAAATATTTACTAATAAAATGGAATAACAAACCCACCCCCTTAAAAAAAAATTCAGTTTATTTTAGTTTCTATTGGTATAAGTCGCTCTGTTTGATGCGTAACCATGGCAATGGTGAACATCAAGCTACAAAAATGATGAACGCGATGATGTCACTCCTGCTTATAGTGCATCAGTAAAAAAGAAAAATGATCAGATCTTCCAAATTAGGATAATTTCTATACAAAACTTTATTTTTGAGCTACCAGAACTTTAATCGTTTATTATCGTTTTTATTAAATGATTTGGTGAGCGGAGTTCAACAGGATGAGAGTATAGTATAGTATCGACAATTTTGTTTGGTTAATTTTCTCCACATCATAGATCATGATTAAAAAAAAGAAAGTGGAGTGTTGTCGAAAAATATTTCTAATTCCATTTTATGGTTGACGTCTGAGAACAGGAAATACATCACAAACAGGAAGTTACAAGCTCTTTAAGTAAAGTTGCAAAAACTAAGTTTTCCCCTCTTTCTCGTCCCCCATCTTCTTTGTCTCTCTTCAATGCAGCATATGTTTAACTGATGGCATATCTAATGTTTAAGCTAAATAAAGACACGTGTTCTGTTAAATCTCAAACCTTGCTGTCAGAGTCGTTTTACTTTGTTTAGAAATAATATTCAACAACAGGAAAATGTGCAGTATTAAGATGGAAACTGTTTTATACAGAGATGCTACCTCTCTAAGCCACGGTAATGCTAAATGTGCAGAAATGAATTTCTTCTGCCTTGAGAGCAAGGTTTGTAATGAATTATGTGCTGAAAACCACACTTAGGTTTTACGCAGCAGACCTTGAGCTTTATTCATAAGGTTAGTTCTGAAAAACAAAGTGATGCTTAAAAAAAAAAAAAAAAAGTCCTTGAGGTACATTTTTATTAAGTAGTAGGTCATTATCCCCGTTCAGATTCACTTAGTTTTTTTCTAGAAATGGGGTTTTAGTCTTAGCAGAGATGAACAAAGGCCTTGTTCTCATTCAGATATTGCTCAAAGTTCAAAGGTCAAGAGCACTTTCAAAGCCAGCGTTATCTGACTGAACAATAGCACAACAATAACCCCCTCAGCCTTTAGACTTCACCTGTGAACATTTTCACTAAAGAACATTTTTCAAATAAGCAATGTAAATACAGAAGATGAACAGTTTTAAGAGACAACATAGGAAGCTGTTCAAAGTAAAACTAACTACTGGAATTTGGGAATAATGAGGTAAAAAACCACAATTGAAGTTAAGGTGAAAATTAACAGAATATTGTCCATTTTCTCTCTAACTTTGATTCTGCTACTGTGCTATTTTAGCTCATTATTTCAAAATTCAGAATCTGCGGCCAAATCAAATGAAACAGAGTGACGTCTACCGATAGAAACTAGAATTATTTTTGCAAAGCTTTTTATAAAGGCGGCATCACTAAATACAACTTTTTAAGATTTTATAACTCTTCCTCTGAGCCTTTAGTGGAGTTTTATTACTTTTTAATTTTGGGACTGTTTAGCGTTACTCTGTTCACTTCACATCACATACATGGTTGCTGTTTAAATGGATAGCTTTTATTCCGCGGTCTGAAGAGAATCACCATGAGAGAGGACAACTTCACCGTGGAAAAAGTTTTATGTAATTAATGCAAAAACATTTTTTCAGCCATTTGTGGTAAGAGCAGCCGTTCATTTGATGTGCTTAGATGGCGCAAGAGACAGGACAATGGATGTAAGTCTTTTTTTTTGCCCGCTGCCTACTAGAGCAAAGTCAAAGTTGTGTTACTAATAATTACAACAGATTAGGCTGTAAACTTTAGGTATCTATAAATGAGATTTATTCACAGACAATAGACTTTATCACAAAGCTCATCTCGTACTCATTTTCTTGTCCCAAAACTAGTTTGGTTTAAGAATAGGCAAGAGATGACTGCAATGTCAAAGCAAAGTGTTGATTCATTATAAGCTAAGCAAAAAAACAAACACCACCAAGGTCTTTTGACAACATGCATTACCATTGAATCTACAAGTACAATTACTTTTAAGCACAAAATATAACATTTTCTATATTTAATGTACATATACGTCTTAAAACATCACGGAAAATGTTATATAATTATTATTTTCTTAATTATGTCATGACCTTTTATTCTACTGACCTTGAGGAGGATGCTAATGGCAGCAGCCATTCCAACCGCCCCCACTCCGACCACCGTGACCTTGTTTGTGGGTCCTGCTTCCTGCTCCTTGCTCACATGAGCGATCAGTTTTTCCTTTGTAGAAGACATATTTACCTGCAAGGTGTAAAATCTGGTCAGCTTTTGCATTAATCGTTATGTTCCAACTTTTCTAGAGAAGGCCTGGCAGTTTGTATACCCCATCAAGTGCTGTCCTGTTAAATGGAAACAATATAAATGTAAATGTATTTAGTACAACTAAATGCTATTTTTGACCACTGACCAGCCTTTCCAATGATGTGCATGCACTGAGGCACGTAGAAGAGGATGCTGTCGAGGTAATTAATGCAAAGTGGATAAAGAAACCACATCCGTCTCTCATCTTCTCCAGTGTAACCTTATATCATTGAGCATGACTGTGGCGTAAACATTAAAAGACTACTTTATGAAATTAATATGATTTTGTAGGCTTGCTTCTAATTACTTTTGGGTGGTTTGCCAATATACAGTGAATTATAATATTTTATTTTAACATTAATTCATTTTATATATAATTTTTCTGAAGAGATTGTATCAATTCACCCATCCATTTCTCCGGACTTTTAGTTGAGGGCCCGGACGTCACGGAAACACTACAAGTCCCAGACTACATTGCATATGCGGAAGTTTTAACATCCGTACGTGCTCAGCATCATTCATATCAAGGATTTCTGTAAGCACGTAGGCTTAACGGACTCAAGAAACCAAATAAATGTGCAACAAAGTAATAAAACGTAAAAATAATAAGTCGAGTGAGCTTGTAAACGAGTATACAAGACTTATAAACGTGGAAAGCAAAAATTAATTCGTGTATATGGATCACGATTAATAATTTTTTTATGAAATCGGGCTTTAAATGAGCTAAAATACAGCTAATTTCAAATCAGAGGTTTAGCGTGAGGGTATATTTTATAACTTACATCGACGATTACGTAACATCCCTCTGCAGGGGAAAAAACCTTTTCATTTGAGTTTATTTGAAAAAAAAAAAAACGTATACACACATTTCCGTGTGCTGTCATTTACCAGCCATTAAAATGTCATAGGTGGGTTCCAATCATTTAGATTGATTACAATTTAAGTGAACACAAAGTACCACCCAATGGGTTTGGTGAGCACTACATTTCTTAAGTATGTATCTATTAAGTATCTATTAAGTAACATTTATGATATCTTACCTGTTGGTGGTTGCTGTTGGATGTGGGTATTCAGTGTAGACAGGCTCGCAGGACCTCACTGCTGGCTTTTCCGCACTGTCAGTGTCACCGAGGAGGGGGCTGACCCGCTTTTAAGTCCCGCAACGCCCTCGGTATTTGCATATGAATGAAGGGGGCGTGTCTTCAAGTCTCGTGGTGTCGGTCACGTCCGTTGGAAAAGGCGTCACACCGGATGTTGCTCAGCGGTTCACTTGAGACAGTTTCAAACGCGCGTTTTCTTTTAAACGTCACAATTTCCGATATATACTGCTCCAAAGGTCGGGGTTTTCTCCACGTCCGGTGAAGAAAAAGGAGTGTTTAGCAAAGCTAGCTCTATAATAGAAAATGGTTGCCTGCCCTGATGTTTTTGACGCAAATATGGGGTTGTCGAGATTGTACATTGTACAAAAATCGCTTGACACCTTTTTTTGATAATAGTGCCTAGTCTGATAATCTACATCAAAACAATATTTGGTGTGATACCACCCTTTCCCCTCAAACCCCATTTTATTTGGATAGACCTCGTTTAACCGCCTTGTATCTTTTTGCTTGCAATGACAAGAAATGATCTTTCTCAACCTCACCTTGGTAGCAAGGTTTGGCTACACCTCTCCCAGCTTTAAGCCTCCTACACAGCTGTTTCTGTTTCAATTCATGTCTGGGTTTCAATCTCCGTCTGACATTGTTGAAATTGGTCCACCCTACAGGACCAATATCCCTGACTTAATGCACGTGTATCTAGCAGAATTGATGCTGATTTGTAGTAACACAAAATATTGATTTGATTAAATGTTTCTTTTAGCATTATTTATATTTCTTCTTTTTACACCTGCCTTTTCACCTGCAACACTATGATCTAGCCACCTTTAGTCTGGGTAGGGTTAGGAGGAGAGGTGTATTTTTATTTATTGTTTTTACTGTAGGACCATTCTTTTAACCACATACTTACATTCTGCTCCAGATCCAGATGCACACAAGTAACTTCATATTTAAACATGATTTAGACATATGCATCCATCTTTGAATTGAATCTTTTCAAATTTATGTGACACCTGGAAGTGAAAAAAGTTACACATTGACTTCTATGTGTGTAAAGTTAAATATCTCCAAAACTGACCACTTTACTCCGGCCTCCAGCCACCTCTGACTCGGGTTTTTCTGGTTTTGTGAGTTTCCTCCATTTTCCTGTTTAAGATGGGTGTTTGAATGGCCGAAGAATAAATTCCACACATTGCAGAGTTGACAGATGAGTGACTGTTGCTCTGTGATGGCTGGGAGCCAGGGTGGTCTGTGGATCAAAACTTTAGGGTGTTCCGCCCATGAGCTTTACTGGTTTTAAATAAGAGAACCTGCTCTTACTATAATATCAGAAAAATCTGTTTTATTGCTGTTTATGTTTGCAGGGTCAAGACCTGAACTGCTTTTTATGAAAGTCCTAGAGAGTGCACTTCAGTGTTTTTTGTTTGGTGCATTTTAACAGTAAACTGGTGGGCCTTGAGTATTTCTGCTGAATTTTTTGATGATTTTTGCGAAGTTGGCTCTGGAACATTTCCATTTTGTGTGTGTTGTGAACTAATGTAACACAAGTTTTTATGTTCAATTTTCTGCTACATAATATAAGAGAGTAGATTGGGAAACAATGCTGTTTAATGTCCAGAAGAGAGCGGTATGGTAGCACATTCGGTAGGTCTGAACCTTAGTATTTTATGGTGGTCAACATTTTGAGATAAAAAGCACACATTTTTTTTGATAAAAATCAACATTGTTTGAAAAAAGAGTGAGATTAGTCAACATTTCGAGATGAAGGTCAACAAATTTAGATAAAAGTCAACATTTTCAGATAAAAAGTCAACATTTAGAGATAAAAAAGTGAGATAAGTCAACATTTCAAGATTAAAAAGTCAAATTTTTGAAATTTAGTCAAAATTTTTAGATTAAACATCGACAAATTGAGATAAAAAGTCAACATTTTCAGATAAAAAGTCAACCATTTTGGATGAAGTAAAAATTTTGAGGTTAAACGTCTACAAATTGAAATAAACTTTAACATTTTCAGATAAAAAGTCAACATTTAGAGATAAAAAGGTGAGATAAGTCAACATTTCGAGATTAAAAAGTCAACATTTTGAGATTAAGTAAAAATGTTTGATTAAAAGTCAACAAATTGAGATAAAAGTCAACATTTTGAGATTAAAAAGTCAACATTTTGAAATTAAGTAAAAAATGTTTCGATTAAAAGTCGACAAATTGAGATAAAAGTCAACATTTTGAGATTAAAAGTCAACACTTTTTAAAAATTTTGAGTTTTAAACCATGACTTTTTAAATGAGTTGCATACATTTTGAAGCAATTTACATTAACATTTTCAGTCGTTGCAGTATGTAAAATCAATCATGATTTTAAAACCAGTATTTAGACAATTTCACTTGAAGAACAAAAAAGGACCCTTAATTCACGTTCTCCTTCTAAAAGTGTGTTATTGTTTTGTAATATGTCCTCAGTACTATGTTGGGATCCTTTTGGACTAAATCCAGCATTACAGAGGCGTGGCATGGAGGCCTTTGACACATTTTGTGGTGTTACAAGATCCCATGTTGCTTTGCCATTGGACTTCAGCTCATCTGCATTTTGAGGAATACATTCCTCATCTTTCATCTTGACAACAGCCCATACGTTTTCAATGGGGTTTACGTTTGGTGATCTTGTGGCCTATCAATTACTGGTAGACTTGGCTTTGTGGGCAGTTGCCAAATCCTAGGAAATAAAATCAACACCAAAAAGTATGTACAATTTCTGGCTAGATTGGGAAACATGGTCAGCTATGTTGCACTTTGTTTTGATATTCAAATTGTGAAAAATATTGAATAGTAGAATGGGAAATGTTGCTGTTTTAATGTCCAGAAGAGGGCGATATGGTACTGCATTTGGTATTTCTGTATCTTAGCATGGAGTATGAATCACCAGATTTGTTTCTTCACGGTGGTTTGTTTTGAGGAATATATTATGAATAAAAACGGTATTTTCTAGTCTGATAGCTCAATGTTCCTCCCTGGGTGTTTAACTGTTGTGTTCTTTGCATCCTACAAACACCAAGCCATTACCTTGGCGTGCCAAGTTCCTGGGGTGCGGCGCCCTCTATTGACCCAATGGGTGAAAAGCTGGCAGCTGACGTTTTTTGTGACTTATCTACTGTGACTGCTGACTACACAAGGACAGTGTCCATGATGTCACACTTAGATTTCAGATGAATGGGAAAGTTATCACCATCTTGGAACTGGTTCACTTCAGACTGCAGCCCAATTTATATTTTTGCATCAGGCCTACACAAGGTCGACAGCATATTGCATAGACCCCAATGCTAGAGTCTTACGTGAACCTCCCAAAAATTGTAATTTTGAGCAGTGTGGACGTGGACTGTAAGCTCTGGTCGGTTTGGTAGCAAGCGTATCTAGAATGATGTAATACATATCCGAGTGTCTCCACTATGAGCAAAACAAATGCCAACAATGACCAAATCACTGAGAGAAAGTCTAACTTCTGTACAACTATTCTTTAAATGCAGTACCGGAAATCAAAGCATGGAGACTACAGGGAGAAAAACAGGGAGACTAATCATGATGCAGAAGTATAAATTGGGCTCAATTAAAAATGTGCAAAGAAATGTATAAAGCCGGGATGTTGATGTAGGAAAACACTTGATTGGCTGAAGGTTTATAACCTTTCACTCAAGTTACCATTCCCTTCATTTTGCAAAAATCTAAGGCTTAAAATATAAAAAAATGAGTGCATCATTTTTCAGGAAAGTTATCAGGCGCTACACATCTAAAAACATTGATGTGACTGGAGCGTGAACATATTTTCCTTTAGGTGTAAGGTTGGGCATTTTAACATGGACGTCTATAGGAGCCTGCACACTTCTGGAGCCAGCCTCTAGCGGTCAGTCGATGAACTGTGGGGTCGTCACTTCCGGTTACAAAGGCGGGTGACTGCTACTCGGTTTCTCGGGAACAATGATTAACTAATTTTTGATTAAATTTAATTTATACTTTTGTTTGTTCATTTAATGTTAAAATCGTTTTTAGTCGTTGGTGTGCTCCGTGAACTTGACTCGCTTTTAATCCCAACGACGTTTTTCGGTCACTATCCAATAATTTTAGCGCTATTTGAATATTAATGAGCGTCCCTTCACCATAGTAGCGGAAGTGGAGGCAGATTGGCCGCCGTGCACCCCCCGCTCATTCCGACACTGCACTGCACTGGCGGACACGCGCTGTGCAGGTGCCCACAATGCCAGTCGCTTCTTGAGCCACTCGAGAAAAAGAAATTAGATAGACTTCAACGGACAATATTTTGGCAAATATTACTGGTTTGGGACTGACTGCAAAAATAGCTACGGCATCGTTCAATTGGAATAAGCGCGTCCTCTGGTGCTGCGCAGATATAAGAGGATTGCTGTATCCCAAGAACTGCAACGCCGAGTGAAGTGTGAAGGCTTGGAAAATGTCTGGGAAAGAAAACAACTCTGCTCATGCCAATTACGTGGGACCATACCGCTTGGAAAAGACCCTCGGAAAAGGACAAACAGGTTTGTTCGCTTATTTAAACTATCTTTGCTGGAAACGCTTTGCAAGAGCTCACCATGTGCTGACAATTGTGTGTTGATTAAAGTGATGGAGGCGGATGCAAGCATCACCGGTTTGATTTGGTGTTTTCCGGATGAATTGAGTTGTTTTAAGCTTCCACACTCTGGCCATGAGTTTGAACTTTATTGAATCCTCGCCAGAGCTTGTTGATAGTATGTGGCTTTTATTTTGTCGGTGAACAACCACCGCAATTCCAACTAAATGGCTAAAGTTTGCACATAAACTTTGACGTTGTCTTGAAAAAGTGCCGTTGTTACAATGAGTGACATAAACCAACCCCATCTCTCAATACTTTTCCTAAGCTGAGATAGAGATATGCCAAATTCGTTGCTATTTAAAATAGCCAGTTTGCTATGTAGGGGTCACTAATTTAATGTCTTGTAAAGACATATCCGCATGTCCCTATGAGTGAAATACACCAACCCCAAAGCTGAGATTGAGATATTCCAAATAAGTTGCTATGGTAAGTGTCATATTGCCTTTGTCACTACACGCTATTTAAACCAACCCCCATGTCTCGAACATATACCAAAGCATGGTTACTAAGGTAAAGGATTTGGTTTCTAGGGAGTCATCAGTGATGTCCTAAAATGGCAGTCATTACAACAGTCTAGGAGGAGATACATTTAGAATTTAATTTAACTTTTCCTGGTTGCATTTTTTTTTATTTTGCTTCCAAAACACGCACAGTGGATGTTTTTAGTTGATATTGAAATTTAATTGGCCGCAATAAAGTATGATGACGTGTTACTTGTTCACTCATTCCTCAAAATCACAGAAATGTTCAATCACTTTTGCGGCATACAATCATTGCTTTGTCACAAAGAGTGCATTTGTGAATGAATGGGCCACTCTCAGGGACTCAGTGAATTTTATCATGGTCCTACGATTTAACGGCAAAATTCTAAAAGAATTAAGTATTATGGCTGAGCCCAATTTGCTCTCAGAGGTGAAGGGGTGTCCCGTTTAATGTACGATCCATACCTAGGGTAACAAAGCCCTAAGATGGCTGCCAGTGCAACTACAGGTGGACGCATTTTTGTAATTTCTAAAAGTTACTTTAAAAATTCCTAGCTAGCACCACACTTTCTGCTTTGTGGGGATATTTCTATGTGCACGGAAAGATTGTTGGTCGGCTAGTTGTGTGGATCACAGTCTATTTTATGTTAAGCTTAAGTGTGTAACATTTAACTCGCTGTTTTTAACTTTTCCATACTAACTGCAGCCAATTTATCAGTTGTTTTGCCACTTTTAGTGAAGGGGGTGTGGTCTGATGGAAAAGTGATGTAAATTCCTGCCCTCTTCCTCTGGAAGAAACACCTCAGTGACTTGTATTTGGTATGTAGTAGCAGCTTCCATGTCTTTCCGAAAATCAGGGTTCGATTCCACCATGAGTTCCCATCAGTCTCCATACTATTTTGGTCTAAAACAACCACCACCATATTTAACGGCCAGAGAAAAACAGTCTGGTAGATTGTTCCTCTCTCTGCCATAGTCACTTTGACCAATTCAGTTACAACCATACTAGGTAATTGAAGTGCATTATCTAAAATCTTGAATTTGGTAAAATATACTGACTGAGCACGGTAAACTTTTGCTAATCGGAATTTATTGCTATTTATACTTTTTACACTTAAAAAGTTTCCATCTGCAAAAGCTAAAGCATCAACTCCCTACGCAATGACAAGTGTTTTGTGGTATATCAGTAGACCGTTTTGGTTTGTTTGTATTTTATTTGGTTTTCAAGGGCAAAGATCCCTTTGTTGCTGTCTCGAAGACAACCAAGCAGTGATTGTTTGCTTCCTGATGTGAGCTCCTTCTGCGTTTGGAATGTTATTTATAGTGAGAGTCCTAGGCTGATTTAGGCGTCCTGTGCGATGGCATGTTCATTATGTGATTAGGATCCAGCACAAATACACGTGTGTTTGTAATCCCAAACAGTGCGTCTCAGGCTCACACGCTCTTTCACGTGGACTGGAGACTCGTACATCCATGCACACCTCACTGCAAAAGAACTTTCAAAGAGTTTTCAGGGCAATCCAAACTTTCTGTAGATCAAATGTAGTTTTTTGAGGACTTAATGAACTCGAATGTTCCAGAGATCACACAGGTGCTTGCATGAATTGTTGAGAAGTTTATTAGTAGTAGACCTGTTTTGTGTAGACGGTTGTTTTGGTGCCCTGTAGAAAAACTCAGGATGGTGAAGTATTGGAGTCTGCTGCTTTGTCTCAATTTCCACACAGTTGCATATCCTTTGTAGAAATTACTACTGTCTCTCTGATCATGTGTACAATACAGTCTGCTTTATATGAAACATAGCGGTGTTCTAATACAACTTCTTACTATATATTGGTATTTACACATAGACGGTTTTGAGCTAAAGCTACTAAACTTTGCCAAGACATCCAAACTGGTTTGACTGGGGTTACTAGATCTTATCAGACTTGTACCATTATAGGAATTCTGGGACATTGCTGAGAATACTGGCAAATTTTCCACTGACTCAACATGGGGCCAAACTTCGTAAAACTGTAACTCAAACTGAGAAACTCATAGAAACATCAAACTGAACACTTTTGTGGAGGTTATCAGTCTGTGATACCAAGGACTGCGCAAAAGTATTTGAACTATTTAAATATTTACAGCTGACTCATAATGGCCATTGAAATTAAATGGGGGTTGATTTGTATAACGTATAGTTACAAAGGGAACATTGTCATAGCAACCAGACTGTTGCAGACCATGGCAATCAATTTGTAATATAACTTTCTCGGCTAAGGCAAATCATAGACATGATGGATGGTTTATGATGGTTAAATATTGTGCACAAACAAAGTATTTTGTATAAGCAAAATGGACTGGTTGCCAAGGTAGAACTTTTGGCTGCTATGGAGGAGTCACAGATATCATATAAAGTTCTCCATACTAATACCAGTAATATAAACCAAACCCCACATCTCTGACTTTCTTTAGCTGAAATACTGATTAGTCTGTTGGTAAACAGTCAGGTTGCTAGGGAGAGGTCAGTGACAATTTAATGTTTCTTCACTATAATTTAAATAACCCAACCCCAGTGTCAATCATTTTCCATAGCTGAGGTAGACTTCGGAATATTTGGTTGTTAAGGTAAACGCTTTGGTTGTTGGGGAACAGTCAGGAATGTCTTAAAAATGTTAATTTGTTACTATGATTTGCAAAAGCAAACCCCCATTTCTCATTGATGTTTAATTTTCGTTGCATTTTCCTATTAATTTCAAATTGTCATTATGAGTAAATGGTAAATGTTTAACTTCTTCTAGAGAACAGAGTTTAAATATTTTTGGTATTTATGTACTTGCACAGACTGGTAACCTCCGCAAGTGTGGTGTGTTTGAAGGTTCTATAAGGTTCTCGGTTTGAGTGACCATTTTCACCCCATGTAAAATGTCCCAGAATTCTTCTGAGCCAGATCAGTTCGAATATTTTAGCAACGTTTGGTGGCTATAGCTCAAACGGTATAAGCGTTTAGATTTTGTTTTTTGTCTGAAGTAAAAGAGGAATTTGGGATTCTGCTTTATCTGCATTCAAACATTGAATGTGGTAATTGAGTTGTGTGACAGAAAAAGAATTTAAAAGGTTAAAGTGTCTAATTGTATTCATGGCTATGTTCTCCCGTCTGGTAATGAGGCTTTTAGATGAAGCTGACTTCATTAAAAGAGAAAAGGCTGCAGTTGTAGTTAATGGAATTCTACCAACAATATTTATTTCAGTATCAAAATATGGTTGTTTTGTCAGCATTGTCTGAATTGTGTGTACTCGCAAAAAAAAAGAAAAGTGTTTTATTTTGTAATGGTTACAGGAACATAACCTTAGACTAGATTTTGTTTACAATTCTGTTGTTTTTCAATAAAAAATGTCAAAGTATGAAGTGAACCTAGAAAACCTATCCACCTGTTTTCGTTCTACACTCTTTATTGTTGTTACTGAGGGTGGTTTGACTTAATGTGAAGGTTTAGACTTCTGGCCGTCTTCAGCAGCTTCTAGGAGCCTGATAATCACCTTCACTCTTATAAAACCCCCAAGAGTGCTTTTAGCTCTCTTTACTGCTTAGACTCAAAAGCACTGTAAATACAGGGAGCTGCAACAAAATCCATCTAACATAATGTTAAAATTTACTTGTCACCAAAGTAAGTGGTTAACACTTGCCTTCCATTCACGCAAACATGACCTTGTATCAATAATGTAGGGGTAGCCATCATTCTGGCCTCCATTTGTGAATTCAACAGTCTCTCTGGTGCAGTTGTGGTAAGAACATAACCAGAACTAGCCAGAAACCTCCCTTGAAAAATCGCATATACGTCACTGGAACTGAACAGAGAGAAAAATCAGCCAATCGTAACTGAGCATTGGACGATACTTTGATATTGCCATAGAGATACATACTTATGAAGTACTAGCGCTCACTTAGACGCCACCATTGAAGTTTTCAAAGGGGTGGGGTTCAGCAAATGGTCTTAGATCTTATTGCACTATGATATGTATTGAATATTAAACTTGTATTTTAAAAGAAACCATTTGATATTCATGTGTACATTCGTTTTCTCTCTAAATGTATTATTTGTTGTATTACATGCTAACTTGTTCTTTAAATCGCAAACCTAGTAGATGCCCGAATCAGGTTCCACTGGTGTTGCTACTGTTACTATGGCAACTATTATGAAATGAGAAATGTTTAAGGTACTCGCTTACTGTAAATAGAAGTGAACACTAGAAGTGAGTGTTTGAGTCATTGTTGACTGTAGAAGTTTTGTCAAACCTAAAAGGGTTGGTAGGTATGCTGTTTTTGACCTTTTTTAGCATGTTTTTTTTTTAACAAGAACAAAGATTCACTAGGGCAAATCCACAAAACCACTTTTTGAACAATTATGAAGCATTTACTGCTGGTTACATTGCACATCTTGACTATTAGATGCAGTATTTAGAGTAATGCCTGATGGTAGCCACTCATTTAGGGGGGCAATGAGCAAGGGATGATAAAGAGAACTGAGATGTAGAGGCTCGATTAATAAAATGAAGAAATAGAGATGAAGAGGAACAAAAAGCTTGTGTATCAGAGCATTTATCCTCACTGCTGGTAGTGCCCTTAGTGGAATTGACTGTTGGTCATGCAGTAGCAGATGGCTTGTCTTTGCTCTCTGGAGGTTATGCAATCAAGCTAACCATTTTTATCAAAAAGCACTGACTGTTAATTTTTCCATTCGGTGCCTGTAAGTGATTTGACTCTTCAGCTCAGGTCAAAGCAGTTTTACCGATCAAACAATAAGAGACTGGACAATTACCAGAGCAAGACATGTTAGACACTTTAGATTATGATCACATCGAGACCAGGACAAAGCTCCGACTGGACAATACCCAGTACTAGGCATGATGGTTTTGAGAATCTAAAATATCATGACAAGATGGTAGAGTGTTCAGACCAAGGCCCTTCTGAGACAGGAGAACATCTAGACCAAGAAAATAGAGAATTGACAGACCAAGACAGATTTGATACTTGAGAGTATACAGATCAAGAACAAAGACTATTCAGACCAAGGCAAAGACCAGAGTATACTCAGGCCAACACATGGCCAAGACTTAAGAACATCCAGACACAGACCTACCCAAGACCAGAGATTCTCTAGATCAAGACGCAAGTTGAGAGAGTATCTTGGCTAAGATAAAGCTAGATCAAGACATAGCTGAGACCAAAGACCATTCAGACAAATATTTTGATGCGTCTTGGTCTAAACTCTCTCCAGTCTCAGCTGAGACTAGTAAGGATCCAGACCAAGGCATTTCTGAGACTGAAGATTATCTAGACAAAGACAAGAAGAACAGACCTAGAGACTGGAGAATTGACTGTATAATATACCTAAGAGGAATCAGATCCAGGCACAGCCAAAACCAAAGATTATCCAGACCTCGACAAAATTGAGCCTGGAGATTTCTCGGAAGAAAGCATGGCAAGGACCAAAGGTTTTTGAGACCAAAAAACATGACCTTAACACAGCCAAGACACCAGATGGTTAGACAGTAACCGTTCAGAAACCAGAGAATATCCAGAACAAGACAAAGATGAGACTGGACAAATCAAATCAAAGCATGGCAGAGACCAAATGTTATTGAGCTCATTTAACAGAGACTTCGGAATGTCCTGCCTATTGTCACAGACAAGACTGTGGAGTATCCTAACCAAGACTCTTCAGAGATCAGAGAACATGTAGGCCAAAACTGAGCATAAAACAATAGACTGAAAAGAAATATTCAATGCTAGAGAGTATCTTTTCCAAGAAGCAGCTAATTGACAATATTCAGGCTGAAGGACAGCTAAGATCTGAGAATGTTTCCACCATGACAAACAAAGACCTCATTCCAGACACACACACACACACACACACACACATGCACGCACGCACGCACACACACACACACACACCGAAGACCAGAAATTCTCAAGACCAAGAGATAGCAAAGTTGACAGAGTATTTTGAGTAAGACAGAGTTAAGACTTGAAGGTATCTGGTCTAAGACTCAGTCGAGACAGGAGAGTTTCTTGATCAAGACGTAGCTGACATCAACAACAGACAAAGAGATCAATCGGTCTGAAGAATCCCCAGTCCAGAAAGTGTCTTGGACTTGATGCTAACCAGTTTAAACTGCAAGACTGATGCGAATCCAGTCCAAGACGCAGTTCAAACTGGTGACCTTACAGACCCAAAACACAGCAAAAACTGTAGTGTTTTCAGACCAAGAGTGAGTGTCCTGACCAAGATGCAACTCAGACCCAAGTTTATCTAGTCCAAGGCCCAACCGAGACCAAACAGTGTTCAGATCAAGCCAAAGACATAGATTCTCGGCATCAAAACACTAGCCAAGAACATAGAGCAGCAAGACTTCCACTTAGTGGAGGTGGGTGAGGGCAAAAACACAGAGTCTTCAATTCATTCTCTCAAAACATGAATGAATATAAAAGGGATTGGAATTACTCTGGGGAGAACTCAAACCTGCAACGAAGAATGGGCTCTTTTACCAAAAGAAAAGATCAAGAAGAATAGATAAACATTAACCACCACAATTAATTTCAGTATTTTAAAAGAGGAATGTTTTCTGAAATGGATAAACAATGTGATGGCAACCTACATGCTGCGCATCACACTTATTGAAACGTTTTTTCATCATCTCATGATCCTGCTGCTGAAATTTGGATTTTTATTCATGACATAAAAAAAAACAACTTTGTAGTTTCTGATGAAAACAGTGTCTTTGATCGTTTTGTTTGAATGGTGCGCCGGAGAAGTGCAGTTTCTCTGGTGTACTACTGTACATTCATGTACTTGGGGCAAAACTCAGCAGGGGCAAGAAGAAAGGGCAAACAATAACACTTTGAAGTTAATAAACTGAGATGAGCAATACGAGAGAAATACCAGCTGTAAAAGAGAAAATATGACGGAGGAATATGATGGAAAGCAACGTTTTAAAGGGTTTATTAAGTTCTGCTTTATTTTTTAACAAATTGTATGGATTCTATGTTTTTAACTATGTGTTCAAATTACACTGTGTATGATGAGTCCTCCCTCTTCTTTAATATAAAAGATTCAGAGCGGGATTAACCTGTCAGAGAATAAAACAAAGCATTGTTTGACCTGTACTTCTATCCTAAGCTGGATCCTTGTTTGACTTGGTCAAACCTGATGTGTGACCAATTTTTTGGTGTTGAAATGCTTGTGTTGAAAACCTCATTTGAGTGAAAAAAAAAACTGAGCATTTTTATCCATATAACCTATTGCCTTGAATCAACTCTCACGGTTAACATTGTGTTTCTTATCAGAAAAAAATGTTATTTTTTCTTTTTCATGTGCATTTTGGTTTTTCCATTCAGGGTTTTTATGCAATATTCCAAAACGTGCATAAAAATTGGTGGATGGAAACGGTGCTACTGTCTGGTGTGGCACAGGAAATTATCCAATTAACCTAATTGGTCTAAACCCTTCTGATCTTATTGGTTTCACACTGAGAAAATATGAATGTTAAAAAAATCCTTTTTATTTGTGTTTATTTGATTCCTATTCAAAACTCTTTTATTATAGCTACTATATTTTGTCTATAGGCTTCTTACATTTATTTCCAGTGGGGTGCCTTGCACTGAAAAAAAAATCGTGAAAAAGGTTGAAAAACACTACTCTAGATAACTCTACAAGTACTGTTTTAAACATTTCTGCGCATCATTAAATGAATAAGATATGTATAATATGTTGACTTGATAAAATCCTATTTAAAATTGTGCATTTTAACGTTATCCACTCTTTCTTCCAATCAGGATTCAATGCTATGTGGAATGTTCATTTTCTGCACTGAATATCTCCTGATTGTCCCTTTTTTGACACCAATTACTGAATTTGCAGCTCCTGGTCTGCAAGTGTTTCTGGATAGAGTTATTCCTCAACAGGTGCAAGGACCTCTTGGAGAATCAGGCAATGATCATAAAGTCTGTTGGATATTAGGCCCTGGGAAGTGGTGTTTGTTGAAAAGAAAAGAAGACTTAGAACTGAACCTTGTGGTACTCCCGATTCTTGGACACATAGGTCCGCCTGCCGGATCTGGCAGTTAGGCAGGACTGAAACTAGGCAGGACTGCAGAGAACTTCAGCAGGATAAAAACAGTTAATGTCACTAAAAGAACAGCAGTCTCACTTGAATGTCCGCACTTAAATCCTTTTTGGAAAACCTCTTAAACTTCAAAAGCATCAATTGTAGTTAAACCCAAGGAAAGCTCAAGTTCATAAGCTCTTGGGTGACCCGACTCAAGGCCATCATGCTGAAAACCTGTCCCTCCCCCAACACTATGTGCCCATGTTGATTTAATCTTTCTGTGGCTGTATTCCCATCACACTAATCCTGCCTTTTCTCTCTGGCAAATGTCAGTCCGTATCTCTTGCCGTTCATCTGTTCCCTGGACGACACTGCATGCATCCAGCAGCAGGCCAGATACTAATGAGACTTCCCAGGAGAAGGCTCAGAGAATAGACCTGTCTCCTTATTCTTATTTCTTGAGGGCCTTTGTGGGTGCAGCCCTCAAGGCAGGATTTGATCCACTCAGCAATTCTTTGGCGAACTGTACTTTTTATTTTAGGAACTTCACCTTCTACCAGTTATCTTACGTTTACTTGGTTCTCATTCAGGTTGACATTTCAGATTCCCACTCTTTCGTATATTAATTTAGATACAGACTTTTCGCACAGGCACTTCTTAAGCCAGCTATTTGTCTTTTCCCATCGTGTCCCAGTGGAGAGTATGGTTTACGTGGATTATTTCCCAGAAACTAGGTTACTGTGTATGCTGCGTGGATGGCCTAAATTCAATTGTGACTGCCTCTGTAAATAAAGCGACCTCTATAAGGAGGATTTGAGGGAAACTTCCAGTATTTTCTCATCTTGAAAGAATTGTTTTTTTTTTTTGTTCCTTTGATGAGGGATGAGTCGATGGATGAACTATGCAAGGACAGATCATAGTTCTTGGGTGCAACCAATAAAAACTGCACTCGGCTTAAATGGCGATTAAGTATTTACGTTTTAGAATTATTATTATTTTTTTTAAATTCAGTAGTTTTTGAAATGTATGCTTCCGAAGTTTAGTTCATGTAGTGTTTTAAAAATGTATGTTTGCTTATTTTAAAGTGTACATTTATGAAATGTAGTTTTTTTTGTTTAGTTTACAAAAGAAAGTACATTTACAAAGATAAGTTTACCTAGTTGTATATTTGTAAAAACCTATGTTTACGAATTTGTTTTAGATGATTCATTTAAATTGTTAAATGTATGTTTATGTAGTTTAATTTAGAAATGGACGTTTATGTAGTTTAATTTAGAAATGTGTGTTTACTTCATTTAGAAATAAATGTTTGCAAAGTTGTTTATGTAGATCAATTTTTAGAGGTGTACATTTACGAGGTTTAATTCATGTAGTTCAATTTAGAAATCTTTATTTATTATTTACATTTATTTTTAGGTGGTTTATCTACGTTCACGAGTTTTATTTTAGTTTATGCATTTTAATTTTCAAATGAACGTTTATGTAGTTTAATTTAGGAATGAAAGTTTAGTTTAAGTAGTTTGATTTTAGAAATCTACAATTACTTAATTTAGAAATTAACATTTATGAAGTTTAGTTTCTCAGTTTCATTTTATAAATCTTTGTTTATTTTAGTTTTGGAGCTTGATTTACTCGTATTTGTACAAGTGTCTAAAGTATAATTTATGTAGTTTAATTTAAGAAGGTTTGTTAAAGAAACTTTATTTTTCAAAGTTTAAGTTAGACTAATTTAATATAACAATTTTTGTTTGTCTTAAAGGGTAAGCGTTTTCAAAGTTTAGTGTACTTAATTTAGGTTTATGCCGTTTCATTCACATAAAAAAGTTTAGGGTATGTTGTTTACAGAGTGTAGTGTATTTCATTGTGTTTAAAATTTTGCTTTAGTTTGTAATGGAAAAAATGTTTACAGTCCTATTTTAGGTTGATTTGAGATGGAACAGGAAGTTAATCACAAAAAGATTTTGAGGAATGTTTTATTTCGGCTTGCGTAAAGCTGAAGAATTTAAAGTTTGACAATGAAGACTAATAAATGAACATAAACAAAAGTAAAGAAGATTTGTCCAGGAGCTATTTCTAGATATATACCTCATCCCGTAAGAGAGGTCATTGCTTTATTAGCACTTTTAATAATCTCACAGAGTGATCCTGGAACTAGAGCTCGACAGTGAGCTCTGACTCAGCAGAGCTTAATCATATGAAGAGACCGTTTTCGAAGTCGTGATTCTTCCGCCATGAGCCGGCACAGCTTCACGCTCCCAAATTTGAAAGGATCAAGGAAAATGCTGAGAAAGCTTCCTGTGCCTCACTTGAATCTAAAAAGTTTTTTTTCCCAGCCATCACACGTGTCTTCTGGGATTCTGGGTAGGAACAAGTGCGCCATCCAATTATCTCACTGTGGTCCCATGATGGTTAACACTAGCCTGCACATGAAGACCACAAGTAGATTTTCTAACAAGTGCAAAATCTATTGGTAAAAAGCTTCTCTGGCTGAAGTTCTTTTTTTTTTTTTTTTTGCTAGAAGGTTCGTCTCAGTTCCCTGCTGGGTCTCAATTTATTTTATTTTTTTTGTGTGAAAATTAAATTTATTGAATTTGATTTTGAAAATGAATATAATGTACCTTTAACAATTACCAACTTTAGCTACTGAGTTACTTAAATAGGAAGTTTGGATTGATTGGGAATAACTGGCATCCAATCACCACAAAACTGAATGCGCTCTTTAAATGAGCTATGATGTCACAAACCTTAGGATCCCGCCAATACAAAATCCCATTTAAAAGCTGTTTTTGATTTTGACATAAAAATATTATTGGTAAAAAAATATTCGTTTTAGTTTTTACTCTCAAAAACTGACTGAGGATGTAGTGAATAGAGTAGAGGGTGTCAGCAGGAGCTCAGGATCATTTAAAGGGCCAAACTCCATTTTGAACGGAGCTGTTTTTATCATGGTAAAAGGTAATTTGACCAATTTAACATTTAGTAATTTTAGTGACCGGTTTGTCACTAACAGGAGTAATAGTACCTATATCAACTTATTTTCTGAGAAATACACCCCAAACAGAAAATACATCACAACCAGGAAGTTATGTTCTGCCCTTTTTTGTCTTAAGATTCTGAGCGAGCGACAGAGCACTCTTTCAGCCCCCCAACCCCCCTCCCTCCCATTTGCTAATTTGTGTTTAAGCCGGTGGTTCTCAAACTTTTTTGGTTGCGCCCCCCCTTTAAATCTTTAAAAGAATCTGGGCCCCCCAGATGTAAAATAATAATTATTTAATAATTAATTTATAATTATTTCAATGTAAATGAAATGTAACCACTCCTTAATATTAAATAACTCATTATTTATAACTTATTCAAGTGACAATTCAGTTGCATAGAAACAATTGTATGCGTTTTGTTCTAATATAAATCCTTTTGATTTTTGTCAGCTTATGAAAACTCCATTAATGAAGGATCAAACTGTCCAAGTGAATAAAGAAAAATACCATTTTTGTCATTTGTTTAGTGAAAAATAAAACCCCTCACAGACTGAAGACGATGCATATCGATCATCATCTTTTATCATCAGGATCAAGAAACAGATCACAGATAAACTATTAGCTCCGCCCATTTCACATCTTGAAATTTATTGTAGCATGAGAAATCACTGAAATGCGAGTCAATTTAATGTGTGAGAAACGGCAGCTCTGCAGTTTCACTCGTGAGTACGGACGGATGCGTAAACATCGTTGCAGCTACCGTAGCCAAAGGCATTGTGGGAAATGTAGTTTTTTTTCCTTTTTTTTTAGACACTTAACTTTTAAGCTCTCGCGGGCCAGATTAGATTACACTGCGGGCCACATCTGGATGTGGTCGAGCTAAATTCAAACTTAATTCTAAAAATTGGTAGAACCGTTGCAAGTACAGCTGAACCATATCAATCCAAACTTGTCGTTCATAAAATCTGGTGGAAAAGCAGCATGTTTGAAAATGAAAGGTGGCAACTAACTCTAATTTTTTTTGTTTTGCTCTGAACTAGCTTTTTTTTTGTTTTTTTATAATAATTATACCCTAAAGACTCGTCCCAGCATCTGATCTCTGTTTTAACAGTCATTTTATTTACTTTCATTTTTACGTTTTCAAGTAATATTTATAGTTTCTGCTTATGGAAAATTTATCCGCATATTTCCTTTTATTATACAATTGTTCTTGAATTGAATTTGAATTGAATCTAGATGGGGTTTAGAGAGGGTAAAGCCCCTGACTGAGAACAAAGGTGCTTCACTGTGACCCTTTAAGCGTATATCAAATGAAATGGGCTTCAAAGCCCCCGTATGTCAGGTTGATCTCCGAACCCATTCATTTGCCGGCTCTTTTGTCTGTGTGATCTTTGAGAAGCATATGGCTCAATTTTGGCTCTTTTTACAACATACTTTTGTGTATGGGCTGTGTGTGCCTGTTTCAATAGCTGAAAGTGAGAGGAATAGCCGTTCGATAAGATGTTGGATGACATGGTCAGCAGATATCATGGTATTGGATTCTCTTCCTTGAAGATGCCATGCTTTTTAACTATTGGTGCTCGCACGACTTTAGATTCTGTCTTTCTTGGTTTATGTACCACAATCCCTTTTGGTTTATCATACAATTATGAATTTAATGTTTCTTAGTTATCAAGCCATTCAAATGGCCAGTTGGTACATGCTCCACTACTTTCAGTTTAAGTAAATGGCAAGTGTGGATGACTTTTATTTATTTATTTATTTATTTATTTATTTATTTATTTATTTTATTTGTGTGTGTGAACGAAATGGCGCCCCACAAATCCTCTCAACAATTTTGTCAAGCTCCCTGTGATCAGCCTCCAACAGTTGAAACTGCTCGACATCCATGATTTTTTTTTCGATTCATTTTTTGATTTCTTCTCTGTCGTCGTCTTCTTTCCTGGTTTCTCGTGTGCCGCGGAGAGCATCTGTTGTACTGCAAACGCCATCTTCAGGCAGGGAGCGTCTTTGCATCAATATTTCCTCGATGCAGACAAAGAGCACATTGCTGAGAAGCCATCTGAAGATTTGTACGAATCCCAATTCGGAGCAGTGCGTAAAGGCCTCGCTCTAGTTGTCTCTGTGGAGGTTGAAAGAACAGCACATAGAATTCTTATTTGGTGTTTCATTTTGTGCCGTTTATAAGAATTTGCCACTACAATATCTTTTTTTGGCAAGGCTTTTGTACGACTTTGTTTTGTGTACTTTCCCGGTGTCAAGAAATCCAATTTTTAGTCATTGTCCAGTGAGTCATTGGGATTATAGTCCTGTTCTTTTTATCCTAAGCTAGTTACCAAACTTGGCGTTGACTTGTTTCGGTATGAAACATTTTCAAACATCTGCAATTATTATCATCAAAAGAAAACAAAATTGGACCATTACATGTGGGTTCAGTGTCACTGTCTAGTAAACGTTTAGTGGATCTTCATGGTGTTCTCAGAATTGGATGATTATGACCTGCTGCACTTTCTCAGGCCCATATTCTACAGTAGCATCTAATCCAATTACTGCTGGAGCATCCTTTGTTTTGGTAATTGTTAGCATTTCTGAACTAATGCATGAGAAGATCCGAGCTCTTAATGTGGGTGAGTTGGAAAACTAGTATCTTGCTTTTGGGAGGGGGTTTGGTTGATCACTGAGCATGGGTTCTTGCAGGATTTGAGCACATTAGGACGAGTGTGTGAAATGCTATTCCTATAAATAACATTGTTCTTCTTCTGTGTCCTCCAGATTAGGAGTCAGGATTTGCTGTGAGTGGCGTCACTCACAGTCAGAGATTAAACCACTGTGTGGTTTTGATTACCCGCCTGTTTGCTCTGATACTCTTACTAAAAATCTGTGTGGGACGATGCACTCAAAAATAATGTAATGGGTGACAAGTACAATGTTTTGTTTTGAGAGCTCTATGAAAATGTAATTTTCAGTGAGAGTGCAGCCTAAATAGAGTTATATGGGTAATCAAAATAGGATTGAGTTGTCCAAACAGATATAATGACCAGGATTACTATAGTTCAATGGAATCTTACTTGGCTAATCTTCAAAATTGAGCAAGAACTTGCAATGTGCATGTGCTGTTTTCCCACTAGCTTTCTGTTGCAGGATGCAGAAATGACCCTTTAGTTGCTCCCTGGTAAAGAGCCCCTAGGTATGGAAATCCCTGTTCGATTTGGATGTCAAGCTTTTAGAAGTCACAGACAAAATAGTCATGGATTTAATTTCTCGTAATTATAAGTTATACAATGTACATGCCTGCACTTTCCTGTAGTGAGATGCTTCAGGAAAAGATTGAGATGCTGGGTTTGCTGCATGATATAAAACATTTTCATGCCATTACGGTGTCATTCATGAGAGATCCTCAATGTCAGTCAATTTATTTTGGAGTTTACAAAAATTCGGAGAGAGTGTTGAAAAATGGCTCTTTAGCGCCACTTAACATTTTTTTTCACATGAATTTGAAATTCGGACTTGAACATGAGTAATATTGATCACATTTCCAAAATTGACTTAACCTCTTAAGCCCGAGAGTCCCCGGTACTGGGGACTTGCCCCCTTGTGTATTACATTTCCGCTCATAGCTCATTAACCCTGAGAGTGACCCACACATATTAAATACTGTTAAAAAAACCTCTAAAAACGTATCTAATTCAATTTCATATCCGTTAACTCCATACAATTAACCACCAACATGTCCGGAGTATAATTCCTGACCAAGTTTTTGTTTCTGTGCAATATGTATCCACAAATGAAAGCTAACAACCACCAGAATCCAGCGATATGCAACTCATTTACATGGCGCAAAGTATTTCAGAGCAGGGAGCGAAAGTTCCCCGAAAAACGCCAGCAAAAACAAAGCAAGCGTGTAAATCTTGTCTTACCTTTGCCGTTTTTTCAACAAAAGTTATTTCCATAGCGATAAAAGTCCATTTGTTGTTATATCCGGTCGATAACTTTGCGAAAACTCCATTTTGGCTCTTTTCTGTAGCTCTGTGCTCGCATAACATGACCAAATATGGAAACACTCCCCGTGCGTAAAAGCAGTCCTCTCCACGCTCCGTGTCCTGTGATTCGTCGGGGATCCTGTCAGTCTCAAAATGGTGGATATCATTGGATTCTACAGATTCAAAGCTTTTCAACGAGGTATAGAGCTCCCGGATTGGACAGACGATCGGGGGGTGGGCACACGCTTGAATGGAAGCGTTACGCATGCAAGCGCGGAGACAGCGTAAAGGGGCTTCCACCCCCCTTTTACAGCATTTCTTTAGGAGTTTTTTTGCTGAAATCATGTCCCGTAAGCAAGAAAAGAAGACTATGAACGTAGCTGAAGCTTTGGACAAGATTTTTTCCATATTTCAATTATTGTGCCAAATTGTGCCAAACTGTGCCAACATGGATTACGCCTGAACTTTGTTCAATCAAAACCTTTACAGAATATTAGTTTCTTGTAGTATGAACACCAAACTTGCTACAGATGTCCTTGACATGTAGTGGTTACAATTGATTGTGTTTATTTGCTTCGTTACAAGTAAAATAAGGAGATATTAGAGGAAACATATTTTTTTTTTAGGCGGAGTTCATTTTTTGGCCATTCCAACATCATTTACTCTTACCCAGTGTTCTTGACTGTCAAATTAACTCATCCACACCACTCCCCAAGAACCTATCTTCATTTTGATACCAAGATTTGCAGTTTAGACCTTGTAAAAGTTGAGAAATGCCTTATAAAGTGAAGGTATAGGATTTTCGGAAAATAGGCCTTAGGACTTAAGAGGTTAAAAAACAATTTCCACAGCAAAAATAAATGGTTGAAATTTGTGTAATAATGTTGAGTATTTCAACTGCTTCAGAGTAAAGTTGAGTTTTCATATGCGACTTCCCTCTGCACTCTAGTTCCTAATATTTTTAGTCGTCATCCATTTCTGCCAAGGAATCAAAAAAAGGGACTCTCATATGGTGTTAATTTAACTCTGGTGAGTGGGGAACTGTATAAACCCACAAAAAGTGCCAGCTCAAATTTTAAGTAAACTTTTTATTTTGTGACTCATGAAAGGAATGTTCTGATCTTTTCCCAGGAGTTCCGCTAGTCTCTATTTATATTGATCAACCTTTACAGTTCATCGTGTTTGCTGACTATAAAAATCTGGAAATCTGCATGCTGTTTCTTTCTAATACCTTGAGTGCTTTAACAGGGTTTGTAACAGAGCCGTGAGATCCGTAGCTTGGCTGTTCCACTGTTCCAGCCCTCGGGGATAAAAGCTTTGTATACTGCAGCGCTTTATGAATTAAACCCCCAGGAAGTGTATTCCTCTGCCCTCTATTTCCCTCTTTATCGCTCTCTTTCTGTCTGTGACTCACACTCACAGGAAGTGATGCGCAGGAGAACAGTGAGAGAGGAGCGATGCGCTGCAGTGAGATGTTTTCAGAAGTCGTGTGGTGACTCATGTACAGAAGGCAACACAGTGATGTCATGACCACGTTTGCTAAAAGCAGTAAAATTGGATTAAAATTAATGCTAAAGGCTGGTGCTCAAAAGATTTTAGTTGTTGTGAAGTCCTTGATAATATCAATGCACCGATTTAGATTTTTTTTTTTTTAATTGCTAATTTAATGATGTATACAAAGTTTATGGTTTCATATATACACTGAGGTTTTCTTGTATTATAAATTCAGTATGAAAACAGTTGTAAAAAAAAATATACGTATATATTTAATTAGAAATAAGGAAAAAAATATTTTTATATATTTTTGTATATATTATATTTTTTTCTATTTATAAGAAATATATCTAATGTATATACACAATATGTTAATTTCCCATTTTTTTCTACAGCATCTGTTTAATCTTAAAATTCTGATAATTTGCTGTAAATAGAAAATTGTTGCTTTAAAAAAGTATTAAAAACTAGTAAAGTACATATTTTGTAGGAATTTTGTATGTTTTAGAGGTGTTTGTGTAATGGCAGTGCACTGTAATTTTTTTACGGAATCCTACAGTAAAATCACATTTTAGTGTAAATAAACATTAACAAATATTTTGCAGATTTTTAAAGTAGTTTTACAGTGCGTATAATTGGAGCATGAAATTATTTTTAAGTTAAAACTTGGAAATATATGAGGTATTTTTACAGCAATGGTTTTTATTTTTATGTGATTTCAGGGCTGGAATTTTACCGTCTGTGTGCGTTTGGTTTATGGTGCTTTTATGAGAACAAATAACGTCTAAAACAATGACTAAACAGCTGTTTATTAAAAGGCAAACTGAGGGAATTCTCTTGCACAAATCTGTCTAGTTTAAAGAAATTAAAAATGCACATTTAATATTCGTGTTCTGTAAAGTTGCATCTCGGAGGAATTCTTCCTGTTTTCACCTAGTTTTCATTACAGATCTTGTCAAATGCTGCTCCAGTTTGTTGTGGTTGGCAAAAACTTTTAGGAGAAAAAAATCTTAACAGCAGCTGATGATCCCTGAATCCCTCATCAGTTACATAAAATGGTGAATTATTAAACTCTGTGATGTTAGAGTGAAAGTGCCACCCCTTAGCTACATTTTACCAGCCAATCAGATTGCAGCTAGCCTGTATTTGGGTCATGCTGGTGCCTCTTTTTGGGTGCTGTAATCTGCGGTTAACTTTCCTTCTGCTCCCAGTATATTTCTGCATTGTCTACCAGTTAAAAGCTTGGGAACCAATAAAATGGCCTTTAATTAAATCCACCTCGTCTGTTTTAACAGTCGTTGATTTCATAGCCCGCTGCTCTCAGCAGGAGAACGCGACTGCTGCATTAAAGAAGTGAATTTGGAGCAGCGTTTCATTCTCCGCAAGCTGCCGCTGATTCATTTTGACTAGTTTGATTGCAGCAGGACTGGTTTGTGTTGTGTTCTGCACACTCGGCGATGGGCTCGGTAACAGAGAGGAATTGATGCTGACGGTTTCCATGTACCTGCAATTAATTCTTGTTTTCCGCTCTGTAGCTTTGATTAGTAAGCCATGCGTGTGACGGACATGTTACAGTGGAAAAGAAACTTGTTTGAAGTCTGGAGCCAGCTGTAAATATAGCTAATTAGGACCGTACGGTTATTTTTATCACCAATTCATGCTTTTAGACGAAGGGACATGTGCGAGTGCTGTTAATATGAAATCAATGTTCGGTTCCAATTTATAATTTTTTTTTCTCTCTGAAGTCTGCTCATCAGCACTCCCTATGCATCAGTTCAACAAAGAGTTAATGAAAAACTGTTGGGTAACAGCACTTTCCTTGTTTAGCGCTTCATATTTTCCAAGCGGTCTGCTAAGTTCAATGTGTTTAAAACTGGTCTAATGTTATTGTGTTTATTTTGGTCAACAACAGCATACCTTTGTTGATATCCAATAAAAAATATTTTTGCTTAATGTATCACATTAGACAAAAAGTCCTATTGAAATTATGTTTGTTGATACATTTTAAATGGAGATTTTAAAGTTTTGTTCCTTTCCTCGGATCTTGTTCATGCTATTAAAAAACTTGCGACACCAAAGCTCAAATTAAATTTAATGTGGCGCCATCGTGTGGTTGTACTATAGAGCTTATTATTCAGTGTTTCCCTTACCATTATATTAGGGGGGCGCCCCGCCCCCCCCAACGGCACCCCCCGCCCCCCTTGAAGGTCAAGTTAATTTTATTTTATTTTCGTCGAATAACGACAGAAGTAATTTATATATAACAGGTCTTTGCTTTTTTCTTTTATTAAACTAAATAGCATTATGTTATTTATACGATGGCATGTAATTTCTGTCTCAACGTTTGCGCGTTTACAATTGTCCTCCGTATCGCGTACGGCGGAGTTCCGCCCTGATGCGCGCGCACCGCGGAGTTCTGCTCCGATGCGCGCACACACACACACCCATCAGCGGACAGAGACCGCGCTTTAAATGCTCCCAAGGTGGTGACGAGGACAACACGTGTTCTGCTGCGAGCAGCAGCCGGTGTAGCTTTCCTACTCCGAATCAAAGTTCTTTTCTCAAACAGAAAAGTTACTATCAGTTATCACTTTTAAAGCCTAACAGTTAATGTATTTACAGGTCAAAACAGACATTCGCAATAGGCTGCAAGGGGACCATCTTGCAGCCTGCATGCGGATCTCAATAAATGGGCCAGAAGTTTCAGACTATCCATACCAAGATGCTCTGGAAATGTTCTTTCAGAAGCCCAGAAAGATGCACTGCAGTGACAAAAGCTGCACACTTTGTGAATAATTAACATATTAAAATAAATCTGATGTTTAGTTCAGTGTACAGTTGTTTAGTTATTGTACAGTAATTGTTCAGACATTATAATATATTGGTATACTGCAATTAAAAGAAACATAAAAACACTATTAAGTGTTTGTGTGAGTGTTTTGCCGCACCACCCATAACACCCCACCCCCCCCCAGGCCATGATCCTAGGGGAAACACTGTTCTTGTTATCTCTACTATTGTTATTGAGCCCATCCATGTATTTACCTATAAATAAATAAATAAATAAATAAATAGCTATAAAAGCCTTGTGTTTCTCTTTTATCATTCCTCCAGTCGAGGGGTCAAAGCCATAGAAGCAGACGTTGTCAATCTGTCATAATCAGGACAGCTGTGCTGGCACGGAGAGCAATTACGGACACATCTGTCCATTCAGATCCAACACTCATCCATCAGGGGAAAGCCAGGGAACGGTGTGTTCATACAGAGGCAAATAACCTGATTCAAAGCTCGGGTGTTCAATGATAAGCCATTTACTGCTGAGAAACATTACAGCTTGTTGCGCTGCACAGATGCTCCAAAATACCACCATCTCCAAGGTTAAAACAGAATGTCACTGACTGGTTAATAGCAGACACTTGTAGTAATATTTCTGTGTTATTATGAAGGGGCCAGAAACCCTCGTTTTTTCAGACTTTGTCTGAGAATTTTTTTTCTTTTTAAAAGCAAGTGAAATGGTTGTCAGCTTTGCAGAGAAGAGAGGGGTTCATGACTCCGCCCCCAATAACTCTCGCAATAAAGATGGACTGTTTTCGACATTTCTCTAGGACAAACGACGTGCGCTTAGATCTTCCTTCGCACTCTGAGCCATTAGCAGCCACTGGGACATTGGAAAGAATTGTAGCAAAATGTAAAAAACTTTAATTAACCTAAAGAATCTCTGCATGCGGTAGGAATAACACGACCCACCAGTTGTTAATGCTGTTTTCAAAAACGATGTTCCAAAAAGGTTATTAGTTTTGATATTTTTGGTTTTAAAACAAGAGATACGAGAGTTATGACTCATAATTATGAAGGAAATCCAAATATAAATGTGAGCAAATATGTGATTGTCTTTCAGTTTCATTTTACAAACCCCAAATTTGTGCCATCTAGTGGTGAAAACAATGGATTACGCTTGGAAGGACCTGTGACCTGTGATATGGCTTGTGTTTTTCACGAAAGTTCTGGCACGAAAAAAAAACACAGACAGTGTGTAAGGACCCTCTCTAGTCTGCTTTTTCTCCCTGCCCTTCCTATACTTTTTCTCTTTTTCGTTTTTTTTTCCCCCAGTTTTATTAAAACGTTTCCAAACTGCATCCTCATGCACACGCAAAACCCCCTAGTCACTGTAAGGACTCTACCAAACCAACAGGTGGCAGTCGATTTATGCCGATTATAAAACGAGTATTTAACATTGAAGTTTGCAAAAAAATTATTCCAGATTATTCCATATTTTTGCCATTTCATTAGTAGAGTAACTTTATTTTCCTGATGTAACTCACTTACTATAATACTTTTTTGAAAAGTAACTAGTTACTTTTAGAAGCATTGTCCCCAATGTTACTAAAAACAGCGTTCGAAACATTTCGAAGTGACGTTTTGTTGTCTGATGAACAAAAGGTTGAACATGTTTTCAGAGAAGGCATGTAGAATTGGCTTGTTAAACTGAACCGATCATCTCTCAGGTGGTCTCAGCGTGGTTCTGCTGTAGACGAAGCTTCATTTAAAACCTCTCTGCTGGAATGGGCCACGGTAGAGGACCTCAAGCTGTTAGACTGCTGCTCTTTTTGCCTCTTTCAACCTGATGTCAGCGTGTCTCCTTTTACTCAAATCGCACTCTCTGCTGCACCGCTGCCGTTTCATCCAGAGAGTCGAGATATGGAGCTCGTTTGGCACGTTTAGGGCTGTTTAGGTGCCTAATGATGATGAGAAAGAAGATTTTGAGAATTATTTCATGTCTTTATGTAATAAACCGATGGAAAAATGTTATTTGTAACAGCTGAGTCACTGAAAAAAGATATATTACATATATATTTACAGTAAGGCGGTGCAATTAATCACAAAAAATTGTGATTTAAGCAAATGCATTTTCTAAAATCGCTTAAGGCTGCAATTTTTTGTTAATTAACACATAATTTATGTTGTTGTTATGCCTGGATTCAGGTTAGTTAATCTTTCTTTTTTTCATGTTGTCTGATAATTTATTTCAGTTTTGAATCTATCTTGGATGTGGCTTGTTGGGGAAAAGAAAAAAACAGTTGCTAAAATCACAATATTCGATCGAAAAATCACAATATGATTATTTGGTCATTATTGCACAGCCCTAATTTACAGATCAACTGTTTTGTTTTAATGTAGTGAAAGGATATCGACTGTACGGCTTTATGTGTGCCACCTGGTCAGCAATGGAGTTTCGTTGACATTATTAAACGGTTGCAATATTAACCACTAATAATGCTTCGTCACATCCCCTCCCCCCTTTCGCCAAATTGACTGCTTTTGTTACAATTCTCAAACAGGTAAGGGAACAAAAGGATAAATGATTAGCGAAACAGACATGATTTTAAAGATAATATTCCACAATATTAACCTAAGACTTGTTTGCGTGCCCATTACAGCGTCTGTTTTGAATTACCGTAAGTAGGAATGACGTTCCTTTTGTCCACCTATTGTTTAATTTTGACATCAAATATAATGTGTAGGTTTCCCAAATATACTTTGGCAAATTATATATTAAAGGAATTTTTAGATCGACCAAAACATCATTTCAGATTTAGTGAATCTGACTGACAAGAAAATAAAAAAAACCTTCTTTGGTATGGGCTGATTTGACTTTAGAATGAACAAAGATTCCATTTCATCAAATCGATGGATGAAAGTAATTCAAGTGTTGCACCGTAGCCAATTAGTCAAATATTCTCAGCATTTCACATCCAATTATTGAGGTTTAATTGATTCGATTTAGATGTGAAACAATATTCCATCGGATTTAAAAATAACCTCTCTAATTATATTTTAACTTTAACTGATTTGCATGGTGTTTTTGTTGACTTGTTTTCATCAGTCCAGAGCACCTGCTGCCATTTTTCCATGCTTTTGTACATGCTTTTTGGATCCACCTTTGTATGAAGACCACTTCTGACCAGACTTCTCCTGAAAAGAATGAGGTTTACCTGGGTTACACTGGTTTCCGAGTAGCAATCTTTCCATCTTTGTTTCTTGCACAAGTTTCCTTGAACCCCAGCGTGCTTTGAAATATTTTTCTGGAAGAAACCTTTTTGCTGCAGTATAACTACCCTGTGTCTTGTTGCTGTGCTTAATTTTGTCATAACAAGATACCTTCTTTCTTAAACTCACCTTGTCATTTTGGTTGGCTTTTGGCGGTTTCTCTCTTAAGTTTAAACCTTCTTCATGGCTGTTTCTAATTTTTTTCCCAATTGTTCTTTGAGTAAAAAAGAAGTTCTTTTATGAGCTTAACCTACAACTGGGACCCTCTTTTGGTTATGGAGAATAAGGAAAACTGTGATTAGGGCTGGGCGATATGAAGCAAAAAATATATCTCGATATATTTTGCTATATCTCGATATACGATATATATCTCGATATCTTTACAGGATTTATAACCACCCCCCCAAAAAAACCCTACTGCAAAAAAAAAAAAAATAATACAATTGTCAAAGTCGTTTTTTTATTGAAGCTCAGTGGTGCTTCTGCAAATTTTCTTTCAGAAATCCTTGTATACATATTGCCTTTTCATTCAAAAATAAAACAGGAACTAAAAAACAGGCAGTGCATAGGAACAAAGTGCTCCTGTGACATTTAGGATATAAACAAAATCCCTGATAACATAAATAATAATTTAACTGTAAAATAATACACATTGCCTTCTTTTCATTCAAAAATAAAACAACTCAAGCTCATCTTTGCAGGACCTCTGTTGTAAGTAACCTTTTCCAATTCAGCAGCAAGCCGCGCTCTCTCTGTAGTGTACAGTCGCGGGAGTTCCTGTCTCGAAAAGTAATGCCGACTGGGTAAACTGTATCTGACTGGGATCAAGTGTTTTTAGCATACGTTTAAAGCCACGTTGTTCAACGACGGATATGGGTGCCATGTCCACCGCTATGTGAAATGCCACGGACTCTGTGATGTTACACCACCTTGCGCTCTGTCTTTCATATTCTACACTCCGCGTTATAGAATTGTGGAGATTAGTGGAGCTTTGGTTGGCAGCAACTTTCACGGCATTCACGGCAGTAGACATCTGTCTGTTGTTCGTCTGACGACTTAAAACCAAAGTATTTCCATATAATGGAGCCAGCAATTCTTTTTTTGCAACAAGTTCTGTAGCCTCCGGGCTGGTTGCGGGCGCCGCCATGTTGATTGAGACGACAGGCAAGGGGAGGGGAAACAAAAGCAAGGAGGCGCGGACGAGCACAGCACAGAGAAGGCAAACAAGCAAATTGGCGAAAATTAAATATAGACATTATATCAATATGTACGAAATGCCAGAATTCATATCGAGTTTAAAAAATATCTCGATATATTTTAAATATCGAGATATCGCCCACCCCTAACTGTGATTAACAATCTCCGAGTCCATCTTTGAGATCAGCATTGTAGAATAGAGGATTAATGGCCATATGTATGAAGAGGGATGTACATGAACACCGGATATTCCCAGGAAGATTATAAAATCAGCTGTAATCTCAGGATTTGTACTGTAGCTGAGTGCCGCAGTGGAGCATGGGATTGTGGGATGTGTTCTTTAGGACTCCATTATTCCTGGTACTGTCCGGTCAGTTCTTGTTACACGTTCACACATACAAACAGTTAAATCGTACTCAAACTGCTTCCTGTGTGTGTCAGAGTGCAGAGCACCTACTCCTTTGTTTAATAACAACCATGTGACATATGCTTAGTCGTTTGATCTTTTGCATGTGGTTTACGGTCAACTGGAACCGGGATTATTGCAGAAATTCTTTATGTAATGTATTTGCTTATGTAATTGTTGAAGACTTGTTAAAGCTCGTTCACTTTCTGCCTGAGGCAGCATTTTGTTTTATGTGTTTTCTCAATCTGCACGCTCAGCTTCCTGTGACTAGTGCATATAATATTTATTATTATTATTTATTATTTAAAATTTATTATTTATTATTATTATTACTCTTCAAATAAACGATGCAGATATCTGAAATTGGAATTATTATCCAACTTTAATTTCTGAGAGAATTAAATATCTGAGAGGAAAGGAATGTGACAAGTGTTCCTTGAATTCAAGGCTGATAGTGGCAGCAAATGGCCAGAAGGCAGAGTCCCAAGAACGGTTTCCCCTTAAGATAAAGAATTCAAGGAGGAATGGGTCGTAAGACACGATGACCTTTGGTAATTTTTGAATCTCACAGAAATGAACAGGGATTTGATTGAATCATTTTAGGAACTTGCGTCTTTTAGCCTAGCAACTAGGGTCTTGTTACAAAGACTGGAGAAGAGGGAGGAGATCAGAAACTGGAGCAGTAAGACCATGCTGTGAACAGTCCCGTGTTAAACTCCTTAATGAAACAAAGTATTTTTAATTTGATTATTTGATTTTAAAATGTAATTTTCAACAATATCTCTACTTGAATGAACACCTGTAAAAGGCATATGGCGATATCTCTAATTAGACTTCTGCCTAGTGTAATTGTAGAAATGCATTAAATACTCAAAGAAACATTGGAGATATCTTCACACAGACACAATCACTTTGCAGATGTCTCATTTGCAATTGTGGCTAGTATAAAAACTAGTTATTCATATGTAGAAATTCAATTGTGATGAAAATTGAATTTTTTTGTACGGAAAACTGCTTGCCAAGCAGCAGAGCTACTTCAATACTTAGTATTAGCATCCTTATGCAAGCTCCATTAATGCAATAGTATTCAACTGCAACAACATCACTTGCCACCAGCTTGAGAAGGGTCAGGAAGTGTCTGATGTCAGTATGTTGCCATAGGCACAGTCCAGTTTATGTTCATTTTACGGTCGAGTTTATGTTGATTTGTAAAGTTTTGTTCGTGTTAATTTAATAATAACTAACTCCCAAATTCACTGCATGACAACATAACCAAAACATTACTGCACTGTAACTATGGCAACACACATGACATCTGAGTCTGCTTAACCTCTTAAGCCCTGAGGCCTATTTTCCGAAAATCCTATACTTTTACTTTTTAAGGCATTTCTCGCTTTTACAAGGCCTAAACTGCAAATCTTGGTATCAAAATGAAGATAGGTTCTTGGGGAGTGGTGTGGATGAGTTAATTTGACAGTCAAGAACACTGGATAAGAGTAATTGATGTTGGAATGGCCAAAAAATGAACTCCGCCTAAAAAAAAAACCCACATGTTTCCTCCAATATCTCCTTATTTTACTTATAACGAAGCAAATAAACACAATCAATTGTAACCACTACATGTCAAGAACATCTGTAGCAAGTTTGGTGTTCATACTACAAGAAACTAATATTCTGTAAAGGTTTTGATTGAACAAAGTTCAGGCGTAATCCATGTTGGCACAGTTTGGCACAATTTGGCACAATAATTGAAATATGAAAAAAATCTTGTCCAAAGCTTCAGCTACGTTCATAGTCTTCTTTTCTTGCTTACGGGACATGATTTCAGCAAAAAAAACTCATAAAGAAACGCTGTAAAAGGGAGGTGGAAGCTCATTTACCCCATCTTGCTGCGCTTTTGGGAACGTTTCACTCACAAACGCTTTGACGTCGAGCTTCTGCGTGTCCCTACCCCCCCGACCATCTGTCCAATCCGGGAGCTCTATATATCGCTGGAAAGCTCTGATTCTATGCAAGCCAATGAGATCAACCATTTTGAGACTGACGGGATCGCTAACGAATCACACGACGCGCAGCGTGGAGAGACCACCTCTTACGCACGGGGAGTCATTCCATATTTGGTGACGTCATGACGCCACAAGCTACAAGAAATAATCAAAAATGGCGTTTGCGCGAAGCTATCGACCGGACATAACAACAAACTGACTTTTATCGCTATGGAAATAACTTTTTGTTGAAAAAACGGCAAAGGTAAGACAAGATTTACATGCTTGCTTGGTTTTCGCTGGCGTTTTTTCGTGGAACTTTCGCTCCCTGCTCTGAAATACTTCATGCAATGTAAATGAGTTGCATATCGCTGGATTCAGCTGGTTGTTAGCTTTCATTTGATGCCATGGTTTTGGTGTTTCCGTTTATATTGTGGATACATATTGCACATAAACAAAAATTTGGTCATGAATTATACTCCGGATATGTTGTTGTTATTTGCATGGCGTTCGAGCTGTGGTTCACGGATATGAAATTGAATTAGATACGTTTTTAGAGGAGTTTCCGCTGAACACAACAGTATTTATTATGTGTGGGTTATTCTCAGGGTTAGTGAGCTATGAGTGAAAATGTAACGCACAAGGGGGCAAGTCCCCGGGACCGGGGACTCCCTAGCAACCAAACTATTTACCCTAGCAACCGCATTTTCTATACTCTTATATATCATTAATCCTTAATCGTAAATGATGGAGACATGGGGGTTGGTAAACTTATCATGTGACTGTCTTCTCCTTAGAAGCCAGACTATTTATTCTAGCAACCAATTTGGCAGAACCATAACTCAGATTTGGGAAATGATAGACATGGAGATTGATTTATTTAACTCCTGGTTACATAATGTACTTTGTTTTCTGCCACTGACTCCAGAGCAGTTTACCATAGCAACTAAATTAGCATATATCAGCTTATGAAAACCATAGAGACATGAGGGTTGGTTTATGTTGCTCAAAGTGACAGTGTTGTTTAAAAATAATATACCACTTTACCCGCCAACATCAAAATTGCAAAAAACAACTCGTTTCATTTTATTTTTATTTTATATGATTATTATAAATGCTGACATCAAACTGGAAAATGAGTAACTAAGAAGTCTATTGAAGTAAGACTTAGTCCCGTAGTCTGCCGCTTTGCCTTTCGCCTCTGTTTTGACCATTCAAGTGAGATGAAGGGGTGTCCCCAATCTTTTTTGGCCGAAGGGCTGTAGTGAAGGTGTGTGTAGCTATCCATAGCAAAGGAGGTCTGGAGCTACACAAAAGGCTACGATGGGCACTAAGAGAGCCACAAATGATGGAAATGTTATTTTTAAAAGTTTAAAATGACAAAAACGTTATTTTATGTTACATTTAATGTCTCATGACCATATCTTGGTCAGTAAAGGTACTTTAAATCAGAAAAATGGCTAGTTTTTCATTCATAGCTTATGTTACACAATAGATGTGTGTTGATGGAACATAAAAATTTTGTCCGATTGTTTACATTTTTTTTTAAACTACCGTTTGCAAAAACTGCAGAAGCATAGTCTTATATTTTCAGCCCTTTCCCTGAGGCGGTTTCCTTTGATCTGTTTAAAAAGCCACGATGCTACGAATCAACCAACCATGATGTAGCGAGAGATTGATATTTCTGCCGTAAGTTGGCAAACCATTCTCATTTTCCTCTACTCCCCAAAGTGAGCAGGTACGGCACATGTTGTAGTCTCTCCGGAGATGTCTGGCGTTTTGCACACCACATGCACTTGTGTTGGATAAATGAGGCCGTGAGAGACTCACTCTGTGGGAGATCGTATCCGAGTCAATCGATCCAGCTGAGATGACACCAGAGTGTACTCAGACAGACACCGGCCTCCCTGGTCTCTCCTCCATCCTCTGATGGCTTTATCTCCAGCAGAGAGCTGGTTTTACGATCAGTGGAAAATGGATGAGTGAAATGAACGGAGGATAAATGAAAGTTTCCGTGTGGATTTTTACCACTTTTGTTCTCCGCGGGAGAGCAGATCTGACATCACTTTATCAAACTGTGCTCTCCCATCGTTCAAACATTGTATGGTCTTTCTGTTAGACGAGTTTGGTTCCAAAACGTTATTAATCCTTATATGTTCAATTAGAATAAAAGGGTTTGCTTCTTAACATTTTTTTTTGCGTTTCAAACTTTAATAGATTATAACGGGTACATTTTTGACTTAAAACACTTTTTTTTTTCACGAAACGGTGAAAAAATCCGGTGGCTGTTTGATTTACAAAAAAATGTAAGTGTTTCACTGCGTAAGCATCACTTCTAGTACTATTTCATAGTGGTTCAGAATTTCTATAGCCAGCAGAAATTATTTGAGCATGTGCAGAACCATTACTACTTCCAGTCAGGCGTGGGAAAATAAATTACAAAAGGTTTAGTTCAAATAAAAAATAAAATTGATGTGATTTGTATACGTTGCAGTTTTTACATTTTTTTTTATTCTAAAATGGTTTCAAGCCTCGCATATTGAACGTGTGTTGCGCACATTTTACCGTTTTCACATGCCACACATTCACACGCAGAAATAAGATCTCCCACCAAATTAACAGAATAAACCTTGATATAAATTCATTCTCATCTGTTTTGATGAACAGAAGACACTTGTGATCCAGCCAATCAGAAGCTGAGGAGGGCGGGACCTCGGCGTAAATAGGTTGCATCACAAACAGGAAGTTGCATCACAACTAGGAATGTATTAGGTCTTCATATGAGGTTGCTGGGAGACTTTTTTTTTCCTGCTTTAAACTTTTAAAGAGTACTTGTTCCCCTTCCTCCACATCTTTCTCGCTCTTCCTCAATGGAGCTTTGTTAGCATCTTCAGTGTTCAAAGCTAAAAAAGCAGTGTTCTCTGTTTAACTGTATTAAACCTTGATTTCAGAGTCTTTTATAATGGGTTATGATTTATATTTCAATATTACAATTTTGATTGTTTTACACAGAACATGATTAAAATGTTAAAGCTGCACTTTATTTGATTTTAACACTGGATTGCATTTAATATGTATATTTAATTTGACTATTTTTTTGTTCAAGAAATGGTTGAGTACGGAATCGATTTATTGAACACACTTTTATTCTGTACTTTTTCCATAATGTAGGAAAACTTTTCTGAAGCTGCGAAGCAATTAATTACATGTAGCATTATTCCATTCCATATTTAATACCTACCAGCATTAAAGTGACGCAGAGGACAGTAGGTGGGTCTGTTTGTCTCCTATCTGCGCAACCAAACACCATAAACAGCAAACTCCAATTTAAATTCAAGTCTATGCATGCACCTCCTCAAAATGTGATCATGGGGAAGGTTTCTTAGTTGTCGAGCAGAAATATATCTGAGATGTAGATGCTCTGCTCAAATGCATCCTGTGTGAATAGGCCAGAGAAAATAGACGTTAGAAGCAAATTTCCTAGAAAGGCTCATCCCTGGTCATCCCTTCAACCAAATATAGCAGGAGTGGACGAAGCAACTGAGACTGCCAAGAAAAAAGCTCTGGACGACAGGCTGCAAGCATCATAGATCTAGCAGCTGCAAGAAAGAGACAGACAGTCAAAACAGTGACTGAACCGGGGTCTGCGCTGCCATTCGGCTCAGATCTATTTTTAATGCCTCAAACGACACGTCAGCAGTAGGAATGCATAATTATAGAAAGGTGAATTATTCATGAGGTGCTGATTTAATAAGAAGCTGTTGTGAGGGACAGGCACTTGGCCATCTACATTTTAAGCATTGGATTAATGCTGAAACAATGGGGATGAACCTTGTTATGACTGATTTTCTACATGTATATCTTTTCTGAACCTTCTCAAAATGGTGTTTTCAATTGTGTCGTGCTTTGAGACGTGTGGTAACTTAATTAGTGAGGGAAAGACAAATTTTATTTGAAAGTAGCCCCCAGATTGGTAAAGGAAATTACAATTTTTAACATTTACCATAAGAATTAAGTATTGGTAGAATGCATCAGAGAGCTCTTTTGGGGAATCACCTGTTACGGTCCAAGTGGGCGGAGCTTGGCCCATTCAGGCTTTTTGTGGGTAGCTTGAGAAATGAGTAAATATTTATTACATGGTTCATTGCTGACTGTTATTTTGTTTTGTTGGTAATAAAACGTTCATTACCATTTTAAGCCTTGATCTGATGGTACAACGCTACTGTTGCTGCCTGGTGATTAGACTAATTGATATATTTCTTTTCCCCCCTCAGGTCTGGTAAAACTTGGAGTCCATTGTGTCACATGTCAGAAAGTTGCCATCAAGATTGTAAACCGAGAGAAGCTCAGTGAATCAGTGTTGATGAAGGTAAGATGCCATTCTTGTTTTGGAAATCATTTCTTGGAATTTCTTGACACAAGAACAAATATGCTGAAAAATTAAACTGGTCTTGGCGGTTAAGGCCCATCACTAAGCTTTACCGGATATGTGAACTGCTTAGTTCTTTTAAGTCCAAGACCTGTCTTTGTTGCTAACAAAATGTCCAAATTTCTTGTCAAAGTGAATACTGTATTTAAGAAACTCTGGTGACCGTATTAAATATAAAGCCTTTTCTTGTGTCGAAGAGATTGTAGTGACAACATTCAGGAGCAACACTATCCGTATTAATCAGAGACATATTTGTTTTTTTTTTGTTAGGAATAGTTTAACAAATTAACTCCAGAATTTGCTAGCAAGGACTACTAATATTGTAATACAGACTAATGTTAGCGTGTTTTAGCTACAGATAAAAACTACACAACATTGAGGATCAACACTTCACATTGTTCTGGGACAGATTGCATCTGTTTACTTTTGTTTTTGTTTTTTGTTTAACAAATTAACTCAATAATTTTAACAGACTGGCCCATTGGCTGTGCTAGCATGGACTGCTAATACAGACTAATGTTAGCTTTGTTTTAGCTACAGATAAAAAAAATAGAACATTGGAGATCAACACTGTTTGTATTCTTCTGGGACGGATTGCATTTATTTTTGTTTTGTAAGCTTGTTTTACAAATTAACTCCATAATTTAAACAGACTGCTATTGGCTGTGCTAGCATGGACGGCTAATACAGACGAATGTTATAAAAACAGAACATTGCAGAAGAACACAGTTTTTATTATTCTGGGACGGATTGCATTTATTTACAATTGTTTTACAAATTAACTCCATGATTGAAAGAGACTGGCTCATTGGCTGTGCTAGCATGGACGGCTAATACAGACGAA
>SRMA01027290.1:25429-50496 GCA_007224835.1 Danionella cerebrum | reverse complement strand
TTTTTTTTGTTAGGAATAGTTTAACAAATTAACTCCAGAATTTGCTAGCAAGGACTACTAATATTGTAATACAGACTAATGTTAGCGTGTTTTAGCTACAGATAAAAAAAATAGAACATTGGAGATCAACACTGTTTGTATTCTTCTGGGACGGATTGCATTTAATTTTGTTTTGTAAGCTTGTTTTACAAATTAACTCCATAATTTTTACAGACTGCTATTGGCTGTGCTAGCACGGACGGCTAATACAGACGAATGTTGGCGTGTTTTAGCTACAGATAAAAACAGAACATTGCGGAAGAACACAGTTCTTATTATTCTGGGACGGATTGCATTTATTTACTTTTGTTTTGTAAAATTGTTTTACAAATAACTCCATGATTGAAAGAGACTGGCTCATTGGCTGTGCTAGCATGGACGGCTAATACAGACGAAGGTTAGCTTGTTTTAGCTACAGATAAAAACAGAACATTGTGGAAGAACACGGTTCTTATTTTTCTGGGACAGATTGCATTTATTCACTTTGTTTTGTTAAGTTTGTTATTAACAAATTAACTCTATAATTTGGAGCTTCTTAAATTTTGGCACTAGCATGGATTGCTAACACACGCAATGTTAGCTTTTTAGCCCCACACTTTTGTTTATCTTTTCAACGTTCAATTGACTTCAGTAATCCATTGAAGAAATGTAGCTTGTCAATTATTTGGGAATTCACTAAAATGCTAGAAAATCGGCCCAGGTTATTAATGGGGTGTGGCTAAGTGACTGGTAAATGAAACCACAACTCTTAATGGTTATTGAAGCTTATTAGACCCTCTCATTAAGTCAAAATGAGCTGGTCACATTTTGGAAAATGAAAATGGTTAAGGTCCTTGCTCAAACTACCGATAACACGCAAGAAATGTAATCAAACTACAACAATGTTACACGTTTCTACCATTTTTAAAATATTAAATAACTTTCCAGTCTGAGTCAACACTGTAATTTATCTCTATGTGCATCTGAGATGTGGAGATAGGGGGAGAGGTGGATATAGATCTTTATTCTCCAGGCTTTGACATTCTCATTGTCATTCATCTGTCAGAGATGTATACGGGCCATCCCAGGACCTGTCTATGCTGTAATTTCAGTGCCTTCAGACCTGCATTGAAAATGTCAGCTTTTTTTAAATGCAAATGTTACACTCTCCGCATCTGCCCCTTCCCTTACGAGTAAATTCCATGTTCCACTGGGAATGAGATTCTCACAGCTATTCCCCTGAGTGTCTTCACCTCATTTCAGGTTGAAGTGCAGATAAGCTCGTATGGCCAAATGCGCAGCGTCTAAACATGAAGGATTTTCTAAAAGGAGGTTTAGAAAAGTACTCTAGGACCTTACCATCGGTTTCTGATCTGGTAAAATGCTCTTTGATTGACTGGGATTGATTCGGGGTGTCCTAAGTGAGCTGAGATGGGCTCCTGTATATGTGGAATGGAATCAAATCAAAAACATATAAAGTGCGTGTGCGTGTGCGTGTGTGCGCGTGTGCGTGTGTGTGTGTGTGTGTGTGTGTGTGCGTATATATATATATATATATATATATCCATTACCTGTAAGATGTGGATTGTAATATTGGAGACAATACATCAAAGTGAATTTTTTTTTTCCTTCTGAAAACTAAGAATTCTATGAATTGCAACAACTATGAACGTCCAGGTCGCTGGAGAGGAACAGGCCCAATCTCATTCTTTTTCTTTGTCTTTTATTACTTCCACAGCTTAGTCTGCATCTTGTATTACTTCTTTTCAGCTTCTACTATTTCTACTAGTACTACTTCTGCCATTACTACTACAACTCTCTTCTGTTACTTCTACTACTATATATTTTACTAATGTAGTCTTTTGCTGCTTTTCCTTCTTCTATCTCTACTACTACCACTGCCTTTCCTTCTATTTCTTCTACTATTAATGCCTTTCCTTCTTCTTTTACTACTACTACTACTACTACTACTACTACCACCAACACTCCCTTTCCTTCTTCTTCTTCTACTATTTCTGCTTTTCCTTCTTCTATCTCTACTACTACCACTGCCTTTCCTTCTATTTCTTCTACTATTAATGCCTTTCCTTCTTCTTTTACTACTACTACTACTACTACTACTACTACCACCAACACTCCCTTTCCTTCTTCTTCTTCTACTATTTCTGCTTTTCCTTCTTCTATCTCTACTACTACCACTGCCTTTCCTTCTATATCTTCTTCTACTATTAATGCTTTCCTTCTTCTTCTACTACTACTACTACTACTACTACTACTACCACCAACACTCCCTTTCCTTCTTCTTCATCTACTATTTCTGCTTTTCCTTCTATCTCTTCTACTAACACTGCCTTTCCTTCTACTTCTACTATTACTGCTTTTCCTTCTTCTACTACTTCTTCTGCTATTACTGCTTTTCCTACCATCTCTTCTACTAACACTGCCTTTCCTTCTACTTATTCTTCTTCTACTACTACTACTACCACCACTGCCTTTCCTTCTTCTTCTTCTACTATTACTTATTATATCTATGGTGATCAGAAGGATGTTGCTTTATTATGATGATAGTGGCCTTGAGCAAGGCACCAGTTTTCCAGACTTCTTTGTTGGGTACTTCTATCATGCCAGCCCATTGCTCTAAAAGTGTTTTTTCATTTGGTATGGGTGAAGTGTGGAGTGAAAATTCTACTCCTTGTCAGGCCTCTCCTGTTTTTTCATATACCATAGAGTGGGCTCATTGGAAAGTCTTGTGAAGATGACTTATGATCAAGATAAACAAGCAATAGTCTAAAGAAAAAAATCTACTAATAAAGTTAATAACTTTGGATTAATACTCTTCTATGCAAATAAGGGAATGTTCAAAGTGCTCAGCACCAACTTGGGTACCGGGAAACTTTTGGTTTTCATAAAGCACCATATTTCATCAGAGAGTGATTACTCCTGAACTATAGACTTCCCGGCCACTGACCCTAAAGCAGTTATCCAGTCAGTTCCAAAAATGAATTATTGTGGAGCTGCAAAAAGCTGAGGCAGTTTTTCCCATTGGATCTGCAGATATGTGCATCATGTCTATGAATCTAATAGCTATAAATTCCAGCTTTCCCTTTTTACACTGAGCCTAGCGCAGGCCGAATGGGCTAAGAGTTGCCCTTTGCGAGGCATAAATCACCCTACAATCTGCACATGCTCCCCATGGCTTTCATGCTGGTATTGATTTCGTGGTGTCCAGTGACTATCGCTCAATACCCACTCTCAGTTACCAATTTAAACTGCCCCCTTTCAAAGTCTATTGCTTTATTTTATTGTTCTTCCAAGGATGCCCTCAATGAAATATTGGAAGGCATTTATTTTCATTTGAGTTACTCTAGGATGAGGGGTTTTCACAATAAAGAACCCTCTGATGGAGCATTTAATACTTTTTGATTTGTTTATAGAATGCGTTAAAGGTCCACAAATTTCCACAAATTTTATTTGATCCATCAAAGATTCCTCTGTTTGCATTAACAGACCACCTGGCTGAGTTTGCCGGATCTCTTCTCTGTGGAATGGGGCTCAGCAACAGGTCAATCCTGATTGATTCATGTATAAAGTATAGACAACCACCTCCTACAATTGCCCTAATCAATGCATGTGCTATGAATCCTTCATTATACACATAACCTAAGACAGACTCTACTGTTAATTTTATATAAGAGTGCAAAGAGGCATTTAAGCTCTAAAAAGCAAGTCATGAATATTGTTTTTCTTCATTTCGTATGATTTGAAGCACTCACCATTAGCCTTATTAGTTTTGGGACACAGACTAAATATAGAATAGTAGTTATAAGACCAAATAAATAGAGAATACTCTAAATGGATACTATAGAGATTTTTAAAAAGTGTCTTGTAAATTGAAAAACACTCATATTAGAAAAAGTTTTGCTGGGTTGAAAGATGGGAACCTCCAGACTGCTCCAGACTGGGGTTTGAAACGTCTGCAATGCTGGAGTAATTGTGCCCTGAAGCAAATAATTGAAGCTGGAACATGGTGAGGAATGGGGGTGGGTGAAACGAGACCTTGTGCCCGGCAACTTTTGCAATAAGATAGAAGAAGAATGAGATGCTGACCTTAAATTGCTCAGAAAAAGAAGAGTTAAATCAATAATTGTCGAAGCAGAAATGCTCCCAAGTGCATTTATAATAAAAAAAAATAGAATATAATGAAATTGTGAATATTTCAAGCCTGTATTTCTTGTGGTTTTGAACAAAATTCCAGTGTGTCTGAGATTAGAATAAATAATAGAAAGTTGTGAAAGGTAAAGGTGCAACAGGAAAAGGAGAGTCATTGGGTTGAGAGAAACAGGAAATGTCCTTTCAAGGTATACTTGAAGACATTTTCAGTTGATCAACTGATGTTGGTCCACTTGGTTTTTTTAGAATCCGTCCTCCAGGAAGTAAAAATTCCAAAAAGCATTTAATTTTTAAGAAATAATTGATTGAAATATTTCGTTCCATGCCTTTATACAAGTTTCACCGTCTGAAATGACACATTTTTTTGCAATGTTACTTATTATTATTATATATTTTTTTAATGTAGCTTTATTCGCATATATCATAAATTGGGAAGCTGGAATTAATATGTAAAAGAAGCTTGTGAATTTTAACAGTGAGAGGTGTTTTTAGTTATTCAACTCACCACTCTTGTTCTAGAAAACTCCCACAACCCCCCCCCCCCCCTCTGCTTTTGAAGTCCCCTCTGCTCCTCCACTTTTGAAAAGGTGGTGTTTGTGGAAATGGAAAGAGCCCTTAGTCACAATCCATTTGGTTCTCACAGCAACACGGCAGCTAAATAGACACTACTGGTGTCAATGGTGGGGGCTTACCCTAATTTGATGGCATTTGATTTAATAAAAGCAAATCATGTGATTTATTACAAAATAATATTTTCAATCCGAATAGGAACATCGTTTTTAAATGAGGTAGCTGAAACATGCTCCTGCTTTGAACTTTCAATTGGCTCCGTCTCCCCTCACTTCCCCCTTCCCCCTCCTCTCTCTATTGGTATCTTCAGTGTTTTAAGCTAAATAAAGCCGCATTTCTGTTGTAAATTGTTAAACCTTGCTTTCAGAGTCTTCTATAATGTGTTATGATAATAACCGGGTTAATTCAGTTCTTGTAATGTTACGTTTAACACTAGGGCAGTGTTTATTCAACGAAAGATTTTTAAGACCAGGGGGTTTCTTGGAATTCTTGGATTTGTTTCCCTCATCGAACCTTTATGTGATGGACCACTGAGTTGTCTGGTAGGAGAATAAGAACGTGGTAAAACCATCAAACCATTGGAAAGATTGAGATTGGGGAGCCTTGTTAGCGTGAAAGTACAGTTCAATGAAGAATCGATGAATCATGACTCAATGAATCATGACTCGATGAATCATATTATCTTGACTGTGATGATGGTTCAGGTATCCCTCTTCCTGGTGCTTCCACAATTCCAAATTATAACAGATGCTACCCTCTTCTCACAGAACCACAGAAAGGTTTTGCTAAAGAAGATTCCTCACTTTCTTTTCGCCCCTGCTGCTTTTCCTGGCACCCCCAAGGGCTTTGATTGCCTTTGAAAACATGTACATACTGAAGGAATCCCCCAAATATAAGCTCTTAGTGCCGGTGCACCCCTCTATCATTGGCATTCTTCACACAAAAGTTCTTCCTTCCAAATTTAACCAGTTCATTTTGTTCCAAAGCATATCCTACATAAAGGTGGGAGTTTCAGCCAAGGGGTGTTTATTTCGCGAGTCCCTCACATGTGCAGGCGCATGTAGAGGATTTCACCAGCAGTGCTTCTGTTAACCGCGATAAACCCCTCAGAATGATAAATCATTCTCATTACTCTACATCCGTTCGTGGGCAAGGCGGCTCTGTGGATACCTCAGATGCCCTTTCTCTCGAGCTCAACACATCATAAAGCATTAGAATCTGTTAAAAGACAAGGTCAGGAAAGGACTAGTGCTTGGTTCAAGCGTAGCGTTGAATTCGATTACAAATGATTCAGCAATCAAACATTGTGGTGAAATGCTGAGTAAATTTACCAATTCCAGGTGTTGAAAAATGAAATACGAAGAGTGTCTATTTTTGTACATATACAAATAACACAAAATAAAAATCTAAATCAGTTTTTAACGGTGCGTTTAAAAGCGTTAAAGGTGCGTAGAACCCAATCGAAATTGCTCAGAGTATTGTTATTATTTTGAGGGTCTCATTGGGCTTGAAAATTCAATGATTTTCGCGTCATGTCAGGATTGGTGAAAATTTACATCTGATTGGGGTTCAAAAAGGAGGTGGGGCAAAATGTCTATAGCACTTCTTAACGTCTTCCTGCTTTATTTTGTATGCAAATTAAATTCACCACATGTGTAGAGTACCAAGACTTGAAAATAATGTTTCCAAACTTGGCAGGAAGTCCAAAAAAAAAAAATCCCAAAAAATGGCCATTTTGGCTTGTTCTATCTGTTTATCTTTAAACTTTACATTTTTTTTTTTGCTTAGATTATTAAGAGTCTGAACAAATCTATACAGGAGTCTACAGTGTCAGCTATTACGCCACCAGGTGGCCACAGTAAACATAGCATTTATCATTGATGAGTTACTTCTTTTGTCAGTTTTGAAATTTGTAACAAGATTATTGTCCACAACAATAACAGTGCAATATTCATTCTCAGTCATGGCGCCACCTGGTGTCAATTTTTTACCCCTTTGAACCTTTCTCACATCACCTAAAAGACTGAACATAGAAAACTTTGCAAAATATTGGCCACTCTGACACCCGAGGTGCGAGAGCCCTTTGATTGCTGCTTGCAGCTTTGGAATTACTACCCTTTGCCTTCAAGCCAGCAGTGATTCTTGGAGGTACTCCTGCATAATGTCAAGGAATGTCAATAATTGGTGATCCACCAATCATACCAAACAGCTGCTAATGATCATGTCACCCGTAGGTTAAAATCAATTCATGAACTGAAACAGAAACAGCTGTGTAGGAGACTTAAAACTGGGTTACGAACAGCCAGGTGAGATCGAGAAAGACAGTTTCTTGTCATGGCAAGCTCAGCAACAATACACAAGGTAGTTATAACGAATCATTTCTAGACTGGAGAGAGCTACAATAATGAGTGTCTGCAGGCAGAAGGGAAATATGGTGGAGGTATGATCCCAATAGATTGGTCCCAGAACCATGGCCTCAAACATACAGCCAAAAGGATTAAGAACTATCTTCAGTTCACTAAAAGTGATGGCATGCCCCCACAGAGCCCAGATCTAAACATTGCGTGTGTCTGAGAATATTGTCCGAAAGACGGAGGTAGGAAAACTAAGTTTAGTACTCCAGTGTCTAAAAGTCTAAAAGTAAAATATGGTCTTGAAATGGAACTCAAGTACTGTATAGTACTTATGGAATGATTTTAAAACTGTAGTTGGAACGCTAATAAGAATTAGCTAAGCTAATGCTAATATTGCCAGATCTGGAGGATGACTGAATACAAAAACGCATTCATTGTTATCTCTGGAGATATGGATGATAATTAATATTTCTCCAGAAATGTGGTGTGTTCCTTTAAGTCTAAAAGAATTATTTTGCTATATCTATGGAAAGTAAACGGTTGGGAAAAGGTTGACGTCTGCACTGAACTTTTCCTGCTTGGTTAGATTCTATTGGTTTGATGTGCTTTAAACTAAGATGAAAGAGACGAGTGGGTAGTGTTTGGCTGTTTTGGATAAGAACTAGAGATTATCCTGACAGAGGGGAATCAGAATCGCTTAAGTACTCATGAAACATGCCAACAATGTCATGCTGTCGAGCTGATCTCCGAGCAGTGAGGTAAAAAGGAGAGACAACCACGTCCTGGTTGTGCAAAGAGCTGGATTTGCAAAAAAAAAGTATGCTCAGCAACCACAAGTGAATTCAACTCTAAGAAATTCTATTATTCCATCGCTAGCTACGTCCAACGTATTATTATGGGATTGCAATTATAAAGGCTCAATACTCAACAATGTTTTTATTGTGGGTAATCTGGCAGGTCAGAAATCAATGCTCTAGCCCCGCCCTGCTATTAATGTCAGATAGTGGGCTTGAGCCAAGGTAAATAGTGTTGGTGTTGTTTTTGATCCAATAATTTAAGTATTTTCGCGTTATTTTGTACATTTATTGTTTGGAATAAATGTTTCCTATTTTTCTGTTAAAATTGAGATATTCGCTGACTCGATCACGATGAGCAGTGATCCCACACTAGAATTTACCGTCATGGCCTGAAAAAAAAATACAAAAAGATAATTATCTAAAAAATAAAAATACAATTTATTAAAAATAATAATAATAATAATAATAAAATAAAATGGAAAAAAAAGAAAACTTGAAGACAAGATGATCTTGGGAAAACAAGAAGCCGGTTTTGTTTTAATAAGAAAGATAATCCAACAAGAACTAGCTCTAAACAGAAACACACCTACAGGAAAAAAATGGGCTATGGGCCGTTTATGTTAATTATCAGATAAAGCCATGTGAAGAATACAAAAAGATTGATAGAATGGTAAACATTTTAAAAAACGCTGTTCTTAAAACGTAATTCTCGCTATCGTTTTCTTGCCTTTAGGTTTGCCATCTATCCTTGTAGAATTATTAGTTCCTTTCTTCTGTTGCCTGATATTATGAAATTCTGACAGGTTTTGTACAGTAAATATACTCATGTACTAGAAGTGAGAGATTGAAGAAACTGGAGCGGGGTCACGTGACTTTTTTTTTTTTTTTTAAAGGGAAACCAATTGACATGGAAAATGTTGATCGATTATAGATTGTGAATGTGGATTTTTTTTTTTTTGATTGGTACTAGTGGTATTTTTGGTGTCGACTCGCCCGTGCCTAATCATTATTTCTTGTTTCTTTACAGGTGGAGCGAGAGATTGCCATCTTGAAGCTAATAGAACACCCACATGTATTAAAGTTGCACGATGTCTACGAAAACAAGAAATATTTGTGAGTAGAAGTTTTTTTTTTTTTTGCTAATGCATTACTTTTTTCTATAAAATTTATGTTTATTTAAAGGTGAGCTTGAAAATTAAAGTCTAGGCAAGAAAAAGATATATTTTGTGTCTCCTGTATTGGAACATACTTGTCCTTGAATTACCGTATTTTTCGCCGTATAAGATGCAATTTTAAATGAGGAAGATCTAGAAAAAAAAGATTCTGAACCAAATACTGTAGTAAAATATTTAATATCAACTGTGGAAAAGTTAACAGCAGTTTAAGAACAATTATATGACAAACATGTAACATGAACAGTCAGTAAACAGTAAAATTAACAAAAAAGGCTGTAATGTTTTTATTCGAACCCTTCGTCACTGCTATCAGAAATGAGGAAGGGCAGATCCACGCAGTCATTGTCATCACTTTCTTCCTCACTGGTGTCAAATAAGACACTTCTTAAATGATTTTATAACAATGTCCTCCTTCACGGAGTCCTACGTGCTATGGTAGGATCGACGAGCAGAGATGGGCGATGACGTCAGCGCGGACCGCCCGGGTGTACAAATATGGCCGACAACTCCAGAGCCGCGCCCTCTCTTGCGCCTCTCCTACGGCCGTGACTGCCCTCCGCTCTGCGGCGCTCTGCATTCGCCGTATAAGACGCACCAACTTTCCCCCCTCAGTTTTGGGGAAGAAAAAGTGCATCTTATACTGCGAATATATATATATATATATATTTTTTTTTGTTTTGTTTTGTTTTATTTAGATTAATTGCTAAGGTAATATCTCCCATTGTCTCAAGCTCTTGGTTCATCCTACATTTAAACCTTTAAAACATGGTTCAATTGTTGCAATTGTTTTAAGGCCTTTAAAACCGCAGCTAGATGATTAATTTAGCTGGAGGAGCATATAAACAAATCCACTTGCATACAAAAAAAATATTATAATGCAGACACAGAACATGGATTCATTAATGAACAGTCACAATACTTCTTTTTCTTTTTTTGCGAATCACAAAAATTATTTCTATATCGCCATCTACAGGAGTGTGTAAGATGACAGCAGATTATCTAGCTTAGTAGCTATATTGTTATTAGGGGTGTAACGGTTCACGGTATGTATTGAACCGTTTCGGTGCGTACCGTTTCGGTATTCGGTATTTTTATTAAATGATGTAAATGTATATTAAGCGCAGCGCAACAATGTTCCTAGGCGAGTTTCCGCACGGACGCTATTGACTGACGAGCACGAGCGCGAGAATCATATCAAAAGCGAAAGAGAAGCCAGAGCTTGAAGACCCGCTCACCTCACTACGGTCTCGTGTTTGAGAACACTTTGGCTTCTCTGTTAAAATACATAACGGGGATAGACGAGTGGATAAATTTAAAGTTGTATGCCGACATTGTTCCACGGAGATCGGGCAGGCAACACATCTAACATTTTCTACCGCTGGAGATATTGTCACTGCAACCAGATCTATGCTCTCTTCAGAAAATGTGGATAGGTTATCTATCCTAACTAGTTGCAGTATTTCATTTTTTATTTAAAAAAATGTGTTTTTCTTAATAAAGAGTGCAATTTTTTTAAAATATCACCCAAATGTGTCACTTTTATTTATTTAATGCAAGAATTCTACTGTGTATTGGCAGCTTTTCAAAATAAAGATTATGTAAGTTCTTATTGTTTTGTACCGAACCAAATGTAGTGAACCGAACTCTCCAAGACACTGTACCGAACCGAATACGATTTTAGCGTACCGTTACACCCCTAGTTGTTATATATAATTTTGTTTTGATGCTCATTGTATTTTTTTCTGCAAAAATCTACATGCTTTTCTGGTTTGTCTTGGTTTACAACTTTGAGGACATCCCAAAAGCTAAGCAAAGAACACAATGAAGAAAAATAATGCAACTTGTTTACATTTACAATTTTGAGGAATACCAAAAAAATGTTTAGTATTTTTGTGGTTAATTGTAGTTAATTGCTCTTTCTTCAGTAAGATTGTGATATCCTAACATCCTTAAATATGTAATATAAGGATTTCAAAAATGGCACCACCGCAGATTAAAATGGTGAGGTATGGTTCTATTGAAGCTACTTAAAAATCAACATTGTTTTGTTGCTTCTCTAAAGTTAATGAGATTAATTGCACAGAATGTTGATTTTATGTATATATATATATATATATATATTATTTTAACATTAAGTGTATATATAATGAATATTATATTTAGTGTGTTGCGAAGGTAAATTCAACTCTGATACCAATGGAAAAAAAACTGAAAGCACTTCCTGTGTCCGCAACATCTGGCAGGAAACGAAGACTTTTTTTAAAATAAAATAATTACAAAATAACGAAGCTGAAAAAATGTGTCTATCAATGCTACATGATAAAAATACGCCAAACTACCATGATTTTTGTGTGCTATATTTACCATATTGACGTATTTTAAATCTTTTAAACTTTTTTTAAGTATTTTAAACCGGCTGGAGTATTCCAGAAAATACTATGTCTTTACAGAAAATGGTCCGTTTTATAAGAGAGCTAACATGTTCTGTGTTTTATATTGAAAACAAATCAATCTTACGCTGAGAAGACACTCAAATTGTTAAAAAAATCTTTGTTTTATGATAAAAATACGTTACAAACTTGTTTTATTAAATCTACCCACAATGTCACTTAACTTTGCATCTCTTTCCTCTCTCTTTTGTGTTTTGCAGATATTTGGTTTTAGAGCATGTCTCGGGTGGAGAGCTCTTTGATTATCTAGTAAAGAAGGGCAGGTTAACACCGAAAGAGGCTCGAAAGTTCTTCAGACAGATCATTTCAGCGCTGGATTTCTGCCACAGTCACTCAATATGGTGAGCAATGGAGAAAGAGTTTTTTGGGGAACCTCTTATGGTTGCATTCTTCAGTCTGAAGCTCTATGAAAGAAAAAACAATGTACGATTTAAAAATATGTTCAGGTTCAATTAAAATGTTGGCCATCCGACAAAAAGGAAGCTGATCACCTGACCAAAGAAAAAACCCAGGAAATGCTTCCAGTTCATTGAGCTGCCAATCAAAATCGTACTAGCCAATAAGGGCAGAACCACTGTTATTCCCGCCCCCATGGAAACTGTGTGCCAAAGACAAGCATAACCTTCAGAACGCAAAATAAGAAAGCGAAGACGCTGAGAGCGTAATCAAGACTCTGAGATGCGAAATTGAAGCTGAAAATTAAATCATCCAAGAATGGTGTGCATATAAAAATCAATGTAGATTTTTATTTTAATTACTTGATTAGTTTGGTTTTCTTTGTAATCCATTCATTTTTGTTCATTATCGCTGAAATCACATTGGTTTTTTTGGCACAGCAGTAATTCCATAAGGCAGCACCCATTCACTCAGAACTGGTGATACCGCCTGGACTCCCGGAAAGTTTTGGAAATCCAAACAGAGGCCGTAGTCTCTTGTTAATAAGCATCATTGAATGCTTCAAGAAAATGAACGATGTTAATACTCTAAAGTTAGAGTAAGAGACTTATTTCGAAGCCGGTAAGACTTTCAAATGAAGCCGTGTTGCTTTTCATTCGATCATTCCGTGGGTTGTGTGTATTTAGAGAATGACTGCTGCTGCTGAAATCTACAGAGTTTAACATGGAGATCAGTGCCCCAGTATTCAGTGTGATCTCTTTGTTTACGTTTGTACAGTCATAGGGATCTAAAGCCGGAGAATCTGCTGCTGGATGAGAAGAATAACATCAGAATTGCAGACTTTGGCATGGCGTCCCTGCAGGTGGGGGACAGTCTTCTGGAAACCAGCTGTGGGTGAGTGAATCTTACCGTTTTGCGAGTAATCTGTGAATCTAATCAATCAAATTCACTTTAATAATTGCCTCATAGAAAAAGTTTCGAAACGTTCGTTAAAAGCCTTTTAATGTTGTGTTTACATAGATCTCCCCATTATGCCTGTCCTGAAGTGATCCGGGTGAGTACTACCTCGTTTTTTTGAGATGAAAGAGCAATTGAAGTGAAGCCAGTGGGTTTTGACTGTCTTTTCCTGTTAGGGGGAGAAGTATGATGGAAGGAAAGCAGACGTCTGGAGCTGCGGCGTCATTCTTTTCGCTCTGCTAGTGGTGAGTATTTGAGTTGTTGACTGAAATAATGCGTATTTGTAATATATGTAATAATATTGTATAATAATATATGTAATTATTATAATAATAATGCAAATAATCACATATTCAGTACAAATTTCAGTATAAATTTAAGCTCCTCCCATTCTTTCCATAGTTATGTTAATGAATGAAAATGGCATAAAGCGTGTTTGTATTTTGTCTGATGTGTCTCTCTCTTTTGTGGTCTCTGTCTTTCATTCAGGGAGCTCTGCCGTTTGACGATGATAATTTACGAAACTTGTTAGAAAAGGTAAAGCTGGGCGTGTTTCACATGCCCCATTTTATCCCACCAGACTGCCAGAACCTTCTGCGAGGAATGATCGAAGTCGACGCCAGCAAGCGTTTAACGGTAAGTTCTGGAAAACTAATCCATGCAGAAATATAAGTTTAGCATGCAAAGTGTGAGACTTTCACAAAGTTTGGTGCCGATGTGTTTAAACATTTCTGAAATATACTTAAAGAATCATCTTGGCACAACGCTCAGAAAAACAAAAACTTCTATCAACAAGAAATGCGTAACATTATTTTGCAATGTCTTCGCATCTTCCTATTTGAATTTGGTGAAAATGGACCAAATTCAAAATGTCAGGCAGAACATTTGCTTGATTAAGGTAAAATTGGTATTTATGTTCACAACTTGATAGCGATTTATGTAATTGTTTCCAGGGCATTGCAGTTTTTGAATTTCAACCTTTAGATGGTGCTGTTTCAACCCAATGTTTTTGGGTCAGCGCTAAAGACTGATGACTTACTTAAAATTTAGTTCCATTATGGTAAAATGATCCTGAGCCAAAGCTCAAAAATTAGTTTGTCGCAACGTTACAGAGATCATCATGCGTTTAAAACAAATGTAACTTTCGACGACACAAAATTCAGCCTGTTTTGGTGAGTATTGGACAAATGATCTGTGAGGAGTTTGAAAAAGTTGGTTTTAGATCTACATAAAATGAACAGGTAGTCGATTGTGGTAAAATTGGTATCTGCGTTCACAGGCTCATGAAGGGAAATGGATAAGACCAACAATGTTTACGTATTATATCTCTAAATAGTTTGAATCCTTTCCTGGCATGGTGCAAATTTTCTGAATCAGAATTTTTTTTGCAAAATGCATACGTATTTTTCACATTATTCAAAATGGCTGACCCCGTAAATGTTAAAATAGACTGGGCTAGATTCTCCGAAATGATTGTAATTAATTTTATTCTTTAGGGATTTCGTGGTTTAGTAGCTTTATGCTTAAATATATTTTTCATATCTCCAGAACACTAGGGGGCACTGCACTAAAACTGTGCATTTTACCTCAGATCATGGTTGTTACACCAAGTTCGTCGTCAATACGCTAAAGTGCTATGGAGTTGCAAATGTTTGTAAGCCTATCAAACGTGATTGGACGTATCGATTCGAATTCCATTACTTGGAGCGTTCAGGACATGGTCTGGACCAAATTTCCTGAGAGTCAGATAATTCTTAATACTCTGGTTAAATTTAATGGCAGAAAATTAGTTTTCGGTTTGTTAAGAGCTAAAGAATTAGCAATTAACAGCAAAAATGGCGTAAGCAGGATTTTGAACTAGTGGGGGTGCTAGTGAGTTTCGATTAGAGACTCCAAATTTAATATGGTGAAGGGTCAAACCTACCTCTACTGGTGTGCAAAATGTCATAACTTTACCACAATGGTGGAAATAGAAGTAGTAGTACAGTCAGAAAACAAAGAATTAATAGATAATGTTGCGGCTTGATCCCCAAATACAATAAATAACTGATTATTGTAAAATTGGTATTATCTTCAGTAAATAATTAGCGAAAGTTGTTAAGATTCCTAAATTACTTTATACCTTTGGACCACGAGGTGGCGTTGGCTCTCACCCTTTCTGGTATGGTTGCAGTTGTCGGAATTCGATGTTAATGTGCTCGCACAATTTCAACTTCACGATCACACTTAAGGTGTGTTTACACCAGACTCTAGAATCTAAATGTTCACTTTAAATGACGTGAAGGATGCGTTTCGCGGTATGACGTGAACTTTCAAAAGTTGCAGATCACCTCTGAAGCATGCTTTTACGATGTAATTGGATCACTGCACTTTTAATCTCTTCGCTCGCTATAACAACTTTTCATCACATGGTGATTGATTCTCTTTCATGTTGAATGTGAATCGTGATCTGCTTCGGTAGATTACATCCTTTCACTGAGCTGGAGGTGATCTTGATTTCTCATGCCCTCCCCTTATATGTTTCGATGAAGGTCACAAGACTTCGGGATGTCCCATTTATCATTTTTAGACAGCTTTTATCCTCGTTCTAGCCTTTCTACACCGCTGATCTCACAGTACAGGATAGTTCTGAGTGCTTTAAGTAGAGCTCCGATATTCACTAAAATGAACAAATTCCTGCCAGTTTATCAATAAGATGAACGCAAAGAGACAAGATGAACTGTAAAAAGAGATAGATGAATAGTTATTTAAATGTGTTTTTTTGCATGTTAAAGGTTGATATCAGGGAATTATAGGAGTTCAGGATTTGTCACCTGATCTGTGTGTTCCAGTTGTCTCTTAAATCTGGATTCTAATGTTGCGTTCATTTCTCAGTTTGTTTTGTTGTTTTGTTTTTCAGTTAGAGCTAATCCAGAAGCATTTGTGGTACATGTAAGTACTCAAACTGCTTTTATCTAGTTTTGCTAATTTTTCATGGTTTTTTTTCCCTCGTTATGGTGGTTTTTGTTTTGTGCGCTATTGTTTGTTTTTATTTTTTTTGTTTTGATGTGACTTTTGTTTAGAATTTTCTGCCTTTTTAGATTTTATTTACACTCTGCTTTGATTTGTCTTTGTTTGCTTTCATTTTATTTTGCTTTAAGTTGTGTTTTGTTTGTTTTAATGTAGCTTTAGTTTGGAATGTTCTGATTTGTTTTGATTTTGTCCTTGTGTTTGTTTGATGTGTGTGATCTAGTTTACATTTTATTTGGACTGCTTTCAGTTATTTTGATGTGTTTTTTTAACTGTTTTTTAGGTTCTGGTTGGTTTTGTTTTGTTGTGGCTTTTTGTTTAGTTTGAAGTTTTATTTTTAATTTTATATGGCTATGTTTGACTTTGTTTTAATGTTTCTCTCTTTAAATGTTGTTTTGATTTGTCGTTGTTTTGTTGTAATGTAGAATTTGATTTGGAATTGTCTTGTTTTTTTTTTCTTCATTTTCTTTTAGTTTGTATTTATTTCTGTTTTACTTTATTTTGAGTGTTCAGGTTGGTTTTTTTGTTGCTTTGTTTTTCGAATTGTGTGCATACAGTTGTGCTCATAAGTTTAATTTTCTAATTTCTAGGCCAATTTTCTGAAAATATTTGAAAAAATTCCATTGATGATTATTGATTGTGTGAAGCCATATATTGCAAATATTAAGAGCTGGGGTGTGTAAACATTTGATCAGGGTCATTTGGAACGTTTCTGTTATTATGATTTAAAAACCGTAAACAACTGCTAACTATTAATGTGGAAAAACATTTTGTGTTATTCATATTTTCAGAAAAAGGGCCAAAAAATTACATTTTTTAATCTGAAGTTGTCTTTTTGTTCTGGTTTCATGAATTTGTTAGTGTTATGACGTGCCTTTCTTTTGCGACTTTCTGCGCTTTTTTAGGAAAGCAGTATTTAACTGGGTAAATAAGGAAAGTAAGCGCTGGGTTTGAGCATGATGTTTTCCTGTGAGAACATATGTATATGTGATAAATGGCACAGATCCCACACGTCAACGGCAAGGACAAATTTGCACATTTCTGGCAGGGGTTTACCGCTCTGCGTCTGGCTTTCTCTAGAGATCATGCAAAAACACCCAGACAGCAGGCGAAGGTCAGCCTGACATGCTCGGACCATGCCCTCATGTCTGAACGCCTCTCAGTGGTCAAAGACATGGGAGAAACACTTCAAATACTGGAAAACCGTGTTTTAGCTGCTCTTTCACAACCGATAGTTACCTAAAAAAAGCTCTACTTTTAAAGATTGCTAAAGAGTGGTAGAACCCAAGCAATTTCAAGTTAGAATCATGCTACTTCCTGGTTTTTGTCATGTGATATATGATGTAATCATGTAGCTTCTACATTTATTGCTACCCGATGTTGTGCTACTGCGTTTTACACAAATGTGACCTGAATTTACCGCACCAGCAGACCCCTTGGAACCCTTAAAAAGTTTAAGGAGAACTTGAGAGAACTCCTCATCAGTTCTTGTCTCTGCGCTCCACAGAGGGGGGAAGAATGAACCAGAACCAGAGCAGCCCTTCCCCAGGAAGGTGGCAATCCGCAGTCTCCCCTCAGCTGAAGATGTCGACCCAGATGTTCTGGAGAGCATGCACTCTTTAGGCTGTTTTCGAGACAAGAACAAACTGATGAAGGACCTGCTCTTTGACGAGTGAGTAATCAACGTCTTCATTTGAACGAAGGAAACAAAGATTTACCAATGAAGCGTTACATTTAAGTTCTTCTTCTGGATCATCTTTAAAGTTCTCCATCACTCATTCGCTGTGGTCTACTTTACACCAAATACATATGTGTTTCTGAAATATTCTTGGTAGCCATTTTCCAGAGTTCGGCTTTTGGATTTCATTTGCAGTTTTGATGTTGCTGAGATTCATGTTGTTCTCTTCTCACTAGTGAAAACCAGGAGAAGATGATCTACTTTCTTCTCTTGGATCGTAAGGAGAGGTACCCAAGCCAAGAAGACCAGAATCTCCCTCCTCGGAATGATATCGGTAGGAAATGAGAACTTTTTCAAAGCAAAAGAGGCCTTTTTAAGGCATGAGATGTGAATATAGAGTTGGAATGACTACGATATTTTGTCTTTAGTGGTAGAAGTAATATATATGGGTTGAAACAAAAATCTGATTGTCTGACGAGATGTAGTAAAGAGCTGCCAAAGTTGTTGTGTATATTAAGATTTCTACTTTGTTTTTTGACCAAAAAAATGGCTTTATTAGGGGTAATTCATGTAAATATCAATAGAACACAAGAAAATTAGGATCAATAAGGTTCTCAAGCTGCCAATCACACCGGCTATTCAAGTAGAAACCCAGATATTGTTTAATTTTAATCCAGATAACAGTTTAAAATAGTTTTTTGTTGTTTTTTTTAAACGAAGGTTAAGAGTTAAGACACATAATTTGCAGGTAATTAAAATGTTAGAAAATGCGCGATCATTTTTCAGTTTTGTTTTACAGAACCCATATCAGTGCCATCTAGTGGTAAAAATAAGTGATAACCATTGGAAGTACAAAATCTGTGATATGGCTTGATTTTTTTTTTTTTTTGACACTTTTTCAACTCAAATTAGACTTAACATTTTCGAGTCATGTTTAGACCCTTTAAAAATGTGCAATTACCACGAAACAATAATACTACGTGAACAATTACAAGCCCACGCACCTTTTGTGCTTTAGCCTTTACTTTAAATAAAAGAATCCAGCAATGAGTTTTGGATGGAGTAATTTTATGCTCTGGATGTTGTTTCACAGAGATTTCTGCTGTAGTGGTCTCTGTTGGAACTGAGCGTTTCACTCTGAAGCTTTCTCTCAGAACTATAGTCACGTTTCCTTCTGTCTGCGTAGATCCTCCGAAGAAGCGCATTGACTCACCGATGCTGAACAGGCATGCCAAGAGGAGACCAGAGAGGAATTCCATGGAGGTTCTGAGCATCACAGACGGAGGCTCTCCTGTACCGGCACGAAAAGCTCTCGACATGGCCGAGTATGGACAGAGGTAGAGAAAAATGCTTTTCACAAATGTTTTTGTGTTCTCAAAGCTGTGAATTCAGTTATATCAATCTGTTATAATATTCTTGAGATCTTTTTTTATTATATCTTTTTTAAACTACAAACTTCTTGAGGGATTTAGGCCATTTGTTTAGAAATGGTTACAAGATTTGGTTCCTTAGAAGAAAAATAGTTCATGAAGCATTCGGATGCCAACATTCAAATTGTTTATCATTGCTTGAAACATGTTTTTCTGGATACACGGTTTTCTAGTCTGTGGTATAAATAAGATACAGTGAATACCTTTGGAGAACTATTGGAATTCCCTAAACAAATAAGCCACATTTACAGTTTCTGATTAAATGATTTGCTTATATGTGTGTGTTTTGATTTATTTTTAAGATCTTTATGAAGTAATTTTTTTATCAGTTGTGTTTCTTCAAAGATCACTCTTCTTGTGTATCTTCATAGGTCACGCTCCATCAGCGGTGCACCCACCAGCCCCCTAAGCAGTCCACGAGTGAGTACACTCATCCGTCTTCAGTTTATTCGACTAAAAATCACACTTCTCTATGAGCTGTTTAATAAAACCCTTTACCTTGTTCAAAATACTCTGTTCAAAAGCGCCATTTTGGGGTTTGGCATGTCAAATGATCCTGAGCTACTGCTGATCCCGCCCTTTAACCATGTAGAAATTGTTTACATCCCTCTCAGCAAATGTGAAGTGAAACGTAATGTTGATATTTGGAGGGAAATCCTGTATAGGAGTTTAAGTCTCAAACTCAACAAGAAGCTTTTGTTTGAATTGATTTTTAATCCAGCACAAGGAATGCTACCGAAAATCCCTCTTTTCTGATTAGCATGGAGACTCTTGTCTTAGCATTTTCCAGCTGACTTGTTTAAGATGGGGATTACAGATGCCTGTAAAGCTCAACAATGTATAGAGCTGGTGGAAATTGGTTGAAAGGCCACTTGTTTTTGCTGTTAAACACTTGTCTTTCACCTAACTGCATGCTTCTTTCTTTCTTCTGCTCAACCTCCTCAAACGTCCTTTTCCCTCCTGCTTTACCTCTAATGCTTTGTGCTGCCTGCCTGAATATCTTAAGCCGGTCCGAAAGTTTTGTGTCCCTCCTAAGTCAACCGAGTTTCTCTTATCCCCAAGTTCTAGCATCACTGACTCCTTAAAACCAAATTCTGATCAGAAAGTTTCAAAAACTCCAACGTCTAACTCCTTAACCCCAAACTCCACATCCGAGAATCCAATTCTGAACTCCCAAACTCCTAACTCTGTATCGGAGTCCCACTTGCTTTCACCGAAAACTCTTCCAAACAAACCTTTGCAGTCCGTCCGATCAAACCCTCTTCCTGAATCTGAGCCCGAACGCATTTCCACCGCTAACTCGGAACCTTCATGCCAACCTCAAGCGCCGTGTATACCAGGGAGCCCTCTAGTGCGTCGGGGAACCCCAGCTTCCATCATACCCCCTCAACTTTCAGTCCCTTTCAGACCCATTGCCCCCTTTTCACCCATCCGACTGCACCACTTCCATCCTGTACCCGGCTCTGACCAAACACCCAAATCTATCCCTACCATACAGGTGACCCCACACCCCTCTCCAAAGGGCAGCCCTATCCCCACTCCCAAAGGAACACCCGTTCACACGCCAAAGGAGAGTCCGTCAGGGACGCCGAGTCCAACACCGCCCCCCAGCCCATCCATCGGGGGGCTGCCCTGGAAGACGCGCCTCAACTCCATTAAGAACAGCTTCTTGGGGTCTCCTCGCTTCCACCGCAGGAAACTGCAAGGTATCACAACTCTTACATAAGATTATTTCCTTTTATTTCTCATTTGCTTTAATGTCATTTTGGTGAAGGAAATGGAGTAGAATCAAAATAAAAATTGAAATGGCTGAAGGATTGACCAGATGTCATAATTAAAGTCCCCATGAGTGTGCCGACTACTATCTCCTCCTAGCCCATTCGACCTACAACCCCCAAACTACACAGACCTCCTAGGAGTTGTGCCTCGAGTTGCCATGTCTTTTTAGACTGGTATCACTAAAGGAATTTTGGGAAATTGCAGAGAATGCTGGGAAATGTACAAACGGGGAAATTGGCAACTGCACCTTGTGAAGGTTATCAGTCTGCAATAAAATACCAATCACTGCGCAAAAATATTTGAACCCCGGGCTTCAAGAGGGGTCAATTACCACCATAAAGTCCATTGAGAATGAATTGGATAAAAAAAAGAGAGGTAGTTGTCATGACATCACAGATGGGGCGGGGGGGGGACTATGTATACAATATTAGACCAGTGGCCAATATTCTGCTGTAATGGCCGATGCGAGCTGCAGAATGGTAACAAGTGGAGAAAATGGGTAATTTTTTGGTCCTTGCTCCTGGGATTCATTTTAAATATTTTAATCTTTATTTTCTTATCAAGTTTGGTGTGGTGTTTTTTTTTTTTTTCTTTTTACTTCCTTGCTTTATGTCTGCTTTATTGGGCTTTGTTTTTCATTAACCTTTCATTAATTCTCCATCGTCGCATTCTTGCTTTTAATTTTTAATGTCGTATAGTTTTGGTTGTATAGGACTTTAAAGGTCTTTTTACGTAAATGATTATGCAAGTCAGTTATACAAAGATGGGAACATCTAGATTCCAGACGATCTACATGATAGATCCACTATACTAATATATCTGTAGTGGTTAACCAATAGCCGCGGTTGGCAGGTTTGAGCTTGTTAAGCACTCGCAAAAAGTCCATGCCACCAAACATATCAAATTAAAGTGTATTGTATGCATAAGAAAAAAAAGAATCTTTTCTGTGATCAAATGTGATTTGAAGGAAGTATTTGTAGTGTTAAATGTTTTGGGTTCGGAAATATTTTTCAATTAGCAAATTAAATATTCACTATTTCAAGTTTACGTGTAAAGGATTTTTAGCAACGTTCCACGGTTTTGATATGCGCTCATTGTCCACACTCCCCTGAGTAACCGTTTCAATCTTTTCTTGAGGTCTGGAGGTAGCACTATTAGCATTAGCTCAGCACTTTTAGCATTAGCTTAGCATACATGTTTGAATTCAAACAAACTCGTAACAGTTCTGTTCACATAATAAGAGTTTCCATTTTATACCATGCTTTTCCAGTCTAGCTAAATGTTTTTTGGGGGCATTTTTTATTGGATCAGACAGTGGAGACAGACAGGAAGTAACTGCGAGAAATTAAATGGCTTCCTTTTATGCTAATTAGAAATTTTGCACCATTCCCTGGTCTTATAACACGGTGTAACCGTTAATGTTTTGTTATTAACAGGAAACATCTTGAACTGAAACGCTACTGTACTGTTTTGATTTCGAGATCTATGCTAAGCTAATGCTAAAAGTGATGCTGCCAGATCTGGAGATTTACTTTTAATAAATATAGAAATAACAAAATAACTATAAAAATGGTCTCGGTTCTATAACAGGTTCTTTTTTGAGGAAACTATGGAGTTGATTCCATATTCTTCTTGTATATCTTTCAAATTCAAAAAGTTCACGTGCAACTTTAATTAGAACCCAGCAATTTATTTAAAGTTGTTTTAAAGCACTTTGATCTTAAGGACTCTAACATCCTTTATTCTCAACAGTTCCCACTCAAGACGAAATGTCCAGTTTCATGCCAGATTCTTCCCCAGAGTGAGAACATTTTTATTTACTTCACGTTTCTTTAGTTTGAGAAGTCTGCATTTGTTTACAGCTCTGTGCTCCTTCGTTCTTAAAATAGATTTTTTAAAAAGTCAAAAGTGGTGTTGTTTTAAGCTGGATTAGCATTATAACCCATTTTTGGTGTAGTTAAATGTGTATATAGCTATGAAATGTACAAGGCCTCCACTAAAGATTTATCTACTAAAGTACTTGAAGTGTTTCTTATTCTCTTGCTTAACAGACTTGCCAAAAAATCTTGGTTTGGCAACTTCATCAACCTCGAGAAAGAAGAGCAGATCTTTGTGGTGATTAAGGATCGGCCGCTGAGTTCTCTTAAAGCAGACATCATCCACGCCTTTCTCTCGGTAAACTGCCTTTTTTGTTTGTGTTGCTCTTTATTTCATTAGTGTTCAACGGAAATTTATTAGCGGGAAGAACGATTAGCATAAAGATGTACTTCAGAGGTTTGAGCGAAAGGGAAAAAGGCTTATTTTGCTTTGTGAACATCTGTTAAAAACTTGTCTTAAAATAGTCTATCTGCTCTTACTTAACTAATAATAATAATAATAATAAACTGAGGCAGAGTTTATTTTCTGTATCCTCTCAAACGTCTTTTTTGCGCATTTATCTGACCATTAATCCGACCTTGTAACAAACTGCTTATGTTGATTCCTGAACGGTAAGTCGCTTTGGATAAAAGTGTCTGCATATTACTTAAATGTAAATATTTAATTGTTTAAGTAAGAGTAATTGAAGCGTAAACTTTAACAATGACCAGATTCTTTGGCAGCAAATTTTCAAGAAATGCTGGCGCAGTGGGGCATATGAAAAAAAGCAGGAAATCACTTTTTTATTTGTAATCAAGGCCAGGGATGCAGACTTGATTGAAATGTTTTATTAAATGAAGCCAAATTTGACATCAGTAAAATATTTGTTTTGTCTAAAGTTTGTGGGAAAACTTTGGAAAAGTGCCATTCTAAAGAGTTTTTACCATGGTTGCCAAGGTAGAATTTTGGGCTGCTATGGAGTTCCCCATGTCGATATGAGTAAAATAAACCAACCTCAATGTCTCTGACTTGCCTTAGCTGAAATAGTTCCTATGGTAAACTCAGGTTTCAACGTTCCCTTTGTAACTATGAGTTATATGCCTTTAAAAAGCCAGCCTTTATCCTGTTTGTTGAAGTTTTTTTTAGGTGACCCTTCACTAAAATTAGCCATTATTTGTAAGTAGAATAAATTTACAATTATATTTGCTCCATTGCATGACTTAATTGACCAACGGGTCGCAGCTAATTGATTAAAAATATGATTAGCGTAGGAGAATTATCGTCAATGTTGTTCTTAATGAGCCTAATGTTCCTCTATCATCAGATACCCAGCCTTAGCCACAGTGTTGTGTCACAGACCAGCTTTCGTGCAGAGTACAAGCCAACAGCAGGCCCAACCGTCTTTCAGAAGCCTGTGAAGTTCCAAGTGGACATCACGTACACCGAGAGAACACCAGCAACCAAGGAGAACGGCATCTACTCAGTCACCTTCACTCTGCTCTCAGGTAGCTACTGTGACCTCATCACGTTTAGAAGAAAATGGCAAGAAACAAGACTGCAGACAAACAATGCGCTGGAGGCTTAAACTATGCTACGAGAAATAGCCAGTGTTTGTTGATGGGAGGTTCTCTGAACTGGGTTTTCAGCTTATGCGAGTTCCCCCTCTAGTGGACAGAAGTGTGAATTATAGATCACCTGAGCTGCCGTCCGAGTCTTTCAATCACTGTTTAACTGTTCTAGGTCCAAGCCGGCGATTCAAGCGAGTGGTGGAGACGATTCAGGCACAGTTGTCGAGCACAAACATCCAGCCAGGCGTTCAGCATCTCTCTGGTGAGTGTGAAACGGCCGTTTCAAAGCTGAGCCCCATTGTTTTTACCGTCGCGATCACATGATTTCCTCCAACACTAAACACAGCAGATACTTCCATCTGGCGCCTCTATTTGTCCTCCACCGCGTCTTGATGATGCTTCTCACTGCAGTTCTAGTCACTTTGATAAACACGTGTCATCTTTATCTTTATGAGTTCTTCCTTTCAAGTTCAAACGAATCCAGGGTTTCCGCAGGGTCTAAAATTAAAAGACCCAATTTGTTAGGCCTTGATCTCTATGTACTCGCTCTCTTTTTTCCGATGATCATGTCGATTCATGGTGGATTTTGTTTCTTTTGTCCAAAAACAATTCATGGTATTACGACTGCAAATGAGTCCGCGACAACCAATCAGCTTTCAGCACGGGTTTCTCTCGGATACACGATTGAGCTCTTGGGAAGTGCAGGTTTAGAGATACTTGAATAGTTCAGACACAAATTTTACTTTGTGTATATATGGTTTTAATGTTGTGATGGGCCTTAAACTTTTGTCTTTGCCATGAGGATGGTGCATATAGCTTTTTGCACGATACTCATCCCAAGTGAAATTTAAGTTCAAGT
>SRMA01027290.1:10156-24963 GCA_007224835.1 Danionella cerebrum | reverse complement strand
ACTCAAAATGGAAACGCATCCTCATTTGGGTAACAACAGCAGTGTGATAAACTATGGTATAAACATATGATCTGGTAGTATGAACAGATAATGTAGTATAAACAGATGATATAATAATATAAACATAGACAGATAATATAGTATAAACAGAAGATGAGATGGATAATTTAAATGGATAAGTGTTTTAATTTTGTAAATTAGCTTAGCAAGTCATTAGACATTGTTCTTATCAGTTGCTCCTTTCTTTTTTTTAAATAGTGTATTAAGCATCTACAAGAAATCACATGCCTTTGCTTTGGTAAACATCACTGTAAAAAATATTTTGTCAAAAGCTCTGGGTGGTGGTGTTTTGTCTTTAACTGAATGTGCTTCATTTGTAATGTAGCGCTCAACTTTTGAACCAGGGATTGATTTTTAAAACACAATTTGCACATTAAGCTTATATTTTAGTTCATAAATAACTGTAAAAAATATATTTAAAAAAACAAGTAATCAAATCAAAAATGTTTTTTTTTTAAGTTTCCTTTAAACTTTAAACCTTTGTTGCTAGGTTATAATATACAAATAATTTCTAAATCATCCAATCAGATCTCTTTATGTTTTTGTCAGATTAAAAAAAACTACTGTCTTTTAAAGCACATTTCTTTAGCTTCGAAAATGTTCTTGGGACTAGACTCTGAAAAAAAAAAGGTTCTATATGAAACCAAACAGATTTTTTTGGCTAATCATATTGGAACCTTTTTTGTCGCCGTTTTTCACAGATCTTCAAAGCTTATTAAAACCAACAAAGAACTACTTTAGAACCATAAATACCCAAAATTCCAAAACCACTTCTTTATGGTAACAAAACCAGTGAATAACCAAAAAGTGGTTTTGAGTTGGTTCTTTAAAGTAAATAAAGCTGTGATATAAATATAATATACAAAATATAATGCAATATAGCAGCTTCAAACCTGCACAGAACTTTTTTTATTTAAGATTGTATGCCTTCTGGCCCATTGCTGCCACTATCAGCCTTAAATTAAGAAAACAGTCACTTGAAGAAATTGTCTTCCCTCCAGAATCTAAAATCTAGAAACGCGTACAAGAAGATTGAATTACCCACAGGGTTTGCTCAAAACACTTTATTACCGTATGCAATCGTTCCAGCCAATCAGAGAAGAGCTTTGATGTATTTTTGCATACTTTACAGGTGGTTGATTTGTTGCTCCGCTCCTTTTCCCCTACTTCCCATGAACCTATGGTTTCTTTCTCCCTTGTGCACCGAGTCGTTGAGTAACTTCTCTGATGCAACTCTTTGCAGAAGAGAAGAACGGCCAAGTGGCTCATACACCGATCACACCTAAACGACATCCGTCGAACGCCCGTCGCCTTGAGCCGCAGCCTGGTGACTCTAAATGCACGGTGGCAAATTCCACAGACAATGCCAGGCTGGTGCCATCTGCAGGTGCTCAGGAGCAGGTCTAACCCTTCACCAGCAGAGCTACCAAAAGTCTTTGGGTAGACCGAATGTCCAGGCCGATGATCGCATCACTTTCCACTTCGTCCTGCGCCTTCCTAAAACCCTGTCATTGCTACCTCAGATATCTTCATGGTTTCTCTTCCGTCTTCCTCATCTGTGAAATGGTTAATAATTGGCACTTTTCATGATGAACATGTGGGCTCTGCATCTGGCATCATGTGCTTCCCGTCTTGAAACTCACCAAAGACTCACAGAGGAGTGCACGGTTCTTTTGGTTCTCACCGTTCACTGGTGACGACTTACCAGTGAGAACAATGGTACTTTTCCACTGCATGCTATGGTACTTCATGGCTCCTGTTTGATGAGTCTCCACAACCAAGAAGCAAAATCTGGGTTTTTCTCTAGTCCTCCATGCATAACCGGCTTGTGGTAACACGTCATAAATGCTAGTTGGCGCTGTAGTTTCTATGTTGTGCTCCGCTTCTTCACTCAATTTTCGTTTTGTTGCCGTAAACAACAATAGCGGCTGAAACTGAGTGCTCCGTGTAAGAGCTTGAGAACATTGATGTGGAAGGAGAGCCAACGTTTGTAGGGTTGTTTCTTCTTCTTTCTTGTGCTCGTGGAGAATAGTGATGTGTCGTTCCTACAGGGTCACAAAAAGAACGAATCGTTCCTGAACGAGTCCTGTTTGAGAGGGATTCGTTCAGTGGCACATTCGCAACATCCTTGTGGTTTTTCCGAGCGTAACCCGCTCATAATTAATGATAAAAGAATGAAAGGACTCGAAAAAATAACTAATCTTTTCTGTTCCCGGCTCATTCGCCATTGGTTAACATTACTTATTAGTTTAGATTTTTCAAGTCCTTTCATTCTTTTTGGTGTCCGGCTCATGACCGTTCCCAATGCTGTATGAGCCGGAAAAAGAAAAGAATGAATGGACTTGGGAAAAGAACGAATCTTTTCAGGTCCCGCTCATATATTGCGTTGGATAATATAGAGAGCGGTCACGTGACTAAAGAACTAAAGCACCCAGTCCAGAGTGCACAGACTGCACACGTTAACATCACAGAGAAGTATTGTGTCGAACAAAGAAGATTTAAACCTAAAGAAGACCGATCAGAGGTGAACCAGACTAAAAGACCCAGGTAGGCTTAAGTAATATATATTAGGGGTGTAACGGTTCACGGTATGAATTGAACCGTTTCGGTACGGCCTGTTCGGTTCGGTACACTTGCGTACCGTTTCGGTATTCAGTATTTTTATTAAAAAATATACATTTATTATTAGCGCGATAACAATGTTCCTAGGTGAGTTTCCGCACGGACGCTATTGAGTGACGCACAGTAGAGCTGCACGCCATGAGTAGCAGAGCACAAGTAAGAAAATGGCGAAAGAGAAGCCAGAGCTTGAAGACACCTCACTACGGTCTCGTGTTTGAGAACACTTTGGCTTCTCTGTTAAAAGACATAACGGGGATAGACGAGTGGATAAATTTAAAGTTGTATGCCGACATTGTTCCACGGAGATCGGGCAGGCAACACATCTAACATTTTCTACTGCTGGAGATATTGTCACTGCAACCAGATCTGTGCTCTCTTCAGAAAATGTGGATAGGTTAATCTTTTTAGCCTAAAACTTAAAAAGTTAGTTTTGTTGATATATAAGCTGATATATAGCTGTTGCTAGTGTTAAAAGTTTTCAGGTCCTAACTAGTTGCAGTATTTCATTTTTTATTTTAAAAAATTAGTTTTTCTTTATTAGTTTTAATTTATTTTATACAAGAATTCTACTGTGTATTGGCAGCTTTTCAAAATAAAGATTTTGTAAGTTCTTATTGTTTTGTACCGAACCGAATGAACCGAACTGAGCTCTCCAAGACACTGTACCGAACCGAATACGATTTTAGCGTACCGTTACACCCCTAATATATATATATTTTTTTATCCATCATTATAGTTTTGTCTTATTTGTAGATTCGTGTTTGTGTATATAACGTTAATAGATGTGTTAGGGAAGAGCACACAATATTTATTGGTATTTTACTAAAATGAATGAAATAAACAAAATGATTCGAAAAAAGATTTGTTCATTTTGCTGAACGAGACTCAAGGAACCGAGTCGGTAAAATGACCCGAACTTCCCATCATTAGAAGTCAAGTGGATCTGTCGCTCGTCCTGTGACTCAACACCAGAAATACTCTAAACCGACCAATCACAGAGCCTACGGCCCTCGTATACATACAATTTTTGGAGGCACACGTCAAGCTACACTGGAAAATAAAATACTCAAATCTTGTTACATTTTTCTTAGATCAAGCAAAACAATCTGCCAACACCGAATTCAATAGTGCTGTAGTGAAACGAAACCGGAAAGAACTGATGGTCTGTAGCATGTGGTGGAAAAGCTCCAAGAAGTTTCAAACCAAAGGGTTTTTTCTGCATTCATGTGTAATCACTAATAAAAACACAAAGCAGTAACTAATAAACCTTTAACGTGGTTTAAATTCATTCAGATAATGATAAACCCTGACCTAAGTGCTAAAAGTTACCAATTAAACATAGAACAGTTGATAAATGTGTTGCCTTTTGTCACGGCGCCATCTTGGTTCAGGACCGGGAAGATTGGTTCATAGAAGAAAAGACTTAAAATGATACACTAAATGCTCTTTTTGCTCCGATGAATCTGAAACCTCTGCTCACTTGTTTTTAAATTGCTAACGTTTTATGGTGTGAATTTCTTGTTTTTTTTATTTTTTTTATTTTTTTAAGCAGTTTAAGTTATTGTATCATATAATAGTAAACGCCCAATTCCTTAATTTATTTATTATAGTAGTATATTATTTATTATCATTATTCATATGTGTTCTAATGCTACTTATCTATATTTTATATACATTTTATATCATATTGTTGATCACTTTTTTGTATATTATCATCAGCATCGCTATCTAGTTGATTACCAGTATATGTGAGCATGTGGGAGATTCTGGTAAATTTATATTAAATTAATACATTAATTAATGAATAGTGTATTAAAAAAATTCCAATCAAAAAAGTATTGAAAATAGGCTGAAAATTAAGTGAGTTGTGGTTATTTTATTCGCTGGTAAATACTTCCATTGACCAGTGCAGTACTGTACTAAGATGGCGGCCTCTCGCAGCGATCCAACAGACGAGGTATCTACGTAAAAGACATCTATCGCGTGTCACCAAATAGGTTAGCCTTAAAAGCTAAGTTAAGAACAATGAGTGGAGTCAGAGGAGGAAGTGTGTGCTGCTTTCATAATAAAAGTCTTACTAATAGCACATGCTTATGCAAAATCACGCCGTTGTGGTTTTCCTTTGTAAATCACTGGTTTTCTGGATAAGAACTTTCAAACACTGTGATATTTATATATATATTTTTTCTGTATGTTTACTCTAAGCTGTGGTGTTCAACAACCTGAGAGCTCTTTAGAGAAACACTTTAAAGTCACCGAGGTCACCAAAGCAATGTTGATTTCTAATAAATAGTCATAAAGGTATTCAAATCAATAAAATAACAATGGGGCCTGAATTTGTCTAATTTTAAAAAAATAATTATTTTCCGTATTCTCCTATATAATATTTAACTGCAATTTCTTATCCAGACATCCAAGGATTTCTACAGAGAAATCTACCCAAACTTTTGCATACCACTGTAAATGTCATTTTTCACCATTGACTTCAAAAGAGAAATAATGAAAAATGTTCAAGGAAACTGAAAATTAAATTAATTTAGATACAGATTTCAAAAACGCTTTGGTTTGAAAGCCTACAAATGTTTATTTGACGTGCATGAACCTGTGCTGTCATGGTTTTTTTTTTTTCTTAACCTCGTTACACAAAGGAGACTGGAACAGAAGGGGTTGGTCTCGGGTGGGGGGTACTAAAGGAACTTACTCTAATAAATGATTCTCTTGTACAGATAACGCGATTACAAATGTCTAGATGTTGCTAGCTTTAGATCAGTTGTAGATTCCGATTTTAACTTTTGTGGTGCAAGCCATAGTCGAATCATTATTCATCCCTCGTATTTATTGTGTTATAAAATGTTTAATTTGTTGAACTTTGCCATTCCGTGTGAATTTCTTCACCACCAGCAGGTCTAAAACTGTTCTAAGTCCTAATTTATTAGCCGCAAACTTGAATGTTATTTGTTGATGGTGTGCATTGTTTAAAGAGATTTTCGTATGTATTGATTTGTAAAAGATCTGTAGTCTTTTTCAAATCTGATTTTCTAGCTTTAAAAGCGGATGAAATAGTGTGAAGTTTAGCCTCTGTGGGGAAAAAAAGAATGTGATTTTCTTGTGTTATTGTGTGTGCAATGAAAGATGCAAACGCAGACTTCTGTAAATATGATGTGGCCTTCAGGAAATGTGAAGGACGTCTTTGTTCTTATCTTGCATTATTGCTGTATGCATGCATTTTCTTTGCATGAATTCCACGTTAGAATTTTCAAAAATCTGCTGCTTTCTCTGAACTGTTGTCTCCATGGTATTTAAACGTAGCTTCTGTTTTTCTGTGGAAACTTTGTTCTTCCAGCAGCCTCTAGGCATTTTTTTTGAATCAGAACATGCTGGGTGTCTGTAGCGCCCCGTTGAATCAATGATGAAGCAATAACTGTTGATAATGTTCTTATTTTATACAGTTATGAACTTCAAATCACGTTTATCATAACTGAGCAATTTTCAAGAGAAGAATTAAAGTAATGTATTTCTCTGGAGGCTGGTGAGTGTTTTCTTTTATAGAATGAGGCAAAGTAAAGTATTATTTAACTAAAATATTCTTGCAGAATCTCCCCTCTTCCATGCAGGGCACTTTTGATGATGATGGGCAGATTTTTCGATGGACAGCTGGATTTTGGTTGCTTCCAGTGAGAACATGGATTGGGATGAACATCTCGAGTGAATGTAAGTACAATATTTGGTGGTTTACATAAAACATAGATGTTCGTCTCATGTCTTGTCTTAAACATGCTTTTTTCAGCTCTGAGCTCTGGTATCTATACTCTCCACTATGTGCTGTGTCTTGGTCTTCAAATTCTCTGCCCTCTGATATGAATAGAACGCATGTACCTTTTGGACATGCCTTGGTCTTTATATTCTCTACAGTCTGTGTTGTGTCTTGGTCTCTATACTCCCCTCTATGTTGTGTTTTGATATTCTCTGCACTCTGACATGTACTGGTCTATATACGCTCACGTCTACTATAGTCTCACCTCGCAGCTGAGTCTTGGTCTATATGCTCTCACCTCTCGGGAATGTCCTGGTCTTGGTCTCAATACTCTTTGCCCTATGCATTGTATTGGTCTCTATAGTCTTGCCTCTTTGTGGTGTCTTGGTCTCTATGCTCTCGGCTGCATTAATCTCAATATTCTCATCTATGTCTTGGTCTCTGTATTCTAAGCTCTCGGCTGTTTTGGTCTCTATACCCTCACCTCTCGGCTTTCTTGGACTCTTCGCTCTATGTGTTGTACTGGTCTCTATAGTCTTGCCTCTTTGTGATGCCTTGGTCTCTATACTCTCGTTTACCCTGACCTCAATATTCTCACCTTTATACTCTCTGTTGTGTTTTGGTCTCTATACCTTCGCCTCTTGGCTGTGGTCTCTATACATTCAGCTTTCGACTGTGTTTTAGTCTCTATAGTCTTGCCTCTTTGTGGTGTCTTGGTCTCTATACTCGCCTTGATCTCAATATTCTCATCTATGTCTTGGTCTCTATGCTCTCAGCTGTGTTTTGGTCTCTGTACCCTCACCTCTCGGCTCTGTCTTGGTCTCTATAGTCTTGCCTCGTTGTGGTGTCTTGGTCTCTATACTTGCGGTTACCTTGATTGTAATATTCTCATCTGTCTTGGTCTCTATGCTCTCTGCATTCTTACCTCTCGGCTCTGTCTTGGTCTCTATAGTCTTGCCTCGTTGTGGTGTCTTGGTCTCTATACTCGCGGTAACCTTGATCTCAATATTCTCATCTATGTCTTGGTCTCTATAGTCTTACTTCTTTGTGGTGTCTTGTTCTCTATACTCGCAGTTACCTTGATCTCAATATTCTCATCTATGTCTTGGTCTCTATGCTCTCGGCTGTGTTTTGGTCTCTATACCCTCACCTCTCGGCTCTGTCTTGGTCTCTATAGTCTTGCCTCTTTGTGGTGTCTTGGTCTCTATACTCTTGGTTACCTTGATCTCTTATCTGGTCTCAATATTCTCTGGTCTTGGCCACAACACTCTGAGCTACGAGCGTTTGATATATTCTGCCATCTACAACACTTTTCATTTGCTCTTCTACAGGGAATCTCCGAGCCTGGCTCTCTCGCACACCCTCCTGGAACAAACCTGCAACTGAGGAAGTGAAGATGGGGTAGGCCGATCTTTTAAACCTTGTTCCGTCTTCAACGTTCAGACTGTAGGCTGTATCTGTTTAGATGGGGTTGTGTATGATTTGTAAAAAATCTGAGTGGAGCGTCAAGACCTGCACTCTGAACAGTTGAGATTTCTAGCGCCATCTTCTGCTCATTAGTCGCTGAGTCACTCCCGAGGGTAGAGCATTAGAGCATAGTTTTATACTGGGATACTAGATACACAGAGAGAATGTCTAATTTATATCATCTGAGTGCATCGTGTGTTTAGATAACATTTTATTGACTTGGCAAGATGGAATTTAAATAATCTTTTATAATTAAATAGACTTTTAAAACTTGTAAATAGATAGCTTAAAACAACTATAAAAAAATAACAAAATGCATCGACACCCGCCTCTTCTTATTTACATGAGCGAAATCATAGCCCTGTCCACAGTTATTGTACATCATCACACCATTTACAGTCAAAATCCCAAAGCTGATTTCCATCCGTTTAACTTCCCTTTCTAGAACAAATCACATTCCTGTCTTTTCTTTTAGTCGCCCTTTCACACGCGTGACGTCACAAGCAGGGAGCGTAGTCTGTGCACTAAAGTTGCCTCCAATGCGTCTAAAAGATCTTTCCCGGACCCCAGGAGGAACCCCCGGTAAGCTTCCTTCTCCAACAGACCAGCCATGTTCTGAAGGAAGTAGCCCTCGCAGTATGAAGTCAGCTCCACCGCATCGTGAACCTGAACGGACAAAATGATCATATGCTCTATTATTTATCTGTCTGGTGTTGGGTGAACGTGAACTTTACATCGTTTTCTACCTTTGCTGTGTGGTAAATGTTGACGGCATTGTCTAGATCAATATTCTGAGCGCAAAGAATTTCACAGTGTCGCTGGAGCACCCCCAGCTGGAACAATCTGGCAGCGGATAGTAACTAGGGAAGCAAGAGGAACAGAGTTTATTACTGATTTAACATTTCACAATCCACTCTAAAGATTCCTCTGCATTTAAAATATTTCCTCCTGCCAAAATCTACCTCGAGACCTCAATGTTTGTTGAGTACTTTGGACTGTAAGTTGTTTTTCTTACTTCGAGTAACTCTGAGACGCCCATCTTCAGAGACTCGGTCCCCCCGCAGTACAAGTATGACATCATCATCTGGATAAACATAAGGAGACGGTTATTAACTCCTCATGAAACGCCTGCAGGGACAGAGTTTATCTGATGATACCTGGAAGATGTTGTACTTGACATTGCTGATTTCGATGTCTCTGCGCGGCGCTGTGTTTTCTGATCCATTCAGTGCTAGCAGAGATTTAAACCTGATCCCAGAACAGACAGAACAAGCAACACTTTTATTCATAGTGTGATTCAAAACATTTCTAGAAACTTGTGCAAAAATATACAATTACACAATACGACGATGGACAATTTAGCTTGAGAAATAGGAAAAAGAGTATTTTTTAACTTAAGTTATTGACTCTTATTTTGATTATTGATTAATTTAGGGGTATTTTTTAAATTTAACGAGCATTTACATTTAAATTCTTTAATCATTTTTATCCAGTAACAGCCAAATCTTATCAAATAATCTAAATATAATACACCAAGTGAGTCAATGTTGTAAACATAACTCAAAATGTAAAAATTTAGATTAAGATTTTGTAAAACATAAATACAAAAAATATTTAATCTTTAATATTCGACTTCACAAGCTGTTTGTCTTTTCTAGTTTATAAATATAAAAATAAGTAAAATATTTTCACACTTTCATAAATTTTGATAATCATTTCGACAATCACAAAAAACAAATGAAATTGTCCGTTAATAATGTAGAATATAAAAGATTTGCTAAATAAATATTTGGCTTTCGCTTCTCAACCATATCATCGTTTGACTTTCCCTTCGTTTACAATTTGTCATTTAATTTCAACCGACTTGGCCTTTATTTGGATTTACAAACATTTTTTTGTTGAATTGTTTTTAACTACAAAAAGGTGAAACTGAAGTTTTTGTGCTTTTCACGCTGCATTTAACCCCCGCTGTATTTCACAATTTTAAAGCGTTGTTAGCGGTGCGTTTTACCCGGGGTTAGCACCGGTTAGCAACAGTATCAACCCTGCATTGTGCTGCTAAACGCTTGGCACCAGACAGGATTACTTCAAGTCACAAACAGGAAATGGCGGCTCGTAGAGAAATGTTTAGATTCGGCATTTCCCAATGACACAAACTACGTAGTCACTATTGTTTACAATGAAATGCCACCAGTGATGAGGACGCGACTGGGCAACTAAGACACTCTCGAAACTTAAGAGAAATTCAAACATTGCTCGTTTGTTTCTTTTATATGAGACTTAAAAGAGCTGATTCCCTATGGCGCATCATTTGTTTTAAACTGGAAGTGGCATTTTGCCTTCTGTATGTCCTATTGGGTACTGTGACATCACAGATATGCAAATAAGAATGCTAGAATGTGCAGCGTGAAAGGCCCTCAAATCATCTAATATTTTGTATTAATATTTTTTATTTCCTAAGTCAACCCTTTGACTTGTACATACTTTTAGTCATAAAGTTGGTCGTACAATGAACTTTTAGGAGAAAAAAAAGTTGGTATTTAGTTTATTCTCACCTCTCAGACGCTGTGAGCAGCAGGACGCCGTGTGCATAGAAAGGTTTGCCTTCCACAAGAAATGTCACATCAGACATCTCAGGGTTGTTCAGGAAGTGAGGGTCTGCAGAGAAATAGCAGGGAATTATTAGCCACAGTACTCTGGATGTAAACACGTGTCGAACATTAATTAAGACACAGTTATTGTTTAAAAACTACGTAAATTCTGTTTAAGAATCAATTTCGATGATGCGTTAGTACCTCATAATTATTCATAAGTCTGAGCTTGCTTATCCAATCCCACGTCAGTGTGTTTTATCAACTACTAAATGTAAAACCTCTCTTCTGAATCACCTGACCTGAACGAAGATATGCTTAGTGATGCAGATCTTTGTTTAGCTACTGAACCGTTAGCACCTCCGTCCATCTGTAATGTTTGAGTTATCGGAGGATCTAAATCGTAACATTCGCTCTTTTTTTAATCCCTCTGGTGAACGATGATGTTCTGCAGTGAATCACCAAGTTGTGCTGCTAGAGTCGCCTTCTTTTCATGGATCGGAGGAAGTGGAGCAGGACCGTAACACTGACTGAAGATGATGCCCAGCTGCTGCATGGTCGCCTCGTTCTGTCCAGGGAAAGTAGACCGGATGTTTAGCTTCCAGCTTTGAAAACCTTCAAATATGACGCGTTTTTCCGTACCTTGCTATTTTTGAGGATGTTAAACATCAGCGGGAGTCCAACACTGACCAGTTCTTCACAGTAGTCCTCCTCCTTGATGGAGGAAAAGTCTCTCAGAAGGGAAAGAGTGACTCCAGCTCTGGACTTCTGCTGAGCACTCCGCAGGGACTCGAGCCACACGTGGAGCCTCCAGGGAACTCCTGCAAGACCAGATCAAACAACATCATCTACAACTTTGTGTCAAAGCAGTTTTACACTCTGTGGGGAGGAAGTGAATGCCATTTAAATAGTAAATGTTAATTTACCAGAGATCTCCTACTGCTCACCAAAGGGAGCCGTTCTGAACGGGCAAAAGTCCAGATACTTTGGTACCAAATCGATACTAAAAAATGTTACAGTACCAGTTTTCTCTTTTTTTTTTTTTGTCCGTAGCCTTTTTTTTATGGATTTTATTGAAGATGGCAGGCTTTCCAGGGATTTGAACCTGCATCAGTCCTGCAGAAACGCATCCTGTGCATGACCCACTCCGCCACGCTGCAGGACATTAACAGTGTTCTTGGTGTGTTTTCGCACCTCTAGCTCTTTGGTTGTTTACTTCCGTGTGCGAGTCTGGTATAACCAATATAAAAGCAGTTGAGGAAACTCGTACAATGCTTTATTCGGTCACATGGCTGCATTTTTAAATTAGCGTGGAGTGAACAAGGGCAACAAATTAAGCAAACTAGAGAAGTGAAAGTATCCTAAGATCACTTTTGGTTGCTGCCTTTACGCCTCTACTTCTTTTATTTGATCTGGTCCGAGAAGAACTGATGCAATCCTCTGCAAATTTAGTTCTCATTCTCGTGTATATTTATAGCGACCGGGGATTTTGAGGATGTTGTGGTGAAGGAGCTACATATATAAACATAGATGTAAAAAAAACCAGCATATAAAAGATGCTGAAGAAATTTCCTCATTAAACATTGGAAAGACCCCCCCCCACCACCACCACCATTTTCGGAACAAATAGGACTGAATGATGACAGGATGTTGATATGTAGAGAGAAATGACTGTGTTTGGAATATTTACCACGCAGCGGGACGCAAGCAGATAAATTTTAATAAAATAGACCAAGTATAAATTTGATGCCCTTTGAAATCAACATGGCAGTTTGTTTTGCTAATCGTTAGCTTTAGCATGGCTGACACGATTACCAAAATTACCAATTAAAGGCTCTGTATCTTGTATAAACAGTGTGATAATTACTGTTATTACACACCAGTGGCTTTTAACTGATGTGTATTTTAAAATATATTGATGGAATGTTTGGCATTTGAATAAAAAATTTGTGAACTTACCCAATGATCTGAGCTCCATGGTGACATCTAAGTAGCCATGCTCTGCACTGTAGAAGGATGCCTCCTGCAAAGCTTTCATCCGGCTCTTGCAGAGCTTGGGCAAGACCTCATCTGAGGCAAGGCTGAGGTTGGAGGATGGAGGAGGAGGTAGATGCGTATTCCGGCCCGACACCTCAACACCCTCTGCCAGGATCTCCTCCAGTGAGAGCACGTCTTCCCTCACCTTCTTAGGCTGGGAGAGGAGCTTTCTCAGCACGTTCCTGAAGAAATAACACAAGTTGGATCAGACAGGGGAAATGTTTCAAAATCATACATTTCGTACATAACCGATCGCGCCGGGCGAGTGTCTGCGTGAAGTTTGTGTTCCTATGATTGGTTCCAGGCTGAGGTGGATTATGGGTTTACCGGTGTCCATGAGCGGCGGCGTGACTGAAGCAGTTCATATCCTCGTAGATTGATGATGTCAGGATATTTGTGTCCCGGGACCTCAGCAGAGGGTCTGCACCTCTTGCGAGTAGTAAACTAACCATCTCGTAATTCCCTGCGAGAAGGAAAGTGACCAGAGGAGATGGAGAAAAGAAGAAACAGATGGTTTGCTTGCATGATTCTGAATATTATGTAATGTTCAAACGTACATGATTTATTCTTTCTCTTAAAAGAATTTTGCATTTGGTTAAAACATAACTTTCACAACTATTTCCGAACAAAATCAACTAAACTTCCACCAATGAAATTTGATTAATGATGGATAATCCCTGAGCAGTTCAGAAGGTCATATTAGAGGTTCATTATGTAATATTTCACCACTTTATTTTCAAAAGCATCCCTGAAAAGTCTGTTTCCTATAAAGATCAAACCAATTTCAGGTGGTTCTTTGAAGATGTTTGGGAAAATATTAACATCCATTGTAGCAAAACAAATGCTGTTTTTCATCAGAGAAACTCAATTGTGTTTGGAACACGCGGGGAGTAATCATGACATTCTTAAACTTTGAATAACCCTTTACATAAGAGCCTTTTGAAAAGCAAGATGTGTGGTAAAACTCAAATCTCTGAGCAAAACACACTTCCTCAGGGGTTTTTAGCTGTTTCTAAATAAAAGCTTTTTTTGTGAGATGGGAGTGTGCATCATTCAGTAAATCACAGCAGGCAGAGGTTGGATCAAATGCACAAACCTGCCGCTGAAGCCAGCTGAAGAGGAGTCTCTGTGTTACTCTCCTGTCCATTGCGTACAGCAGAACCTTCCACATTAGCTCCAGCATCTAATAAAAGCTAAAGAAACAGATGTGCCTTATGAAAATCAACCCTTTTGAAATTTAAACCAGGAAACCCCAAATATCTAAACTGGTCAAACAACACTTTAAGGAATAAAAACCAGAGCATTTGCATGTTCTCTTCAAGGTAATAGCTCCTTTTAAACTGGAAACATAGACTTCTACAGTGACACTACAATTAAACTTACAAGTTCTTGATGAAAATAAAAAAAAAGGAAATTCTATAAGTTCTCAGTTTTAAATGGGTTGTATAACAAAAAAAAAAATCAGTAAGAGGTTAGCATGTCGTTATTTACCTAATTTTTACAAATTCTTGGAACTGAGACCACTAAGACTAGACCAGTAATATGGTTTTGGTGCCTATTTCTCATCTGAAAAGTTGAGGAAACCTTTCATCCCCATCAGCTTCAAGCAATTTAAAAATTTGCCCCCCCAAAAAAAAAATTGTCTATTTTGGACAAATTTTCAAATAAGTTTAAATTAAACACACAGATATGTCTTTTTCAGAAGGAAATCTCATGTAAATTGGACATTTGGAGGTTAAATTTCTGAGTGGAGCAGACACTAGAGCTGCATGGGAAGAGGACGTCGATCTCAAGTTCTGGAGGTAATTATAAACTAATTTTATTGATTAATTTAACCCATTAAATAGTAGCATGCGCACGTACACATTCCAATTGTTTTCAGGTGGACTTTTGATCTAAAACTGTAGATTTGAATTTTGGGTGGAGCACCCCATAGACCTGCACGGGTGGTGGACAACAATCTGGAGCTAATTTTAAGCTTAAAACTGCACACACCTTATTTTTAGAGCACAATCTTTCATCTCTATCAGTTTCAAGCAATTTAAAAATTTGACCAAAAATGAAAAAAAAACACCAAGTGGTTAGTATGTCGATTTTGGTCAAAATTTGAAAAAATTCAAATAAGTTTGTATTCAACACACAGAAAGGTATAGTGTGTGCGTACACATTCCAGTCGAATTCAGGATGATATTTCATGTAGAACCTGGAGATTTGGACTTTTTACTGTTGGGTGGAGCCCCCCATAGACCTGCACGGGTGGAGGACGACGATCTCAA
>SRMA01027289.1:211275-238006 GCA_007224835.1 Danionella cerebrum | reverse complement strand
CAACATCATTTTTGAATGTCAAATATCTGCTAAGTGGAACATCATAGAAACATGGGAGTTGTTTTATATTGATCTAAGTTGAATGTAGATTACAACATGATGTCAACAACTCATCCATAGCAACCAGATTAATTTCCATAGCAACCCAATTGACAAATCTTTATCTCAGCCCAGGAAAATGCTAGAGACACAGGAGTTGGTCTGATTGACTTATAGTCACACAGGGAACATTATATAATGTCAATGACCCCTCCATAGCAACCATAATGGTTACCATAGCAACCTAATTGACACATATCTAACTCAGCTTAGGAAAATGCTAGAGACATGGGGGTGAGTTTGTTTCACTAATAGCGACCCCGGGAACATTCATTGAGGTACCTGACCCTCCATAGCAACCATACTGGTTACCATAGCAACCCAGTTGACACATCTCTATCTCAGCTTTGGAAAACGACAGAGACACAGGAGTTGGTCTAAATGACTTGTAGTCACACAGGGAACATCATATAATGTCACTGACCCCTCCATAGCAACCATACTGGTTACCATAGCAACCAAATTGACACATCTCTATCTCAGCTTAGGAAAATGCTAGAGACACGGGAGTTGGTCTAAATGACTTGTAGTAACACAGGGAACACTAGATAATGTCACTGACCCCTCCCCAGCAACCATACTGGTTACCATAGCAACAAAATTGACACATCTCCATCTCAGCTTAGGAAAATAAGAGAGACACTGGAGTTTATCTAAATGACTTGTAGTCACACAGGGAACATTATATAATGTCACTGACCCCTCCATAGCAACCATACTGGTTACCATAGCAACCAAATTGACACATCTCTATCTCAGCTTAGGAAAATGAGAGAGACACGGGAGTTGGTCTAAATGACTTGTAGTCACACAGGGAACATTATATAATGTCACTGACCCCTCCATAGCAACCATACTGGTTACCCTAGCAACCAAATTGACACATCTCTATCTCAGCTTAGGAAAATGAGGGAGACACGGGAGTTGGTCTAAATGACTTGTAGTCACATAGGGAACATTATATGTCACTGGCCCCTCCATAGCAACCGTACTGGTTACCATAGCAACCAAATTGACACATCTCTATCTCAGCTTAGGAAAATGAGAGAGACACTGGAGTTGGTCTAAATGACTTGTAGTCACACAGGGAACATTATATAATGTCACTGACTCCTCCATAGCAACCATACTGGTTACCATAGCAACCAAAATGACACATCTCTATCTCAGCTTTGGAAAATGCTAGAGACATGGGGGTTGTTTTTTTTTCACTCATAGTGACACTTGGAACAATCTATTATGTAAATGACCTGTCCAGAGCGACCAGACTTTTTACCACAGCAACACAATTGCCATATCTTTATCTTAGGTTAGGAAAATGCTAGACAGAATTTCAACTTACTTATATTATACCTTTCAGCTTCCACTTTCTATTTTTGACACTTTCAACTTTACAATGCTTCACCTTTCAACTTTATACGTTTTCAACTTTAAAATGTTTCACCTTTCAGCCTCCACTTTCAACTTTTGATATTTTCAACTTTACAATGTTTCACCTTTCAGCTTCCACTTTCAACTTTTGACACTTTCAACTTTCTAATATTTTAACATTTAGCTCCCACTTTCAACTTTACATATTTCAACTTTACAATGTTTCAGCTTTAGCTTTCAACTTTTGACATTTTCAACTTTATAATGTTTCACCTTTTAGCTTGAACTTTCAACTTTTGACACTTTAACTTTCTAATGTTTATACTTTCAGCTCCCACTTTTAATTTTTAACACTTTCTACTTTCTAATTTTTCACCCTTCAGCATCCACTTTCAACTTTACATATTTCAAATTTACAATGTTTCAGCTTCAGCTTTTGAAACTTTCTAATGTTTCACTCTTCAGCCAAGGAATTCAGCAATTTGAGCATTCCCTTTTCAGCTCTCTGCATTCACACGCATTTTCCGCTAGGAAATGCACTTTCTAGTTATTATTATTATTTTTATTATTCTCCCACTTTTTGACCTTCAACTCCTTCAGCATACTTCATGCTAGAAACACCATTCAAACGTCAAAACGTTCAGCTTCTTTTGGAATAGGTTGCTTGTATTTTTCTTATTAAAATGTTTTATACTTTTTATAAAATTTAACTTTATTTAAAATAATTTTCCCATTGAAATGAATGGGAAAAATTTCAAATCTCTTTCAAAATTCAGCTTTTTTTCAACCTTCATAACTTCAGCATACTTTCAGCTAGAGCAATCATTCAAATTTTAAACAATTCAACACATTTTCAGCTTTTAAAATATGTTTTCAGCTTTTTCATATCTTTTACAGATTTTTATTAATCACAGTTTAAGTTTAATGAAGAATTTGGAATTTGACCTAATTCTGCTCCACTCTAGCTTCCACTCTAACTTTTCACATCTCAAACTTCTTGATCTATTCCTCTCTCCTAAACTAAACTTTAACATTTATGCACAAAATTTATATTAAAGTAGTAGAGAAATTTGTCCTCTTTCCATAGATGCAGTTGTTCCTTTCATATGACCTACGGTTTTTAAACTAGGAGTGCTAAACCTTAACGAGGGAAGAAAATTGCTCCATTAAGATCAATGCATTTCGCCCAGAAGATACTGCTTGAAAATAATACATTAAGGCTTTTTTTAACTCGCCATAACTCCAAAAATTTTTCACATGTCGTTATCAAATTTACATTATAGTCTTCATTGAAGTCTTCCGCTTCTCACAAAGAAAGAATCATCTCGATATGTCTTACGGTTCTTCTGTAATGTTTATTTGTTTGAGGCATGGTCAAAATCTGAGAAATGTCTCCTCGATTCAAAAAGTGGCAGTTGGAGCCAGCTGGGCCTAATTTGAATAATGAAATTTGATTGGCTAAGGCTGCCCCATAGACTTAGAATGGGCCATAGAGATGCATTGCTCCCATTCATTTCAACGGGGCAATTGATTCCCATATGATCTTATTGTAAAAGTGCCTTTGTAATTGGTTCACAATGGAGAGTCATAGCAACATTAAGGATGAATATAACTAATCCAGCCAATCATTACTTATGATTTAACATAAATTCATCAAGCCACGCCCACTTTTCAACATTATTTTTGAATGTCAAATATCTTCTAAGTGGAACATCATAGAAACATGGGAGTTGTTTTATATTGATCTAAGTTGAATGTAGATTACAACATGATGTCACCAACTCATCCATAGCAACCAGATTATTTACCATAGCAACCAAACCGGATAATCTTTATCTCAGCCTAGGAAAATGCTAGAGACACGGGAGTTGGTCTAAATGACTTGTGGTAACACAGGGAACATTATATAATGTCACTGGCCCCTCCATAGCAACCATACTGGTTACCATAGCAACCAAATTGACACATCTCTATCCCAGTTTAGGAAAATGAGAGAGACACGGGAGTTGGTCTAAATGACTTGTAGTCACACAGGGAACATTATATAATGTCACTTACCCCTCCATAGCAACCATACTGGTTTACCATAGCAACCAAATTGACACATCTCTATCTCAGCTTAGGAAAATGAGAGAGACACGGGAGTTGCCCTAAATGACTTGTAGTCACACAGGGAACATTATATAATGTCACTGACCCCTACATAGCAACCATACTGGTTACCATAGCAACCAAATTGACACATCTTTATCTCAGCTTAGGAAAATGAGGGAGACAGGGGAGTTGGTCTAAATGACTTGTAGTCACATAGGGAACATTATATGTCACTGACCCCTCCATAGCAATCGTACTGGTTACCATAGCAACCAAATTGACACATCTCTATCTCAGCTTAGGAAAATGAGAGAGACACAGTAGTTGGTCTGAATGACTTGTAGTCACACAGGGAACATTATATAATGTCACTTACCCCTCCATAGCAATTATAGTGGTTACCATAGCAACCAAATTGACACATCTCTATCTCAGCTTAGGAAAATGAGAGAGACAAGGGAGTTGGTCTAAATGACTTGTAGTCACGCAGGGAACATTATATAATGTCATTGACCCCTCCATAGCAACCTTACTGGTTACCATAGCAACCAAATTGGCATATCCCTATATCAGCTTTGGAAATTGCTAGAGACATGGGGGTTGTTTTTTTTACTCATAGTGACACTGGGAACAATCTATTTTATAAATGAGCTGTCCAGAGCGACCAGACTTTTTACCACAGCAACGCAATTGCCATATCTTTATCTTAGGTTAGGAGAATGCTCGACAGAATTTCAAATTACTTATATTATACCTTTCAGCTTCCACTTTCTATATTTGACACTTCCAACTTTGCAATGCTTCACCTTTCAACTTTATACGTTTTCAACTTTAGAATGTTTCACCTTTCAGCCTCCGCTTTCAACTTTTGTTATTTTCAACTTTACAATGTTTCACCTTTCAGCTTCCACTTTCATCTTTTGACACTTTCAACTTTCAAATATTTTAACAATTAGCTCCCACTTTCAACTTTACATATTTCAACTTTACAATGTTTCAGCTTTAGCTTTTAACTTTTGACATTTTCAACTTTATAATGTTTCACCTTTTAGCTTGAACTTTCAGCTTTTGACACTTTAACTTTCTAATGTTTTACCTTTCAGCTCCCACTTTTAATTTTTAACACTTTCTACTTTCTAATTCTTCACCCTTCAGCATCCACTTTCAACTTTACATATTTCAAATTTACAATGTTTCAGCTTCAGCTTTGGAAACTTTCTAATGTTTCACTCTTCAGCCAAGGAATTCAGCAATTTGAGCATTCCCTTTTCAGCTCTCTGCATTCACACGCATTTTCCGCTAGGAAATGCATTTTCTAGTTATTATTAGTGTGAATGCAGAGGCATTCACACTATTGTTATCCTACGTATTTATTATTATTCCGCTTCTTATTTTTATTATTCCCCCCCCCTTTTTCCAACCCTAACTACTTCAGCATACTTTGGCCTAGAAACACCATTCAAACGTCAAAACGTTCAGCTTTTTTCAGACTAGGTTGCAATTACGTTACACTTTTCAAACTTTTATACTTTTTATAATATTTAACTTTAGTCAAATTATTCTTCCCATTGAAATGAATGGGGATATTCTTCAACCCTCCTTTAAACTTTCACTTATTTCAACCTTCATAACTTCAGCATACTTTCCACTAGAGAAACCATTCAAATTTTATATAAATCTACAAACTTTCATCTATTAGATGTATATTTCAACTTTTTTATATCTTGAAATGATTTTTATTAATCGCAGTTTAAGTTTAATGAAGATTTCTGACTTTCACCTATTTCTGCTCCACTCTAGCTTCCACTCTAACTTTTCACATCTCAAACTTCTTCATTTATTCTTCTCTCCTAGACTAAGCTTTAACCTTTATGCACAAAATTTATATTAAAGTAGTAGAGAAATTTGTCCTCTTTCCAAAGAAGCAGTTTTTCAGTTCATATGACCTACGGTTTTTAAACTAGGAGGTCTAAAACTTAACGAGGGAAGCAAATTGCTCCATTAAGATCAATGCATTTCACAAAGAAAATGATGCTTCAAAGTTTTAAATTAAGTCTTTTTCTAACTCGCCATAACTCCAAAAATTTTCCACATATTGTTACAAAATTTACATCATAATCTTTATTGAGGCCTTCTGCTTCTCACAAAGAAAGAATCATCTCGATATGTCTTACGGTTCTTCTGTAATATTTATTTGTTTGAGGCATGGTCAGCATCTGAGAAATGTCTCCTCGATTCGAAAAGTGGCAGTTGGAGGCAGCTGTTAATCAACTAATTTGAATAACGAAATTTGATTGGCTAAGCCTTTCCATAGACTCACAATGGGCCATAGAGATGCATTGCTGCCATTCATTTCAATGGGGCAACTGATTCCCATATGATACTATTGTAAAATAGCTTTTGCAATTGGTTCACAATGGAGATTCAAAGCAAGATTGAGGATGCATATAACTAATCCAGGCAATCATTGCTTATGATTTATCATAAATTCATCAAGCCACGCCCACTTTTCAACATCATTTTTGAATGTCAAATATCTTCTAAGTGGAACATCGTAGAGACATGGGAGTTGTTTTATATTGATCTAAGTTGAATGTAGATTAAACATGATGTCACCAACTCATCCATAGCAACCAAATTATTTACCATAGCAACCAAATTGACACTTCTCGATCTCAGCCTAGGAAAATGCCAGAGACACAGGGGTTGGTCTAATTGACTTGTAGTCACACAGGGAACATCATATAATGTCACTGACCCCTCCATAGCAACCATACTGGTTACCATAGCAACCAAATTGACACATCTCTATCTCAGCTTAGAAAATGCCACAGACACAGAAGTTGGTCTAATTGACTTGTAGTCACACAGGGAACATTATATAATGTCACTGACCCCTCCATAGCAACCATACTGGTTACCATATCAACCAAATTGACAAATCTCTTTCTCAGCTTAGGATAATGCTAGAGACATGGGGGTAAGTTTGTTTCACTAATAGTGACCCTAGGAACATTCATTGAGGTAACTGACCCCTCCATAGCAACCATACTGGTTACCATAGCAACCCATTTAACACTTCTCTATCTCAGCTTAGGGAAATGCGAGAGACACAGGAGTTGGTCTAATTGACTTGTAGTCACACAGGGAACATTGTATTTTGTTACTGACCCCTCCATAGCAACCATACTGGTTACCATAGCAACCCATTTGACACATCTCTATCTCAGCTTAGGGAAATGCGAGAGACACAGGAGTTGGTCTAAATGACTTGTAGTCACACAGGGAACATTATATTATGTCACTGACCCCTCCATAGCACCCATACTGGTTACCATAGCAACCAAATTGACACATCTCTATGTCAGCTTAGGAAAATGAGAGAGACACGGGAGTTCGTCTAAATGACTTGTAGTTCCACAGGGAACATTATATAATGTCACTGACCCCTCCATAGCAACCATACTGGTTACCATAGCAACCAAATTGACACATCTCTATCTCAGCTTTGGAAAATGCTAGAGGCATGGCGGTTGTTTTGTTTGACTCATGGTGACACAGGAAACATTAGATAATGTCAATGACATTTCCATAGCAACCATAATAGTTATCATAGCAGCCCAATTGCCATATCTCTAACTCAGCTCAGGGAAATACTAGAGACATGGGGGTTGATTCATTTCCCTCAGAGTGACACTGAGAACATTCTATTATGTAAATGACCTGTCCAGAGCAACCAGACTTTTTACCATAGCAATGCAATTGGCATATCTTTATCTTAGGTTAGGAAAATGCTAGACAGAATTTCATCTTACTAATATTATACCGTTCAGCTTCCACTTTCAACCTTTGACACTTTCAACTTTCAAATGTTTCACCTTAAACATCCACTTTCAACTTTTGACACTTTTCAACTTTACAATGCTTCTCCTTTCAACTTTATACGTTTTCAACTTTATAATGTTTCACCTTTCGGTCTCCACTTTCAGCTTTTAAATCTTTCACCTTTCAGCTTCACTTTTCAACTTTTGAAACTTCCGACTTTCAAATCTTTCACCTTTCAGCTTTACTTTTCAACTTTTGAAACTTTCACCTTTCAGCTTCACCTTTCAGCTTTAGATTTTTTTCAGATACATTCAGCCTGCTTTCATTTTCAGCTCTCTGCATTCACACGCATTTTCCGCTAGGAAATGCATATTCTAGTTATTATTATTTTTATTGTTCTCCCACTTTTCGACAGCTAACTACTTCCCCATACTTTAAGCTAGAAACACCGTTCAAACATCAAAATGTTCAGCTTCTTTTGGACTAGACTGCTCGTATTTTTCTTATTAAAATGTTTTATACCTTTTATAAAATTCAACTTTATTTAAAATATTTTTCCCATTGAAATGAATGGGAAACACTTCAAATCTCTTTTAAATCTTCAGCTTTTTTCAACCTTCATAACTTCAGCATACTTTCAGCTAGAGCAATCATTCAACTTTTAAACAATTCAACACATTTTCGGCTTTTAAAATGTGTTTTCAGCTTTTTCATATCTTTTACAGATTTTTATAAATCACAGTTTAAGTTTAATGAAAAATTTGGATTTTGACCTAATTCTGCTCCACTCTAGCTTCCACTCTAATTTTTCACATCTCAAACTTCTTCATCAATTCCTCTCTCCTAAACTAAACTTTACGCTTTATGCACAAATTTTATATTAAAGTAGTAGAGAAATTTGTCCTCTTTCAAAGATGCAGTTGTTTCTTTCATATGACCTACGGTTTTTAAACTAGGAGGGCTAAACCTTAACGAGGGAAGCAAATTGCTCCATTGAGATCAATGCATTTCACCCAGAAAATAATGCTTAAAAGTTTTAAATTTAGGCTTTTTCTAACTCGCCATAACTAATAGAATTCTCCACATATCGTTAAAAAAATTTACATCATAATCTTCATTGGGGCCTTCTGCTTCTCACAAAGAAAGAATCATCTCGATATGTCTTACGGTTCTTCTGTAATGTTTATTTGTTTGAGGCATGGTCAACATCTGAGAAATGTCTCCTCGATTCAAAAAGTGGCAGTTGGAGGCAGCTGTTAATCAACTAATTTGAATAACGAAATTTGATTGGCTTAGCCTTCTCATAGACTCACAATGGGCCATAAAGATGCATTGCTGCCATTCATTTCAATGGGGCAATTGATTCCCATACAATCCTATTGTAAAATAGCTTTTGTAATTGGTTCACAATGGAGAGTCATAGCAACATTGAGGATGCATATAACTAATCCAGCCAATCATTGCTTTTGATTTAACATAAATTCACCAAGCCACGCCCACTTTTCAACATCATTTTTGAATGTCAAATATCTTCTAAGTGGAACATCGTAAAAACATGGGAGTTGTTTTATATTGATCTAAGTTGAATGTAGATTACAACATGATGTCACCAACTCATCCATAGCAACCAGATTAATTTCCATAGCAACCCAATTGACACATCTCTATCTCAGCCCAGGAAAATGCTAGAGACACAGGAGTTGGTCTAATTGACTTATAGTCACACAGGGAACATTATATAATGTCAATGACCCCTACATAGCAACCATAATGGTTAACATAGCAACCTGATTGACACATCTCTATCTCAGCTTAGGAAAATGCTAGAGACATGGGGGTGAGTTTGTTTCAGTAATAGCGACCCTGGGAACATTCATTGAGGTACCTGACCCTCCATAGCAACCATACTGGTTACCATAGCAACCCAGTTGACACATCTCTATCTCAGATTTGGATAATGACAGAGCCACAGGAGTTGGTCTAAATGACTTGTAGTCACACAGGGAACATCATATAATGTCACTGAGCCCTCCATAGCAACCATACTGGTTACCATAGCAACCAAATTGACACATCTCTATCTCAGCTTAGGAAAATGCTTGAGACACGGGAGTTGGTCTAAATGACTTGTAGTAACACAGGGAACACTATATAATGTCACTGACCCGTCCATAGCAACCATACTGGTTACCATAGCAACCAAATTGACACATCTCTATCTCAGCTTAGGAAAATGCTAGAGACACGGGAGTTGGTCTAAATGACTTGTAGTAACACAGGGAACACTATATAATGTCACTGACCCCTCCATAGCAACCATACTGGTTACCATAGCAACAAAATTGACACATCTCCATCTCATCTTAGGAAAATAAGAGAGACACGGGAGTTTATCTAAATGACTTGTAGTCACACAGGGAACATTATATAATGTCACTGACCCCTCCATAGCAACCATACTGGTTACCATAGCAACCAAATTGACACATCTCTATCTCAGCTTAGGAAAATAAGAGAGACACGGGAGTTTATCTAAATGACTTGTAGTCACACAGGGATCATTATATAATGTCACTGACCCCTCTATAGCAACCATACTGGTTACCATAGCAACACAATTGACACATCTCTATCTCAGCTTAGGAAAGTGGTAGAGACATGGGGGTGGGTTTGTTTCACTAATTGTGATACCAGGCACATTCATTGAGGTAACTAAACCCTCGATAGCAACCATATGGTTACCAGAGCAACCAAATTGGCATATCTCTATCTCATCTTAGGAAAATGCTAGGGACACAGGGTTTGGTTTGTACCACTCATACTGACACATGAAACATATTATGTCACTGACCCCTCCATAGCAACCAAACATGTTACCATAGCAACCCAACTGGCATATCTTTAACTCTGCTCTGCTTAGCGAAATGCTAGAGACATGGCGGTTGATTTGTTTCCCCCAGAGTGACACTGGGAACATTCTATTATGTAAATGACCTGTCCAGAGCAACCAGACTTGTTTACCATAGCAACCCAATCGACACATTCTGTATCTAAAGTTATGGAAATGCTAGAGACATAGGGGTTGGTTTAATTTACTTGTAGTCACACATATAACAATATATTATGTCTGTGACCCCTCCATAGCAACCATACTTATTACCGTAATAACCCTATTGATTGACATTTTCAACTTAACAATGTGTCACCTTTTTCAGCTCACCTTTCAATTTTTTACACTATTAACTTCCTAATGTTTCACCTTCCAGCTTCCACTTTCAGCTTTTGACCTTTTCAACTGTACGTTTCACCTTTCAGCTTCCATTTTCAACTTTCACAATTTTAACTATCTAATGTGTTACCTTTCAGACTATTAATTTTCGATACTTTCTACTTTCTATTGTTTCACAATTCAGCTTCTATTTTCAACTTTTGACACTTTAAACTTTCTAATATTTCACTCTTCAGCTTACACTTTCAACTTTTTATATTTCAACTTTACAGTGCTTCAGCTTTTCAACTTTAAGCTAAAAGGTGAAACACTATTAAGTTGAAAATGTCTAAACTTTCAACTTTTGACACAGTTAACTTTCTAATGTTTTACCATTCAACCAAGGAGTTCAGCAATTTTGGGCATTTCCTTTTCAGCTCTCTGCATTCACACGCATTTTCCGCTAGGAAATGCACTTTCTAGTTTACCTTCATCTTCTCCATAATAGCATTTGTGCCGAGGATGTTGAACTTCTTGACAGGGTTCTCTTCTGCATATTTTGAAGCCCATGTTGTTTTTCCACTTCCAGGCAGACCAACCATCATCAAAATCTGTTAAGAAACATGATTTCATGAATCCCTTACTCTTGAGTGCTGAGCAAAGATCCCATTATTTTACATTTGCATTATTTGTTGATCTAACTGTGACCTTGAAGACAAGATTTACTGAACCATTCCCAACAGCCCTCTGATCTCACAAAGGAACAGTAATCAGCAATGACAGAAACATCTATAAATTGTAGCTTGTGAGGATGATGGCCATGACCATTTGTTTAAAACTATTATTATAGCATATCTGATCATGGGCACTATAAACAGAAAACCAGGCACATCGAACCTCGCAATCAGCTTTAGTGGCAGGGCCCAGTGACCCTCTGACACGATCATCTAGATTCAGATCTTGAAGGAAGGTGAAGCCCTCCGGGAGGGAGAAGAAGGGCTCTTCTCTTTGTCCAAAGTTAAACTCCACAGCACAGTTCTTCACCAGCACATGTGGGAACAGCGCTCTCCCGGCCAGCTCCTCTTTTGAGACACGGTAACAAGTACCCAGCCACTTTCCGTTCTTGGAGAATGCAATCTCGATCTCCTCTCCACTTTCAAAATCCTGTGAGAGAGTTGTTGAATGAAAAGATTTGGTTAACACTGAAGTACAAGGATGGAGTAAATGTTATAAAAATAAAACAAAATAATTACAATGAAGCAGCCCAAGATATCACTTTCTCTGAACTTTTCTCCATAGTCCTCAAATTTGCAGTCGCAAGACTTCTTTCCAGTTCCTCCATAGCCAAATGAGAACCTTTCTTCACCTGTTTACATAAAGAAGTCAGTACAATAAAATGTTTCTGCCGCATCAATGTCAAAGAGAATCAAGAAAAGCTTGACATTAGCAAAACAAAGGCTTTAACAGTCAGTCAGTTACCGAGCTGGGTGCTGCATGTATCAAGGGACCAGCCGACTCTCACCACATGAGGGTCTGGTTCAGAGCTGGGTAGGTGCTTTACTGGGATTTCCTCATTTATCTGAACCAGAGAATGATCTTTGTGACTGATCGGAAGAACAGATTCTGATTTCACAAATCTCCATCTGTATCTTTGCTTACCTTCATTTCAAAGCACACACGCCCTTTATTGGCTCCATACGTTGCACGAGCACCTGCCCACAGGTAAGCAAAGCCTTCAATGGTCAGAGGGTAGCCACTGTAGCGGTCACGAGCGACCTTGAAGTGCAGGTCGGAGTTATCTAAAAACAAACAATTGAGCATCAGTAATGTGATAACACATTACACTACAGGTCATTTTTTCTCGTTTAACCTCTGAATATGTTGTTTTCTTTGTATGCAATAGTGAGAGGAATAAATGAAAGGCAGATCTGATTTTGTCTTGTGAATATGTTAACCTTTTCAGTATTCCTCATTTTTATAATACCCTCAATTTCTATAGCGCTGTTCTTGACACTCAAAGATGCTTTACAATTTTCTGAACATTATTAATTCATAATTCTTTGTGGATTTAGAAAAAGCGTATGACAGGGAGCCATGTGCAGAGGAGGGATAGTGGTTATATTGGTAGAAGGATGTTGGAGATGAAGATGCCAGGCAAGAGGTTAAGGTAAACAGACACAAAATCAGCTAACTTTTAGTGCTTTATACTTGTGTACCGTTAAGTTAAGTTTAAGTTTGTGCGGGGTCAATTTATTAATCGTGTTTATAGCTAAGTTGATACTAAAATGCTTTAAGCCTTAAATAAGCAAAGGAACAAAAGCACAAAATAAACAAATGCTGTTAACCCTGCACTTTGTTCATTTTGTGCTTTTGTTCCTTTGTTTATTGGTCTTAGAGATAAGCCAGCTGTGAAAAGTGTCACAAACATCCTGAAAAAATAAAACCAAAGTTTCTCTGTGATTATGTGTTATGTAATCTTGTTAACATCTATATCTTAAAATAAAAGTATCGAAAAAAGTATCGTTTGGAACCGGTATCGAATTCAGGGTATCAATATCAAACATCTTGGAACAATACCCAGCCTTAGTAAGAGGTCACTAAATCTAGCAGTAATCACTAAGTTGTGAGAGAGGGACAGGAACGCCAGTTGAAGATGCTTCTGTGTTGTGGATTCAAGCAGTTGTTTCAGGATTTAATGCCATTATAAAGCACGTAGACTTATTTGCTGTAAAAATATTTTTCTGGTGGATGCGGGTCAGTCTTAAAGGAGCAGGGTGACTCACCTCGTAATGAATGTTAAAATAAAGAGGTCAGCAAACTTGCTACATGTCAATATTTCGGCCTCTGATTGGAAAATTTGTTTACACAACAAATGATATTGATGGAACCCCATTAAACACTAATGTATTATACTCACAGGTGTCAATGACTACAAGTTTTTCATCAAATTCTTCCTCGTCTTCTTCAGCAGGAGGCTGTGGTGATCTTCCTCTGTAAAACCAAATTAAAATAATAAGAATAAGAAATAAAAGATCAAATAAATCCAAGCAGATGTGACTTGCCTCCTCTCATCACGGTGCTCATAATAACTGTGTCCTCTACTGTCATCGTAAGATCTTTTGCGACTGTATCGATCATCTTCTGATTTGACCTGTGCATCCCAATCGCCGGGCCGCTCTGCCTGCGGTGGTGCATCCTCTCGGGTCTTATGTTCAGACTTTACCGCACGATGCTCTAAAAGATCAGCATCGAAGCAGAAAGTCAGTTGCTTTCAATGGGAATAGATTGTTACCCACTCAAAAACGCTTACCAGACTCCTCCTGCTGCATACGTTGAGCTGATGCTCCCTCTGGCACATGGCGAGAAGCTGGTTTATCAAATTGCTGCTCCTGCTGTGGTTCTGGGTATGAAGGAGTATCCTCATTTTCCTCCTTCACTTCTTGCTTCTGGATATCCTGCGTGACCTCAGGCTCCTCATATTCCTCCTGGTCACAAGAGAATGGCTCTTTCTGTTCTGATATCTCTCCAAACCCAGACATAGGGGTTTCTGTGCTCAGATCGTTGCCACCTTCACTCTCTTCGAAGCCACCCTGGTACAGGTCTGTGCTGTTTCCATCATCAAAATCTCCTCTGGCCTCTTCTCCGTAGCCTTGTTCACTGACTGTGAATGTCATGAAAATATTAAAGGGTTACTTAAGGTGATCTCTTTTTACAATAAATATGATCTGAACATTCCCAGAACTGTCAAAAACAAATATTGCGCACAATCAACAATAAATATAGGGTTGCAACTAGAGATTGACTAGAGGTTTCATCAGCCGGCCGATATATCGCGGTGATATTTGCTATTTTTCATATATCTGCAATGGCCATTTTCCGCGTTTAGTGTGCAGATTTAAAGTCTGGCACATCCACGGGCAGCCCTGTGTTACTTTTGCAGTGGAACGTGCTGCTGCCGCATGTGCAGGACATGCACGCAAAACACAAAAACACATGCATGTATGTATGTGCATCAGCGCTCAAGAGGAGCCTTCTCACACTAGAACATACAGCCGTGTGTGCACGGCACGCATCAGTCTGCTGAGTGCAGACAGCAATGGTGAATTACTATGTATTTAGTTTGTTTAAGAACAAGGTGTAGACCTGCTCTATAGTAACAACTACTGTTGTGATCTGGAAATAAGAAATAAATAATGAAGTGATGTGTTCTGATACATGACTATATCTATATGTTACTGCAGTAAACCTGTCTGACGGTTTAGCACTGTCCTTGCATACAAAGCTGTGCAGCATGTCGTGTTTTATTCATTTATTTTAATTACTAGAGTTTGGTAATTTGGTTTGTAACTTGAAGTAATCTGTTAACAACAAAACAGCATATTTTTAATTAGTTATTGTTTTCTTTGGATTATAGACTGAAGGTGAAGGTAAACTACTGAAATGCTAATTATAAATGTTTCCTCGGTTTAGTAAATGCTGTCTATTGTATTTTTAATAATGTTAATAATTTAAACTCAAATTTTGTATATTTGAGTTTCATTATTTTTTACTGATTAAATTGTTCTTATTTATTTTGTGGAGTTTAAGTCACTGTTTAATAAATGATGGTGTTTGTTCAAAAGTGCATCCACTTATTTGTATATTTTGGAAGAAAACAAAGGGGATATTATCTTGATATCAGAACTAAAAATATGCTGAATAAAAAAAAAACATAAATAAATCAGAAGCACTTATCGGCCATCGGCTGACTCTGACCTTTAAACATCGGCAAAAGAAAACTAATATCGATCTCCAGCTGTAAAAACAAACGCAATAACTCAAAGTTGCTCCTGTTTGGGCGCAGTGATCTCTTTAACACCTGACTTGTTCAGTTCAATTGCAATAAACTACAGTTTATTTTGTTTGTTGTTGCTGCTTTCTCACCTGCCCCACGGAACTGCGCTAAATGGGAAAGAAACCAATGTTTACATGTTACAATCTGATAATGAAATTGATGGGCTTTTAAAAATGTGCTTCTAGCCTGAATATTAATAACTAATAAATAAATCATGCAGAGCAAAGAAATAGAGCAGCTGATGAACTTGCAAACAAAGAAATTAATATTAACTATTTATATTTTAGAAACTAACTAAATTAAGTCAAAAAGTATGTATTAAAATAACAAATTTAGTTTGATTTTTGGACATTTGACGTTTTTCCTTTAAATTCTTGAATGTTAAAATATTAAGAATGTTAAGAAAGGATCGTGCTATTCGGACGCTTCATTATAAGATTTTTGGGTAAAAAAAGTATATTAAATAATCTGCAGATCAACCATTTGTAGCCCTAAATGAATAAACAGTTATCACTCTGAAAAATAAAATGTTCTGATAAATTTTTTACTTTGGTTTGTCAGGTGAATCACTATTTTTCTTGTTACCAGCTAAGAACATCTTAAAAGTTAAACGTACCGTCCTCCTGGTAGTCATTTCCATTTCCATTTCCAGACTCCTCGCAGCCCTCGAAGTCCGGGTCCTGCTCACCAGCGGGTGCTCCTCCGACAGCCTCGGCGTCCAGTGCCTCCTGCAGTCGATCTGCCAAATCGGCCTTAAGCCCCCGAGTGTCCAGGCCGCGCCGCTGGAGCTCCTCTTTCAACTCGTTGACTTTGAGCTTTTTGACATTGAGCCCGCTCATGGTTCGTGCACCCTGCAGCCGTTTATTACCCCAAACCGTGCGTCTGTAAAGTAAGAGCAAACACGCGGATCATTGATTGGGTTCCTCTGCGCGCCCGGCGGATTATCAAGCTGAGCTACAAAGTTAGCATGCGAGCTAACAGCAACTGTTCAACAGAACACAGCCTGCTTGCAGCTAAGCCGTTTCCCTCTATTGTAAAAGTGTTGCAGTAATTCTATACAAATGACACAATGTACATTAGGTCAACCATTTCGCAATACAATGCTATATACCGCTTTTTACAATATATTTCCTAGCACGGTTAGCATTCGTGACAAGCGGAGTCATGAAATTCGCGCGCAATTTGCGTTCACCTGCAAAAAGAATAATTCAGGTGGATAATACATTTTTTAGCGCCATTTGTGCACAAATACTTTGGCCCATGTTTAAGAAAAATGCTAATATTTACCTTTAATGACGGTATTTCCCAGACCCAAACAGTACCAATGGCGGTTTCGAAAATGGAGTGTGACCGTGGGTTGACCAGATTGACAGCTTCCGCCGACTCGTGAGGGTCTGGGGCCTCTTGGTTCGGTGATAGGCTGAAGCAGCTGTCAATCAAAAACATCACAGCCACAGTTCCACATAATTTCAATGAGACGCCGTTTTTCCTCCCAAATGAACATGTATCGGTATAAAACTTCTTAATAATTAACTAGTTATTATTACGAAAGACAGCAAATATTGTATAAATGTATGCGATTGATAGGATAATGTGCCTTACATACAAAAATCTAAACTAGTCGATTAAATTTTTTCCATTATCAGCGAGATAACAGTTTTGCAATTCTTGATAAGTATTAAACTAATTATCTGCCCAACATTTTAAAAAGTTTGCTTGAAAAGTAAATATTGCTAAATATAAGTAAATATATATATATAGACCAATATATATATTTTTAAAGTTTACTGGTTCAAAAGCTGCGCAACAATCTCTACCTATCGATTAATCTGGTCTAGCTAGAACCGATTATCTACAGAACGTGTCTGCACGCGATTAGTAAACAGCGAAACAGGAAGTGCGGCTGATACTCTGTTTACTTGGTTGGGAGTCTATGGAGAGAGATACTCGAACAGCCGCTTTAATTAAAGCCATTGGGTGAGTAACTCTATGAGTTAATCAACTAAAAGATTTTTTTAATTTGTTGCATTTAAAAGCACACCTTTTATTTTTTAGGTACAAGAGTAAAGAGTGCCTGAATGAGTGCAAATGTGACGAGTTGCCCTGCCCCCTGCTCACATGGCTTCTCTCAGAGATACGAGCAAATTGTCCCCACGTTCCAGGTGTTAGTAACTTATACACTACACTCTATTATATTAATATGAGCTGTTCAGTTATAACTGATAGTATTATTAAGACAAGCCAGTGTTCTTATTAACAGTAGAAACAGTATACATTATACTTAATACATTTTAAGTAAATATATACTTTGAGTAGTCTAATTCCTGAAATTACAAACACCAGAAACACATAATCACATATCAAACACAACATAAATTCTTAATTCTAACTTTCATACCAAATTGAGTAGAAACAGCTTTTAACAGTGCCCTTTTCTTCTTTATATAACCATGATCCAGCCCGGAAGGGCGCAGGTGTAGTTTTGGTTGGGGAGTTAAGAGAGTTGCTGAAGGAGATGTCCTGTCCTCAAAATGTGCTTCTATCAGAGGAACTTAACCCTCTTCTGCTGTCAAGAGTGACCGGTAAACTGAGGATATTGATCAATATGCTGGTTTTACTCTTAAGAGATTTTGTGTCATTTATCTCTGATTTGCTAGACTATCTCGTGTCAGAGTTGATGGCTACACAGATGCTGAGGTACAAAGAGAGTCATTCAGAAGATGATGGAAAAGAGTGTGAGTCAAAGGCCAAAGAGCAGAGGATTTGGACGAGTGTTGTGAGCTGTGATGAAGAGTGTCAGGAAAACAGCCAGGTTGAAAAGGACGAATCTATACCTAAAGTACAAAAAGAAATGGCCAAGCTGTTCCAGATTCTTGGTTTACAAGCCTCCTCTCTGATGAGTGATGCCTGTGCTGAGGTAATAAAGTGACTGCTGGTAAATCTCATTATCCTGGGCATTATTATTTTGATGTTTAGCAAGAATTATTCTTTGAGGTGGAGACACGATTGGCGTCCCTTCCCAATGCTGAAATGCCTGATGCCTTGCTGAAGACCAGACTGAACTCAGAGCAATGGGTATGAATGAAGTACTTTGTACTTATTTTTTAGCTGCTTCTAGTACTTCTAAATTTACCAGAAAATAAACCAAGGACAGATTTTTGGCCATAGTATTTTGTAATTTTTTTCATATCTTTAAAAACTTTATGATTTATATAAACCAATTATATAAATATAAACTAATATGGCATTAAAAGACAAAAATCCAATTTGTATATCTCCTGACCATTAGTCGATACTCTAAAGCAGGGGTCAGCAACCTGCGGCTCTTCAGCCTCCTTGTAGTGGCTCCCGATGGCCGTTTTCTTTTATTATCATCATTATGTGTTCATTTTGTTGCACAATTCCCCTGGGGTTTTAGTTGATACCATCTAAATAAAGTTTTTTTAACAATTTTTTAAAAATAATTTGTCATTTAAAATATATGTCACATCAACGTCAGCAGCCGTCGCCTTTACTTGCTGGTGGGACCACGGCGGGAACCCCTACCACTGTAAGCATGAAAAGAGCCAAAAAAAGAAAAGTTTCGGAAGAAAATAGAGAGTTTAATGCAGCGTGAACATCTGCTTTTGCATTCACTGCCAATGACGCTGGCTCACCAGTGTGCTTGATATGTAGCGAGAAACTATCAAACAACAAAAAAAGTAACGTTGAAAGACATTTTCAAAGCAAGCATTTAGCATTTGCTGAAAAATACCCAACCGAAGATGAGCGCCAAAGAGCAATTTGGGAATTGCAACGACAAGCTGAAGAGAGAAAACTTTCATAAATGTTATCTATAGCAACATAAGATTGAAACTATAACACATCATTAAATCGCTGGCTGCCAACAAACCCGAAGAGGACGGGAGAACGCATGGGTTACTACTATTAAACATATTACCATATATATTAAAGTGGGCTTGTTGTATTCAGTGATTTAAACTGTTAAAATTTTAAGAAAGATTAATACTTTTAGAAGTTTATAAACTCTGTGATTTTTTTTGCGGCTCCCAGCTCTAAAGAAACTTGTTAGGTAAACTCTGATCATAGTAATATTAACATATGTTAAAGTTAGCAAAAGTTGCTACTGATTTCCTAAATGTAATTATATGTTTCTTCGACTTTCAAATCTTGTGGGGTATCTTCAGGACATGCTGAAAAATACGTGAGCCAACATTTGTAAATAAATGTTGATATATATTTAATAGGGGTGTAACGGTTCACGGTATGTATTGAACCGTTTCGGTACGGCCTGTTCGGTTCGGGACACTTGCGTACCGTTTCGGTATTCGGTATTTGTATTAAATAATATAAATGTATTATTAGCGCGATATTAAGCGCAGCGGAACCATGTTCCTAGGCGAGTTTCCGCACGGACGCTATTGAGGGACATGCAGCTCTACTGTGCGACACTCAATAGAGTCCGTGCGGAAAATCGCCTTTGGCTTCCCTGTTAAAATACATAACGGAGATAGACGAGTGGATAAATTTAAAGTTGTATGCCGCCATTGTTCCACGGAGATCGGGTTTGTGGCAGGCAACACATCTAACATTTTCTACTGCTGGAGATATTGTCACTGCAACCAGATCTGTGCTCTCTTCAGAAAATGTGGATAGGTTAATCTTTTTAGCCTAAAACTTGAATAGTTAGTTTTGTTGATATATAAGCTGAAGCTGTTGCTAGTGTTAAAAGTTTTCAGGTCCTAACTAGTTGCAGTATTTCATTTTTTATTTAAAAAAAAACGTGTTTTTCTTTATAAAGAGTGCAATTTATTTAAAATATCACCCAACTGTGTCACTTTTATTTATTTTATGCAAGAATTCTATTGTGTATTGGCAGCTTTTCAAAATAAAGATTATGTAAGTTTTATTTTTTTGTACCGAACCGAATTAACCGAACCGAACTCTCCAAGACACTGTACCGAACCGAATACGATTTTAGCGTACCGTTACACCCCTAATATTTAAAGAAAATAACTTTTGACTAAATCCAAGATGATCTATATTCAAAATTGCTGACATGCTAACAATGGACATGTCCCGACTCTGCATCATAGTAATATATTGAGCATTTTATGATTATATGTTGAACAAATAAAGAATATAAGTTAATGGAGCCTATTTATGTGTCTCCTGGCACTGAGCTGAAACTCTGCAGGCAGCCTCAGATCGTAGTTATTATAGCATCCACCAAGTTTGGTGTGGATACACTAAAGCGTTACTGAGATATAACCTTACGAATATTTTTGTGAGCTTTACATCATAATTGTTTACATCCCGTTCATGAACGATTTGTCGAATCAACCTGAGTTCCATAACTTTGTCAGCATAGTCGGAGGATGATCTGGAAAAATGGTGATAAATCTGATATTCGGTCTAAGAGGAATTTGCAAAAGTAGGCTTTGATGATAATTCAAAATTGCAGCTAATTAGCATAATTACAATGATGTCTTATATGGGATTGGAATTAGTGTGAGCCTAGGATTATGGAGAATCAAGAATTTTGTCTTTAGACCATACAGTTCAAAAGCTATTAACATAAACATAACAACTTTTGACTAGTGGTGGCACTATAGAGTATGAGCTGAGGATCCAAATTGGGTCCGATTACTAATGGTGTATCAGTTTGCCAAATTTCATAGCTTTCCTGCAAGCTGTTCATAGGGCTGCCATTGATTTCAATGGTGCATATGAAAGAATTATAATAATAGTAAAAAGAAACAGAACACAATAGATGCCTACACAGGCCCTAAAGAGTGAAACATTCTCATTACTGAAACGTGTGATACACGTTGTAAGATCTACACCAGGGGTCTCAAACTCAGTTCCTGGAGGGCCACAGCCCTTCACAGTTTAGCCCCCAGCTCAACTAAACACACCAGATGCAGCTCGTTAAGTCGTTTGTAAGCCTCAGGTGTGGATCTTTCTTAGCAGGGTTGGAAGTAAACTGCAGATCCGTGGCCCTCCAGGAACGGAGTTTGACACCCCTGATCTACACGTTTATGGTGGATTCATTAGCTTTCAAAGAGAAGAGACTTACAGAGAGCTCTTTGATGCACTTAGACCTTTATTTACGTCACTTTCAGCCCAAGTGGCACACACAAAACGCTTAATTCTCCTTACAACTGCATCCTGTTTTATTTCTACTCGCGGCCATTATGCACACCCATAAGTCCTAAAACAGCAATTTGCAAGCAAACTCTATTCTTTTCAACCTTTTACCCAAGCAGCATTGCAACAGTGTGTGTTTATATGAGTGGCTTGCTGGTTTGGTGGGGTAGGGGCGGGGTGATGGATCGCAATACCGGCTCAGCGTCGGGATGTCCATTGGCCATCACCAATGGACTATGGCATCGACCCAACCTTACACTTCTTTTAAAGAAAAACAATTATTTGGCACAATTATATTTGGCCGGTGAGAACATTTCAGATGTTGAGCTAGGCTTGACCGGTGTTGCCAGGCAGCCACTGTTAATACTGCAAAACCCATGTTGCTTTACAGGTTATTTAAAAAAATAGAAAATCATTAGACACCATGAAAATAAGCATCTCATCAAGTACATAGACCTGGAGATGACTCATTTTAATACAGTTATTGCGTTTTTGTTGTTCTTTAGTGGTGCACGTCCGTTTTTCAATAACAGCAGGATATTTCTGATTAACTTGACTTAAACATTATCAATGATGTCATTAACGTGCAGGAGTAAGTATACAACATATACTGTAAAAAAATAAAGACATAAACAGCCCCAAAAAAATAATTAAAATATTAAAAAGATCTGTCAGTTTATCCTTTTGTAGCAGCTCATTTTATTCTTGTATAAACTATTGCACTGTAACTTGTTACTGAACTTTGGTTTACTCTCAGGAAAAAGTAGATGAGCTAAACCGAGCTCTCTGCAAGGACTATGAATGTCGACGACAGATGATGGTTAAGCGTTTCCATGTCACTCTTCAATCCTTCACTTGGGGAGAGAGAGGGAAGGTAGTAGAATAATCTATTGGGTAAAAATTCAACATGTACAGTTGTGCTCATAAGTTTAGGCAAAAGATTTGATTTCTCTGCATATTTTTCAGAAAATATAATTATCAAACATTTTTCGTTTTTAAATCATAATGACATCAGAAACTTTCCAAATGACCCTGATCAAAAGTTTACATGCCACAGAACGGCACATTTGAGTTCTCCCCAGAGTGTTTCAATGATGCTGAGGTCAGAAGACTGAGATGAGCACTCCAGAACCCTCTCTTTGTTCTGGTGTAACCGATGACAAGTGGACTTGGCCTTTTGTTTTGGATTGTTGTGTTTAAATGTCCAGTAAAGTCCCATGCTTAGTTTTCAGCTGATGAGTACACATCCTCCAGTATCTTTTGATAACATCTGCATCAGCTCACAGATCCCCAAAACAGAAGTGACCCGCCTCTGTGTTTCACAGTGGGGATGGTGCTCCAAATGTATCTCTTATGGTTGTGGCAAAAAAAGCTAAATTTTTGTCTCGATCCAAATAACTTTGTTCCAGAAGTCTCTGAGCTGTTTGGTATATTGTTGCATTTTCGTAGCAATAACTTTCTTCTGGCAACTAGACCATGCAGCCCATTTTTATTCAATTCCTCCCTCACAATTTTTCTTGTCGGCAGTTGTAGCAGAATTTTTTGTTTGTTGTACAGAATCTCACACTTTCCACTTCTTTATGAAAGTTTAACACTGCTGATTGGCATTCCCAGTTCCTTAGTGCTCTTCCTAGGCACTAAGCCATACTGCTGCTCACAAATATCCACTTCCCTTCTTAGCTTCCACTACTCTTTCCCAAAGTTTCATTGTGTGGCTGATCAACTTTATGCCTCTGTAGTTGTTACAACTCTGCACATCACCCTTGTTCTTAAAGATTGGCACTAGGAAACTTCTCCTCCATTCCTCATGCATCTTCTCACTCTCTAAAATCCTGTTGAATAACTTCCACAGGTATGTCATCTGGACCAACAGCCTTTCCACTCTTCATTCTCCTCAGAGCCTTCCTCACCTCATCCTTTCTAATCTTTTCAACTTCCTGCTCTACAATACTTACATTTCTTTCCCTCTCATTCTCCTCGTTCCTCCATCTTCTCTGCACACTCTCCTATCTTGGTAGCACCTTTCCATCTCGACCTTTAATCTCTTATCTGTTGCACATCCTTCCCATCTCTGTCTTTCTAATCTATACAATTCCTTCTCGCCTTCCCTAGTGTCTAACCTGGCATACATCTCATCGTATGCTTTCTGTTTGGCCTTTGCCACCTCCCTCTTCACTCTGCGCTGCGATTCCTTGTAGCTGTCTCTTATACACATCTAGATGTGTATAAGAGACAGGGATAACCATCTGGCCCTGGTGCTTTTTTATTTGGCATTTGTAGTAGAGCCTCGTGGAGTTCTGTAGAAGATATTGGTGATTCTAAATTTCCTATCTGTTCGCTTGATAGTTTTGGTAATTCCAGATTCTTTAAGAATAATTCAATTTCAGTTGGCGATGGGTTAATTTTAGATGTATATAAATTTTTATAAAATTCCCTGAAAGTATTATTAATGTCTTGGTGAACAAGTTGTCCATTTTTGTTAATTACTGATGAGATAGTTTGTTTTTCCTTGTTATTTTTTAGTAGACCTGCTAAAAACTTGCCACACCTGTTAGCATGTTTTAGGTTATCCAGCCGTAGTCTTTCGATTTGAAATTGAGTTTTTTTATTGATTAGGATATTCAGTTCTAATTTAGTTTGCCTTAAATCTTTCAGGATGTTTTCTTGGGGGTTGTCTGTATAAGCAGTTTCGAGGGATTTAATTTTTAATTCTAATTCCTGCTCTTTCCTAGTTTCTTGTTTTTTCTTAAATGATGAGAATGAAATTATTTTACCTCGCATTACTACTTTTGCAGTCTCCCATAAAACACACGCTGAAATTCCTGGGGTGTCATTAATTTCCATAAAGGTTTCCCATTCTTTTTTAAAATAATTTATAAATTCCTGGTCTTTAAGCAATGATGTGTTAAGTCTCCAGTTTCTCCTAGGTTGTGAAACATTTGTGGTTATTGAGACAGAGACTGGTGCATGATCGCTAATTAATATAGAATGAATGCTCGTAAGAGTAATATCTGACAGAACTGAGTTATTTACTAAGAAGTAATCTAGACGTGACTGTGAGTGATGAACCGATGAGAAATATGTGTACTCCCTTAAAGTTGGATAAAAAGATCTCCAGGCATCACAAAGACCAAAATCAATCATATATTGTTTGAGAATTCTTGCTGATTGAGAATCTTTACAATTAGCAGCTGTACTCAGCCTGTCCAGTTCTGGGTTAAGTACCAGGTTAAAATCCCCACCTATTATGAGCTTGGAATCCGAGTGCGTAGATAGAGCTGTGAAAAGGTTGTGAAAGAAAGAGGGGTCATCAACATTGGGTCCATAAATACTAGCGATGCAGTATTCTATGTTTGATATGGTTATGTTAACTATAATAAATCTCCCTTCAGGATCTGCAATAGTATTATTATGAATAAAGGTTATATTTTTACTTATGATTATGGCGACCCCTCTTTGCTTGGAATTGTAACAGGCTGAGTACGCGTAGGGAAACAGTGGTGAATACACTGTGTTATCTATTGATTTGGGGAAGTGAGTTTCCTGTAGTAATACTATGTCTGCCTTTAACTTATGTAAATGGTTTAAAACTTTAATTCTCTTATCTTCCTTATTAATGCCACGCACATTCCAAGTGACAAACCTCAGTGATGTCATAGTTAGTTGATTGGCTGGTTTGTGTTAGCAGAGCTTGTGTACATGTTAATCTGGGCATTCATGCAAGTACACAGGGCTAGTGCTGGCATGAACCGAAATACATGCGTGTTTGTTAGCTGCTTTTCATGAAGTGAGTCTATATTAGTAACTAGGTGAGTTATGGAGTATCTGTTTATCAGTGCTCGAGGATAGTATAGATTAATAAATTGTGTATTTATCAGGCAGAGAAAAAACGAAATAAGTGTAAGGAAGTGTGTGATGGAAGGGAAAGGGTTTTTGAGAGTGCCAAAAATGAAGAAAAGAGTGAAGGAGAGAACAAAAGCACAAAAGGAGTGACGAACATCCTGCATACTCATTATTAATAGTAAGGACATAAACAGCTCTTACCTGTGAAACGGTGCATTGTCGTGTTGATACAGAGGTGAAAATGACATTATTATTAATAAATCTGACCACCTGAAATTAGTAGAGCCACGGGGTAGCTTCTTTGTCGCGGTATAGCTGGTTGTTGACGTATAAACGGTCCACGCTTATCACAGCTTTACATCCCTGGTCCAGGAACCTTCTTCTCAATGGAAAGAGACGCTTTCTCCTGTCCAGGATCTCCCGGGGGTACTGGTCGTTGACGCTGAAGTTCGTGCCTTTTAATTCACGACCGTGTGACTTTAAAAGCACTTTCTGCTTGAAGTCAGCGAACTTTACCACGATGGGTCGTGGTCGCTGATCATCCGCTCTTTTTCCCCCCAGGCGATGAGCGCGGTGAATTTTGATACGTCCAACAACTTCTTCTTTTATCTTCAGCTTGTCTTTTATGAACTGATGAATTGTTTCTTCCACGTTCTCCTCCGGTTTCTCCGCGATCCCCATGAAGACGAGATTGTCGCGCATGCTGCGCGCTTGTAGGTCCAGCATGGTCTCTTTGATGCGTTTATTCTCTCCATGTAGACGGGCTACATCTCCAGAGAGAGTATTCACGTGTGTCTTCAGGGCTTCGTTCGCTTTAGAGAGTTCTACAACCTGTTGCTGACTGAATTCCAGCGATTCGCGGATCGCTGTGAACTCCCGGTGCAGAACTTCGACTAAGGCCAAACGGGCGTCAAAGCTAGCCAGACGCAGCTCAATTGACTCCAGGATTTCCCTCAGTCCTCCGTCAGGTTGGGAGTCTCCAGGTGAATCCGAGGGACGCTGTCGCTTGCTTGATGGCGTCGTGTTTGTAGCAGAAGCTGCCGGGCTAGCTTTCTTCTTTGATCTGCCCATCGCGTATTGATCAAAACAATCGTCGATGTATTCCTCCAAGTTATCCAGAGTGGCGCGGTAAGTGTTTTAAATTTTACAAGTTGTTTAAATTAAATATTTACGCAACCTCGTGCAAATTTTGGGGGCGGAAAACTGTGTTAATCTATTTGTTAGAATTTTTTAACGTGCCGCCATGAAACTCTGCACCTATTCCGCTTCGTACGTCACAGGAAGTCCATCCTCTCTCACAGGAAGTC
>SRMA01027289.1:78516-211225 GCA_007224835.1 Danionella cerebrum | reverse complement strand
TTTTACGGAAACCGCTGGTCAAATCGGTCCGAAAAGACATAGCAACTCGAGTGGGAACAGCTTGGATGACCGTGGAAAGTTTCGTGGCTGTAGCTCGAACGGGCTAGGAGGAGAAGCGTTGTAAAATTTTGGCGTGGGAAAAGAGAAGAATAATAATAAGTTTAAGAGAGATAACAATATGTTGGCTCTGCAAGCCAACATAATAAGTTTAAGAGAGATAACAATATGTTGGCTCTGCAAGCCAACATAAAAAGAAACAGAACACAATAGATGCCTACACAGGCCCTAAAGAGTGAAACATTCTCATTACTGAAACGTGTGATACACGTTGTAAGATCTACACCAGGGGTCTCAAACTCAGTTCCTGGAGGGCCACAGCCCTACACAGTTTAGCCCCCAGCTCAACTAAACACACCAGATGCAGCTCGTTAAGTCGTTTGTAAGCCTCAGGTGTGGATCTTTCTTAGCAGGGTTGGAAGTAAACTGCAGATCTGTGGCCCTCCAGGAACGGAGTTTGACACCCCTGATCTACACGTTTATGGTGGATTCATTAGCTTTCAAAGAGAAGAGACTTACAGAGAGCTCTTTGATGCACTTAGACCTTTATTTACGTCACTTTCAGCCCAAGTGGCACACACAAAACTCTTAATTCTCCTTACAACTGCATCCTGTTTTATTTCTACTCGCGGCCATTATGCACACCCATAAGTCCTAAAACAGCAATTTGCAAGCAAACTCTATTCTTTTCAACCTTTTACCCAAGCAGCATTGCAACAGTGTGTGTTTATATGAGTGGCTTGCTGGTTTGGTGGGGTAGGGGCGGGGTGATGGATCGCAATACCGGCTCAGCGTCGGGATGTCCATTGGCCATCACCAATGGACTATGGCATCGACCCAACCTTACACTTCTTTTAAAGAAAAACAATTATTTGGCACAATTATATTTGGCCGGTGAGAACATTTCAGATGTTGAGCTAGGCTTGACCGGTGTTCCCAGGCAGCCACTGTTAATACTGCAAAACCCATGTTGCTTTACAGGTTATTTAAAAAATAGAAAATCATTAGACACCATGAAAATAAGCATCTCATCAAGTACATAGACCTGGAGATGACTCATTTTAATACAGTTATTGCGTTTTTGTTGTTCTTTAGTGGTGCACGTCCGTTTTTCAATAACAGCAGGATATTTCTGATTAACTTGACTTAAACATTATCAATGATGTCATTAACGTGCAGTAGTAAGTATACAACATATACTGTAAAAAAATAAAGACATAAACAGCCCCAAAAAAATAATTAAAATATTAAAAAGATCTGTCAGTTTATCCTTTTGTAGCTGCTCATTTTATTCTTGTATAAACTATTGCACTGTAACTTGTTACTGAACTTTGGTTTACTCTCAGGAAAAAGTAGATGAGCTAAACCGAGCTCTCTGCAAGGACTATGAATGTCGACGACAGATGATGGTTAAGCGTTTCCATGTCACTCTTCAATCCTTCACTTGGGGAGAGAGAGGGAAGGTAGTAGAATAATCTATTGGGTAAAAATTCAACATGTACAGTTGTGCTCATAAGTTTAGGCAAAAGATTTGATTTCTCTGCATATTTTTCAGAAAATATAATTATCAAACATTTTTCACACTCATAGTTTGTAGTTGGGTGAAGCCATTTAGTGTCAAACAAACAGTTTTTAAATTATAATGACATCAGAAACTTTCCAAATGACCCTGATCAAAAGTTTACATGCCACAGAACGGCACATTTGAGTTCTCCCTAGAGTGCTTCAATGATGCTGAGGTCAGAAGACTGAGATGAGCACTCCAGAACCCTCTCTTTGTTCTGGTGTAACCAATGACAAGTGGACTTGGCCTTTTGTTTTGGATTGTTGTGTTCGAATGTCCAGTAAAGTCCCATGCTTAGTTTTCAGCTGATGAGTACACATCCTCCAGTATCTTTTGATAACATCTGCATCAGCTCACAGATCCCCAAAACAGAAGTGACCCGCCTCTGTGTTTCACAGTGGTGATGGTGCTCCAAATGTATCTCTTATGGTTGTGGCAAAAAAAGCTCAATTTTTGTCTCGATCCAAATAACTTTGTTCCAGAAGTCTCTGAGCTGTTTGGTATATTGTTGCATTTTCGTAGCAATAACTTTCTTCTGGCAACTAGACCATGCAGCCCATTTTTATTCAATTCCTCCCTTACAATTTTTCTTGTCTGCAGTTGTAGCAGAATTTTTTGTTTGTTGTTCAGAATCTCACACTTTCCACTTCTTTATGAAAGTTTAACACTGCTGATTGGCATTCCCAGTTCCTTGGATATCTTTCTTGTCCTGAACTACCTTTTGTTCTACCTTGAGTTCAACTAAAGCTCTTTTTCTTTTCCCATCGCTCAGAATTTTGAAATGTCAGCACATCCCTAGATGAAAGCAGCAAGGATCTATCAGCATGATGGTTACCTTTACCAGCAACTCAAACCCTTTTGTGCATGTCATCAGGCCAACATCCCCAGGGTAAACTTTTGTTCAGGGTCATTTTGAAAGTTTCTGTTGTCATTATGATTTAAAAAGAGTAAACACAGTTGTTAACAGTAAATGGCTTCACCCAACCACTAACAACTTCTACTTTTGGCTGTTCCCAGTTTAGGGGTCGCCACAGTGAATCATCTGTTTTCACCTAATTCTGTCTTCTGTATCTTCTACTCTTGGACCAACTAACTTCATGTCCTCTTTCGCACATCCATATATCTTGTCTTTTTCAGTCCTCTTGACCTCTTGCCCGGAATCTCCATCTCTAACATCCTTCTACCAACACAACCACTATCCCTCCTCTGCACATGCCCACTCCAACCAGCATGCACTTGCCTCTTCACCTCTTTTCCACACTCCCCGTCGCACTGGACTGTTGACCACAAATACCTAAATTCCTGCACCTTCTTGACCTCAGCCCCCTGTAACCTCACTGTTCTATTTCCCTCTCTCTCGTTCAAACACATGTATTCTGTCTTACTGCGACTGACTTTCATTCCTCTTCTTTCTAGAGCTGACCTCCAACTTTCCAGGTGTTCCTCCACCTGCTGTTTGCTCTCAATTCAGATCACAATGTCATCTGCAAACATTGTCCACAGAGATTCCTGTCTGACCTCATCTGTCAACCTGTCCATCACCATAGCAAATAAGAAGGGACTCTAAGCTGATCCTTGATGTAGCCCCACCTCCACCTTGAACTCCTCTGTCTGACCTACAGCACATCTCACTGCTGTCTTACTCCTCTCATACATATCTTAAACTACTCTGACGTACTTCTCTACCACTCCTGACATCCTTATACAGGACCATAGATCCTCTCTCGGCACCCTGTCATACGCTTTTTCTAAATTCATAAAGACGCAGTGCAGCTCCTTCTGACCATCTCTGTTTTTCTACAAATTCTCAGAGCAAAATTGCATCAGTAGTGCTCTTCCTAGGCACTAAGCCATACTGCTGCTCACAAATATCCACTTCCCGTCTTAGCTTCCACTACTCTTTCCCAAAGTTTCATTGTGTGGCTGATCAACTTTATGCCTCTGTAGTTGTTACAACTCTGCACATCACCCTTGTTCTTAAAGATTGGCACTAGGAAACTTCTCCTCCATTCCTCATGCATCTTCTCACTCTCTAAAATCCTGTTGAATAACCTAGAAAGGAACTCCACTGCTGTCTCTCCTAGACACTTCCACACCTCCACAGGTATGTCATCTGTACAACAGCCTTTCCACTCTTCATTCTCCTCAGAGCCTTCCTCACCTCATCCTTTCTAATCTTTTCAACTTCCTGCTCTACAATACTTACATTTCTTTCCCTCTCATTCTCCTCATTCATCAACTCCTGAAAATAGTCCCTCCATCTTCTCTGCACACTCTCCTATCTTGGTAGCACCTTTCCATCTCGACCTTTAATCTCTTATCTGTTGCACATCCTTCCCATCTCTGTCTTTCTAATCTATACAATTCCTTCTCGCCTTCCCTAGTGTCTAACCTGGCATACATCTCATCATATGCTTTCTGTTTGGCCTTTGCCACCTCCCACTTCACTCTGCGCTTTGATTCCTTATAGTCCTGTCTACTTTCTTCAGGCCTTTCGATGTCTCACTTCTTTTTAGCAAGCCTCTTCCTCTAAATGATGTCCTGTACTTCCTCATTCCACCACCATCTACCAGCACCTTCCTACCTGTCTCCCTGATCACTTCTGTTGTAGTTTCCCAGTTTTCTGGAAGCTCTTCCTGACCACCCATTACCTGTCTCAGCTTCTGTCTGAATTTCCTCACAATCTTCTTCCTTTTTCAACTTCCACGACTTGGTCTTCTTTTCAATCTTTCCTTCCCTCTTTCCTCCCCATAGGACCACCAGAAACATCCTACACAACACCATCCGATGCTGTCTGGCTACACTCTCTCCTACCACTACTTTACTCTCTCTAATCTCTCTCAGATTGGCTCGTCTACATAGGATGTAGTCTACCTGCGTACTCCTACCTCCACTCTTGTAGGTAACTCTATGTTCCTCCCTCTTCTGGAAATAAGTATTAACTACAGTCATTTCCATCCTCTTGACAAAGTCCACCACCATCTGTCCTAGGTTCCTTTCCTTAACACCGAACCTGCCCATCACCTCCTCATCACCTCTGTTCCCCTCGCCAACATGCCCGTTGAAGTCTCTCCTCTGGGAATACTCTACATAACTTCATCTAACTCACTCCAGAATCTCTTCTTCTCTTCCAACTTACAGCCTACTTGTGGAGCATAACCACTCACTACATTCAACATCAATTTCTAACTTCAAACTGATCACCCTGTCTGATACTCTTTTCACCTTTAAAATATTCCTCACATACTCCTCCTTCAGGATCACTCCTACTCCATTTCTCTTCCTATCCACACCATAATAAAAATTTGTATCCCTCTCCAATACTACGTGCTCTGCTACCCTTCCACCCAGTCTCCTGTGCACACAGAATATCTACCTTCCTTCTCTCCATCATGTTCCAGCGTTAAGAATCCCTATTCTCAGATCTGTACTCCTGCCTTTCCCTTCTCTCTCTCTGCCTATGAATCCTTCTCTTTCCTCTCCTTCGACTAATAGTAGTCCAATTTCCACTGGGACTCTGTAGGTCAAAAGTACTGGTGGCGGTCATTGTTAACCCGGTCCTTGACTGATCCGGTATAAAAATCGAATTAATGACTCGCATGTTTTATGCCAGATGCCCTTCCTGACGCAACCATCTCTATTTATCCAGGTTTGGGACCGGCACAGAAGTCACTGGCTTGAAACCCCTGTGGCTAGATTACCCAACCACTAACTATGAGTGGAAAAAATGCTTTTGTGTCATCAGTCATATTTTCTGAAAAATGGCTTAGAAATCAATATGCCAGGGTGTATTAACTTATGCGCAAAACTGTACTTTGCTTATTTGGTAACTAGCAAACAATAATTTTCTTCTATTCAGGAACGCAGCACTGCACTTTCGTCAATGGCACCCTTTTCCCCTTCTCTCCAGTCGTCAGTCTCTATCGCTGTGCTGCTGGCTGCCAGAGAGGATGCCTCTCGCATTAGGCCATTAAAGGCAGGACCTTCGACATCTGTTCATAAGGTAACCATCCACTGCAGCAGTAAAGGCCTCTATACACCGATCCAAATTCAGATTCGCATGAATCTTCGGATGGCTTCTCACCAGGGTGCTCATCGTCTGGTTGAGGAAATATTGATACAATGACGCTCCATGTCTCAAGATGTTGTTACCGGATGCACTTCATGTCACACAGTGAAACAAAAGAAAGAGGATGACGACAGAAAAGAAAACAAAGATCACAGAAAATCATTGATGTTGAGCGGTTAAAACTGTTGGTGCCTGATCATAGGCAGCTGTTTGACAAAAATGTTAAGAAAACAAAGGATTTGTGGCAAGCTATTTCTTTCCCATTTCCTGTGCGAAGTAGCAATAAAAATGTGAGATGAGTGCCACCAAGGGGCTCTTTTACGTCGTTCTGCCGTCAACGAAAGAGCCAGCTTTTGTTGGTCGTTCAACTTGTAAAAACAGGATCCGATATAGTAAGGCGAAATTCTTTTTTTGTTGGTACCACTCATTCAGTCACATTTGTGAGTTCTCGTTGGCACCCATGGTTTTCAATCAAGGCACGTCGTCACGCAAAACTTTGAATCAAAAATTCAGATCGGTGTGTAGAGACCTTAACTCTCAGACTGTATGGTCTGCATGTTTTATACTGGGAAATATCTGAAGATTTCTGTTTGTCCAGGTGCTGATGGGGAGTGTGCCAGACAGAGGGGGGCGTCCAGGAGAGATTGAGCCCCCTATGCCCAGTTTCACCAGCCGCAGAGACGGAGGAGGCTCTCGTCATCAGCACAGAAAGAGAAAAAGGCAGTTTTCTGGGAAGAAGAAAAACAAACACGATTAGACTCTTTAATGTCCAATTTTGAGGTGGTCTTAAACTTGGAATTAGTTGAATTTGCATTAATTGATGACCTTGATGATGGTTGTTTGTATTTTAAGTTTGATTAAAAAAATGTATTAATTAATTTCAGCAGAATGTTTAAATAGGATACATGCTGTATGTTTTTGAAACAACCATGGTATTAAAGTAATTTCTGTTCCTCCTTGCTGTACATGGATAATTTCCCTTGATCTGAACTTTACCTACACAGAATGTTTTGAGATTTGGTTGAAACCTTGTAACTAAGTATTTCAATGAAAATATTGTTTAATTTAGATAAAATTCTGGATATTAACAGAATCAATATTTACAATTTAGAATGTTGGTAAGGAAAAATTCAAAATGTATTTACTGTACAGTTTTACACGGCCTGTGAAAAGTTTGGACACCCCTTTAAATTATTTACTCCACATTGTTGTTTCTCACTGAAGACAAATTATGAATTACTGTAAACAAAAGGCTTGTACTGGAAGTGGAATTGAATGCTTCATTAGGAGGTATCCTATCATGCAGATCTACTCTGTTTAATATCAAGCTGTTTTAGCGATGTGCTCTTTGAATGTTAATTGCTCATGGTAGATTACTCCAAAGAATGGAATTTTTGAAGGCTTTAATTTTATGGTGCAGTCACATAGTACTGCAAGGTTGGCAGGAACAACCAGCAGCTCAGTCTTTGCCCTGTTGAGCTGTAGATAATGGATCTTCATTCATGCCTAGAAGTCATTCCGGGTCATAAGTCATTGTTCTATGTGGGTTTGAATTTTTTTTTCTCCCTAAATAATAAAAACATTCATTTAAAAACTGTATTTTGTGTTTACTTGTGTTATCTTTGACTAATATTAAAATGTGTTCGATGATCAGAAACATTTTGTGTGACAAACATGCAAAAGAATAAAAAGTCAGGAAGGGGGCAAATAGTTTTTCACACCACTGTAAACAAAATCGAAATGTACAGCTTTATGTATTGAGATAAAGTGCTGCAGATTATATGAATTGGTAAAATATCCCCCAATTCCTCCATGATCTTTTCATGAGTACAGTAGCTCATTGGTTAACCTCATAAGTCTCTGCACACACTGGTGTGTCAGTGTTTAATATATCCTGTGTAGATTTCAAAACGCTTAATAACTTTGATATTTTTGGTTTTATTTTAACATTACAAGAGTTATTACACATACTTTTTGAGGTAATTACAATGTGGGAAAATCAGCAATAGTATTTTGGTTTACAGACCCCAAACCGGTGCCATCCGTGGTATCTTGTTGTGAAAATAAGGGGTAACCCTTATTACGATACCTTATTACAAGTACAATACCTGTGACGTGACAAGTTCTGACACAAAAAATGCACAATGGAACAGTGTACATGGAGGTTTGTCTGTTTTGATAAAAATGTAAAAACATTGTTTTGACCTTGCCTTTGTTTTGAAGGGGATTTCTGATTTTTGAACACTTTATGAAGTGTCTCAACACTTTGATTTCTGTTATAAATAAAACTGTTCAATTTTTTATTTATATTTGCTGTAAAAAATGACAAAATATAATACTCGTAATTGTGTTTTTGTAGAATTTCAGGATTGTTGTGGAATTATTGTGTAATGTACTAAAAAATTGAAGATGGGGTTGTACTAAAAAATAAATCAAGCATTGCCACAAGTTTAAAGGTAATTTTATTCATTTCCTTTTTAAGGGTCACAGGGGTCTGCTGGTGCCTATCTCCAGTGCACATTGGGCAAGAGGCACCAGTCCATTGCAGGGCAACATTCACACTCTTCAATTAATATAACTGCATGTTTTTGAGATTGTGGGGAAGTACCCAGAGGAAACCCATGCAAGCACAGGGAGAACAAGCAAACTCTTCCAGGAACTACATCGAGCCTCAAACCAACAACCTTCTAACTGGAAGGTCATAGTGCTACCCACTGCGCCACCTTGCCACCCCATTGGAGCAAATTGTTTAGTAAAAATGCTCAAGAAAGCCCCAGACTTCAAAGAGTTAACGAGTGTTTGATTGAGCCGCTGCCTGGTTACGCGTCTCACGCTTGACAACAAGGGAAAACTACCAAACTTTCAGCTTGTGGTGTGGGGCAACAGTGCACAGGGGCACAGTTGTTTTCATTACCAAATGACTTCGATGTACTCTGCATTTTGAAGTGGTTATTTGATTGAGGAAGGCAAGTTTAGCTGTAATGCTTATATTTTTTATACTGGACGATTTTGAGTGGATGAAACAGATCTAAATAACACACGCCATGCTCGGAATTGCGCACGCATCCAATCAAAGCATCAAGCCTTTTAAATCCAGCGACGAGTACCTCTATGCCATGAAAGAAGACCTGGCTGAGTGGCTCGGAGAGTTATACCAGATTAAGATAGACGTAAATAATATTCTGGAGATTTTAAAGACGGGCGCACTGCTCTGCGCTCATGCCAATAAGGTTACGCGGGTGGCGGAGGGTTTCCTCCAGAGCTCCCGGCTCGCGAACACGAGGCTGCCCGCTTCTGAAGTCACATTCGTAAGCTCTGCCCATCCAGCTACATTCCTGGCACGTGATAATATCACAAACTTCATTAATTGGTGTCGAAAAGAGATGAGCGTCCCAGGTATGTTTTTATGAATGAATGTCACATTAATATGTAAAGTAATGTTGATGTATTATCCAGTCCAGTAATGTCACTGAGGGTTTAGATGAGGTCCAATATTTGCGATTCCGAGCTTATTCACCAGGTAGATTTCAATTACTGTCTGTGGACACCAAACATTTAAAAGTGTGTGGAATTTATTTTGTGCCAAAAACACGCACGTAATTTCAGCAAAAACGCAAATAAATTGATTACAAAGAAAAAAATTTCAGCCTGAAAACAAAAATAATCAAGTGATTACCATAAAAATCGACTTTGATTTTAAAAAACATTTCGTTTTTTGTTTGTTAAGTTTTAAGCTTCGGTTTTGCTTCTCATTTTGATTACGATTTCAGCATCTTTGCTTTCGCTTTCTAATTTTGCGCTTGCGATCCTGAAAGTTACGTTTGTCATTCTGGCACAAACCTTCCACGGGGGCGGGGATAACAGTGGTTCGCCCTCATTGGCTAGTACGGTTTTGATTGGCAGCTGAATGAACCGAAGCGCAGTTGAAAGAGCTGCGAGCAGATTGTGACAGAGTTCAACACAAGCTCTAGAAATATTGCATTCTGGGTGGGAGTAAAAATGCGCTTTTTCAAATTCACTTTGAAGCCAAGGGCTGTGATGTGAGCGAGCATGCGGGCTGTGTTTTCCACCACTTCCTCTCTTGAACCCACAACGGTTAGCCAATCATTCAGAAAGCTCAGTTCAATTCTGAGTTCAGCTGCCCTCAATGGAGCGATTTAACACTGGCGAGTCGAAACTTGCCTTTCTGGCCAGACTGTTCATTTGTGCTGCAATGGCGTCATTTAGTGGACACGCTAGGTGCGACATGCATGACGGTGTGGAAAAAATAATTTTCTGAGCTGAATTTATGTAATGTTTGAGTCGATTTTTTTGGGTCTTCTTTGGTGCTGGGTAACACTGGGCTGAAGCCTTACAACACACTTGTGTGGTGATGCTGCTTGTGCACTTCTGTCAACAATATGGCCAGAGTTCTGTTGCGGGGCTTTTCCTTTTCCTGTTGAGGCTCATGATGAGCAGCCCATGACAGGGAGGCCTGCTGTGGCATGGTCTTCCTGGCAGACATAATTTGAAGGCTTCGTCCTCCTTCTTCTTGTCAAAACATTATTGCATGATGGTGACAGCTGGGCCAAAAAGTGCCTGGTCAGGCTTGACTGGAGCACCTGCAATCCGCTTCTTCTCACTGTCAGGGAATCCCAACAGATTGAGTCAGAGCGCAGACTCTCCAACCAATGAGAGCGCCATCGAATGCCTGGACAGACTGGAGGATGAGGTTATTCACAGTGGGTATCTCCTTCCAAAAAGTAGGTGGAGGGAGGTAATTTGTCCAGTTGAACACCCACATTGTCCAGTAGCTCCACTGAATACGCAGAAAGGAGACATTCAAGCCTCTGACAGCCAAAGCAAAAGGTTGCAGGATCGGCTTTGATGGGGTGGGCAGAATTAAGGTGCCTGGCTATCGATGGTTTGATGACTAAGTTATCCCCCATACCGATTGTCCTTCAACTGGAAACTCGGTAGACACTGTTTCAAGATCACCGGGTCGCCCCAGTGGTGTCTCATTTGTTTTGCATGTGAAGATATTTAAGAAGATTCTCTTTTTGCCAAAACATTCAACAATTCATGGAGATGGCATGTTGTGCACTTTTACATGTGATGAGATGTGCTTGCTGTCACCATCTAAAACTCTTCTTCCCCTTTGCAGATGTGCTGATGTTCGAGACAGATGACCTTGTCCTCCATAAGAATGAGATGAATGTTGTGCTGTGTCTGCTTGAGGTGGCCAGGCGAGCTTCTCGCTTTGGTATGGCTTCACCAGTCCTCATTCAGCTGGAGCATGAGATTGAGCAGGAGATTCAACAGGAGACAGAAGATTCACCTGTTCCTCCCAGAAGCTTCAACACACAAAACCTAGATGAAATGGTGCGGCATCAAACAGTATATCCAGCTTTTCTTGAAAACAAGCAGCAGATTGATGATAATCAGCAGCTTCAGAAAGAATGATCAAAGACAGTAACATAGCATAATATGTTCCGCTATGCGCAAAAATAAATCTAAAGGGCATTGTTTCATTCGCACCTGGTCCAAGTGAACAGGGAGATTTTAAAATTCCCAAATATTCCACGAGCTTTGGGCATTTGTCCGAAAATACCAGCTTCACAAGTTTTACGAACCGTCCTAGTATTACAAGTACATGATGAGGGAATGCGTTCCATGCTAGCTGTCTGAGTGATCCAGACCAGGTAAGGGCCAATATACCCTGGAGGGAAACATTATGAGGATTTCTGATATTTACTTTTGAAAATGATCTCAGGATGAAGCAATCTCAATCTGGTGGGGCTCGTGGCCTTAATTAGAATGCTCTTGATCAGGGATTTCAACAAAAATGTAAAGAATTTTGGTTTCATAGTGTTTGGAAGCGAAGGTTCAGAATATTATTTTTATCTGACTATTTTCTGCACAAATAAAAAACCTTTTGACAAATACGTCAAATAGGTATTATTAAGTAACATTGGACTGAGCGTATATATTTTTTTAAATTAAGAAATAAAAGCGAGGCTCCATTTCAAAATAAGCAAGAATAAAAATGTCCAAATAGATTTGAGTGGTATGTGTGTTCTGAACCTTCCAGTTTTACTTTTGAACTTTTAATAAGAGTGTTTCTGGTTTCCCTTTCTCTCTTCTCTGTCATGTTTTTCTCTCCCTAAATCCTCTATCATGGGTATCCTCACACACTACTCTGTTGTAGGTGTCTCTCTCTCTTGTCTCGGTCATCAGTATTTCCCTCACTTTTGTCATCAGTATCCCCCTCGCTTTTCTGTCATGGGTAACTCTCCATCTTCTCTGTCGTCGGTATCTCTCCCTCTCATCTCCATTATTATTATTTCTCCCTCTCTACTCTGTCGTTGGATCTGTACCACGAACCGCCTCTTAGTAACCAATTCTCTATGATGTAAGGAAGGGGTCGAGGTGACCTGGGATGTATCTCTGGGAGGAATGTTTTGGAGGCACAAGCACACGCAGGCAAGTGAACACAGGCTGCAGCAACGCTGATCAGCTCCGCAGTACCTACATCAGTACAAGCCTTATCTCTCATATCAGTATAACTTAAGTTGAGTGTCAGTAAATTGGTGCCGAAAAAACAAGAAGTCTCCAAGATGAACGAACCTAAATGATTCATGGCTCTGTAAAGGTTTTAAAAGGACAGAAGATGGAAGAGCCTTGGTTTAACCTGTGTGATGTGAAAATCTTCTCGTCACTGATTTACCAAGGCTTTCAATGAGGCAGGTAAATGTCGCATAGAATGGTGTCCAGAAACATTTCTGTATGTGTCTGTGTGCTCAGGTTCAGTTTCTACTCAGCCGCTGCACTTGTCCATCTCAGTTCCCGATGGTGAAGGTTTTAGAGGGTAAATACAAGGCTGGAGAGTCCAACACGCTCATATTTGTGCGGGTAAATAAAAAAGTGTTGTCATTGCAGAAGCGCTTCACTTGTCCATGCGTTCACATTTGTGCTTCTTTAGAGAAATCTGTGTGGTAACAGGACAGGAATAACTTCTAATGATCAATGTCCGTGCATTTCATTAAACTGTGTGTGTTTGTGTAGATTTTGAGAAGTCATCTTATGGTGCGATTGGGCGGTGAATGGGACACCCTGGAACACTATCTTGACAAACACGATCCTTGCCGCTGCTCTTCTCCTGGTATGTGAATGCACAACACACATTCACCTAATTCAGCAAATGAGCATAAGGAACGGTCTAAACAAAACATCTCAGTCTAAACCATGTTTCTGAAGTGGGAGTTGAAGATACTCTTCCGGGAGAGTTTTGACCAGATTCCGAAGGAGGCTGGTAACATGGAATCAGAGTGGACCATGCTTTGCAACTCCATTGTCTCTGTGGCAGTTGGAAGCCATGGCTGTAAGGTCACTGGTGCAATCGCCGAACTCGGTGGTGGACACCAGAAGCAAGGATTGCAGTCAAGCTGAAAAAGGAGTGCTATCGAGCCTGCTTGGTTTGTGGGACTCCGGTTGCAGCTGACACTCCCGTGCTGTGGTAGAGGCAAAAACTTGGGCCTGGTAGGAGGTTGGGGAGGCCATAGAGGAGGACCATGAGTTGGCCTCAAGTAGATTCTGGCAAACTGTCTGGGCCTCAGGAGGGGGACTGTCGTAAATGTGGTTTTCCGAGGGTTGATCTATTAGCAGAGAGAGGCCGGTACACAAGGCTTCTTCACAAACCAGGTCTTTATTGTGCCACCCGTGATCAAACAAAACCGACATAAAACAGCAAATAAACAAAAAGGGTCTACAAACAAAACACTTGAGCTCAAAACACAAATAAACAAATGCTCAACAGCAAAACCTACTTAACTTAAACTGTGAGGGATTCAAGATAAACTAACTAACTAAATGTAGAAGAGTGAACTCTCTCAAAAGAGTAAGGTCCCAGATGCCAGGATGCAATTTTTGATGCAGCGCCCACAGCTCGTCTCTCTCCTTCCCTCAGTCCTTTTCGAGCACTGACAGCAGGCCCTTAAATATGGCTGGTTTCCCAGCATGCCAATTGGACCCAACCATCAGCAGGTAAGTCCACCTCTCATATTCTCTAACAAAAATGTTTAACTTACTAAATTATGCATCATAAGGTTTTAATCATCCTAAAACTTAAACAAAACAAATGATAACAATCAAATAAGTGGTCAAAACAAATATCCCACAAAATACAGACCATGTTTTAAGTTTAATACTTAAATGTGTCCCCTCTCTTCCAGAATGGATCATCCCGGGCTCATCCAATCAGGACAGGACACATCAACTCTGTCACCACATGGCTTACACCAACTTCTACTACACCAATATTAAAATTCATACACAAGGATACTCTGTGTGTGCAGATTATTTAAAACGACAAAATGGGACAATGGGCCTATGCACATTATCACAGGGACGCAATCCTCCTCAATCCTACTGTCACACCCTCCATTGAGGAGGCAGAGGCTGAGTTCCTTTAAGTGTACTCGTCCATCACCCAAGCCGAAGTCGTTGAGGCGGTTGGTAAGCTCCTTGGTGGCATGGCAGGGTGGGCGGGGGGTGTGGAGGAGACCGTGTCCTGGCTGACACGTCTCTTGAGGGGTCATGGGAGTTTGCCCAACCGGTCCACATGTGCTTTGTGGATTTGGAGAAGGCGTCCCTCGTGGTGTTCTGTGGTGGGTGCTCTGGTAGCATGCGGCTGTCGGGTAGCTGTATGACCAAAGCAGGAGCTTCGTTCGCATTGTCAGACCTGTCCCTCCGGCAGGGCTGCCCTTTGTCACCATTTCTATTCATAGTTTTTATGGATAGAATCTCTAGGCACAGATAGGGGCCGGAAGGAGCATTTTGTCTCTGCTGTTTGCAGATGACATTTCTTTGTTTGCTTCTTTGGGCATGGACCTGCAGCGTTCGCTGGGGCGGTTTCCAGCCGAATATGAAGCAGCTGGGATAAAGATCAGCACCTCCAAGTCTGAGGCCATGGTTTCAGACCGGAAAAGGGTGGCCTGCTCTCTCCAGGTCGGTGGTGCTTCAGATGGAGGATTTTAAGTATCTCTGGGTCCTGTTCATGAGATAGGATTGTCAAAGGACTCTGAAGAGGAGTCAAAGCTCTCCTACTCGATGCCAAGGCCAGCGGAACTCGCAGGGACGGAGTCTTTGTCGAATTTATCAATGGGTCCTTGCCAAGACTCTCTTTCTGTTTCCTGATTACCGTGGAAAACCTCAACGATCATCCAGTCATAAAAAAAATGGACGGAATTATGGCAAAAGGCTGCGGAGACACTGATCAGGCTTGCTAGTGTAGCTGGAGGCGAGAGAGAAATGGATTCACTGGTACTTGCCATCAAGCTGCGTGCATTTAAACACAACACAGATGAAAAGCAGAGCGTCACACTGGTCAGCTTGCAGGAGAAGGCGGACAACTTCCCTCTGCCAGGAGCAGCAGATAGATGCCGCTAGAGGCACCGGGAGCCAAAGGGAACCCATCGGGTCTAGAGTGTCACCGTTTGGCCAGTTGAGTCACTGGGGCTCGGCTGGAAAGGGAGGAGCGTGCTGGTTGCTGGTCTGCTCATTTCTGACCAGGAGCCGATGACAAGAGCACATGGATCCAGTTAGCTTGGAGCCCGGAGCATGGTGGATGCACCAGCAAAGGAGAGATCCCACACCTCTACTCCGGAAACCCATGCAACACTGGATTGAGCGGAGTAAAGGCACCACGAAATACCCCAGCGTACTACCCAGAAGCTCGCCTTGTCCGGCTCATAACCTTCCCTGACAGAGCACTCAGTGACTTTTATTATTTATTTGGTGCGCCCTGCACTGCCTTGAACAGTGGCAAGTGTGGGCAGGCTAATAAAATGCATCTGGCAAATGCTGATAACACCCCAGCTCTAGAGATCAGAGGTGCGGTGGCTCGTTATCTGAGTGAGCATAGCTACACCGGAATGCAAGAGGTAACCAAATTCTTATAACTCTCTCTCAGCTGGCATGTCTTAGCTGATCTGACACAAGTTTCTCTATCTTTTCAGACTTGTACCATTAAAGAAATTCTGGGAAATTGCTGAGAATGTTGGGAAATTTTCTATTGGCTTAACATAGGGTCAAATTTAGTAAAACAGTGCCTCAAACTGAGAACCGCATAGAAACTTCACACTGACTTCACATATTTTCGATGTGGAAAACTGGAAAACTCAGTGTCATGTCTCTGGTCACGGTACAAACAAGACTGATGCCAAGCAATGATGTTAAGCAGTTCAATAGATAAACTATGAATTTCTCAGGTATGTATTCCTCAGGAAGGTGTTCAGAGCGGGGATGGTGATGGCGAGCTTTCTACTATAGCAAAGTGAAGAATCACATGGAAGAGTTTTTAAGTGCAAACACCCGAAGGTGGCTTTATTTACAAGTGCTCTGAGGTAGAGGCAGATGATCTTCTGGCAATGTGTTCACGGTGGTGGTGAGGATAGGTGCTTTTAATCGCTGTACATCCTCGTCTTCTGTGAGAAACTCAAGTGGAGTGGTGAGGGTATCAAGGAGTCCAGGCTCAGCTGCTCTATGTTTGGGAGAAGGAGAGGGAAACAGCAATCAGACATCACCTCCCTCTTGGAGAACAATGCTCCCCGTGTCTTGGTTTTAGTGTTCTTTTATTTCCATCACGCTGAGTCAGGTGTGCCTGGGCTGCGCTGATTGTGTCTACCAGCTGTCATCGTTTGGGAGCAGGAGAGAGCTGATTGGAATGGACAAAGTCACAGTATTCACAGGTGAGTATTCACAAGGATTTGTGTGCTTGCCAGATGCATCAAACACCGGGCGTAGGCGAGAGAGTGCACCGGCCAGGGTGCTAACCATCCCTGAACTCTTCCTAGGGATCAAACCGATAGTGAAGATTGTGACCAACAGTAAACACAGGGAAGGAACAACAGGGATCTGAGGAGCAAGTGGAAGTGGAAGACACACACACACACAGAGAGAAGTAGACAGCAAGCCAATGGAAACAGTACAGTAAGCGATTCACTGGGGAACCAGACTTTTGAGAAGTGAAGTATTTAAAGGGAGCAGTGAGGAAGGTGATTGGTGGAGCAGGTAAGTGTCGACAGGTAAATTGTGATTTAGGTTGTGAACTGAACAATGGGGACTGACTCTGAGGAAAACCAACACTAGCAATTACGATTCACATGGTGAACTACATGGTTACGTTTTAAGTGTACCTTTTAAATCCAAATCATATGTTTTTGTCTTTTTATTTAATGCAGAATGTAAATAATATAATATTCTGTTTTAAATCTTTAAATGCAGTGATAGAACTTTGTTTAATAAATAACATACTTTGTATGTTTCCATTGGTGGATTCCAAAACTGCTGTAATGTCTATTTCTTTATACACAAACATCAGCTAGCAAGATGATCAGCATCACCATCAGCCAGAAATCCATATGGATTGACCTCTGATTATAATTGTGAGTAAACAGTCTGCAGGAGCGCAAATACTTCTTAACTTCACTGTAGCAGATGTCATTAACTTATCCCTCTTTAAATCTGATTGGGCCAGTTAATAGCATAGAAATATAGAAAATATTCCTTCTGTCTTGACTTAATTTCATTCCTCATTTATCACTTAATCATATCCCTATGTTCTATGGGTTGACTGTATAGTAATATTTTTTTCATTTCCCCCTTTGACAGCCAATAAATTAACAGCTCCTTCAACGACTGTGGTGCATGAGATCAAAGCGCGATTGAACTCACCAGGACCTGATGGCCAGGAGGCTTCTAACGCTGTTCTGATGCTGAGCCGAACTCAGTCGGCCCTTCAGTCAGGTGTGTGTACCCCTTCCAGCCGAGCACAGAGAAGATGCCCCTCTCCCCCAAGCTCCTCTAGCTCCCCCAGCCTTGCGCAGCATCCCATCCGGTGGAGAAACAGCCCCTCTCCTCAGAGGTTGGTGTCTAGACATACTCATAAAAGTACAGAGGTTCTTAATTACATTAAATTACTTTTTAGATCTTTGCAAATATACTAAGGAAACACACTTTGCATGAACCTCAAAATTGGGTACATCCTGCTTCCACTGACAATGGCCCTAAACACACAGTCATTATATGAAAGTAGTGGCTTTAGGACAATTGGGCGAATTCTCTTTATTGGCAGTGGAACATTCTAGACTTGACTCCAATTTAATACATCTGATCTAAAAATCTTGTGCACCAATGCCATCTGTTCAATTTGATGGAAAGATCGAGTGCTAAGTTTGTGACATGTTATTAAAAAATAACATAAAAGGTTCAGTGAAAAAGGCATCTACAAATTGCTGAACCATGTTGCTGTGGTTAGTTTGTCGAAAATAACATATTGTTATTCATCTTTTGCTTTTGATAGTAAATTCTTAACATATTTTTCACAGACTATAAAATTGCTACAGTTGTGCTCATAAGTTTACATGATCTGGCAATTTTTTTGATTTCTTGGTCAATTCTCAGAATATGAATGATAACACAAAACCAACTCTTAAAAGCCATTTATTGTTAAACAGCTTTCCAAACATCCCTGATCATAGCTTTAGTAATATTTATCTGGTGTGATCCGGTGGCGGCATGTCCAGGGTGGCAAGTGGGAGTGAGTCTTCAGGGAAGCTACTGGGGATCACTGCGCTTCCTATCTTCCTGTGAGAGGTTCCAGTGCAGAATGATTCGAGGAAATCAGTCGGCCCAGGGTCAGCTGTTCTCTGTGAGGGAGAAAATAAAGGGAAACAACAATGTGCCTTCTTCTGAGTCAGAGATCAGTTTGATTTGGTCTCAGATGCACTCTTATCCTAATTGTCTGATTAGCTTCAGGTGCGCCCAGGGCCGTGCTGATTTCTCCTCGCATGTGTTCGTCTTTGGAGACAAGAGCACTGATTGGGTCCGCCACCTGTTTCAACATTTGCTTAAAAGTTTGGTTGAAGCGCTCCTCGAGTCCGTCTGTCTTGGGGTGATACACAGAGGTCAGCTAGCCGAACGCGGTTCCCTGGTCAGTTTGTATCATGATTAGGATGCCCACCCGGCTGAAGAGCAAGAACAGTTCCTGGGTTCCATTTATCTGGTGGTTCATCAGGTACTATCCTGAGTCCATCACAAGTGTTTGTTACCCTGGGCAGACTTTGGAAGGTACCTTACGATGTCCATCCCAATACTCTCAAAAGGCACCTGAATGATGGACCAATGAACGAGTGGACTGGGGGTGCCCAGGACATGTCAACTACACCCCCCCCCCTTGCTGGCCCTCAAGTTATCTATTGAAACACATCATAGTACAGAATGGTGGAGGAGGAAGGGGCGTTTTTACTTAACATCTCTCCTGCTATCGCTAGTCATCAGAGCAGCCTTCTGGGAATGGTCAATAAATCAAAAAATTTGATTTTGTGTAAGAGTATGTAAACTTATGAACACAGCTGTATTTCAAATTAACCTTCGTTCTGTGCCTATAAGTGTCATCAGAACATGAAAATGTGCTTGTGTGTTCAAAAGAGGTCTTCTTCTTCTTCTACTTTCAGCTGTTCCCAGTTTAGGGGTCACCACAGCGAATCATCCGTTTCCACCTAATTCTGTTCTCAGTATCCTCTACACTTGCACCAACTAACTTCATGTCCTCTTTCAGCACATCCATATATCTCGTCTTTGGCCTTCCTCTTGACCTCTTGCCTGGCATCTCCATCTCCAACATCCTTCTACCAATATAACCACTATCCCTCCTCTGCACATGTCCAAACCATCTCAACCTGGCCTCTCTGACTTTGTCTCCAAAACAACCAACCTGAGCTGTCCCTCTGATGTGCTCATTCCTAATCTTGTCCATCCTCCTCACTCCTAAACTGAACCTCAACATCCTCATCTCTGGTACTTCCATCTCTGCCTCTTGTCTCTTCCTCACTGCCACAGTTTCATTGTGTGGCTCATCAACTTTATGCCTCTGTAGTTGTTACAACTCTGCACATCACCCTTGTTCTTAAAGATTGGCACTAGGAAACTTCTCCTCCATTCCTCAGGCATCTTCTCACTCTCTAAAATCCTGTTGAATAACTTCCACAGGTATGTCATCTGGACCAACAGCCTTTCCACTCTTCATTCTCCTCAGAGCCTTCCTCACCTCATCCTTTCTAATCTTATCAACTTTATGCTCTACAATATTCACCTCTTTCCCCCTTCTTTCCCTCTCTTTCTCCTCGTTCAACTCCTCAAAATACTCCTTCCGTCTTCTCTACACACTCTTGTCACTTGTTTGCATCCTTATCTGCTGCACATCCTTCCCATCTCTGTCTCTCTGTCTCGCTAATCTATACAATTCCTTCCCGCCTTCCCTCGTGTCTAACCTGGCATACAACTCATCATATGCTTTCTGTTTGGCCTTTGCCACCTCCCTCTTCACTCTACGCTGCGATTCCTTGTAGTCCTGTCTACTTTCTTCAGTCCTTTCCATGTCTCACTTCTTTTTAGCAAGCCTCTTCTTCTGGATGATGTCCTGTACTTCCTCATTCCACCACCATGTTTCCTTATCTTCTTTTCTCCTTCCAGCTGACACACCTAGCACCTTCCTTCCTGTCTCCCTGATCACTTCTGCTGCAGTTTCCCAGTCATCTGGAAGCTCTTCCTGACCACCAAAACTTCTTCCCTTTTCAACTTCCACCACTTGGTCTTCTTTTCAATCTTCCATCCCCTCTGGTATTAAAGTAAATTTGTAACTCAGGAGAAATACGCTTAAATCTTTGGATTTTAACCAACTCTGTTATATCCTATAAAATGATTGATTTTCATTTCTCAATGTCAACTTATTTGTTGGAAAAACGCAGTGAAGGATTAAATATATTTTATCATGAATATGTGTGTCCCTTAGTGTACAGTACTATTGAGAGCTACAGGGTGAGCACAGGCCTGCTGACACTGATAGGGCTCTGTTTTCCAGGTTAGGAGACCTCACATATAAAGTTTGTGCAGACAGTCTGAAAACACAGTGTTCCTATAGAAGAGGCAGAGATTCTACAAGAACACCACCAGCTCCTCGCCTCTCTAATAGTCTTTCACGTCCCACCTGTCTTTCTACAAGAACAAAATCAGAAACAAAGCGTTCGCAAACTCCAGATGTTCTTCAAAGAAACACCAACCACATCCAGCCACGGCAAGTATTTGGAGAAACCTGGACCAAATCACCTTTGGTTTCCAAACTGAGACAAAATTCTAGAGTTCAAGATCGAGAGTACCATGGCAGAGATGCACAAGAAACTCCCAAAAGAACCTTCCAAAGTCTTTCCGGGTATTTTATTTCAAAGCCACCAGATGTTAAGAATCGCAATCTAGAGGACCACTGGACAACTCCTCTTCCTCTCAGTCCTGATCAGGAAGCAGTCCTCTACAAGAGCCTAGAGGATGAAATCTTGTCCAATCTACAGCAGCTGGGCATTAATTCAAAAACCAACGCTGGCTCTAAGGAGATGCTCAGTGACTGTCCAAGACATTCAAAAGAGAAGTCATCTGGACCTTTTGGAGCATTTGAGGCAAACCAAAGAAAGTTTGGGAGGGTGCCATCAGAGAGAACACTTTCTAGTGGTCAAAGAGGAACCGTGGAGGAAGACCACGCTCATCAGGCACACCATCACAGGGGGGCAGACCATCTCAGGGATTGTAACGCTTGTATAAACCGTTCTTGGTCTTCATTGGGATCAAATATTGATTTAAAAGAAACAGGTGAATGTGCGCCAGCTGATAACTCAAACGTTAGGAAAGAACAGGTTAAACATCAAACACGTTATTCGTTCAAACACAGGAGATCATTAAGAATGCCAGAAAGAGTACCTTCCATCTTTAGGATGGAATTAACACCCTGTGTGCGACCAAGACATGACAACAGGCCAGACCGAAAGCCTTCAAAGATACCCAAACCTGTTTACCACAGAAAACCCAGCTGCAGAGATGGACCCTCTCAGACAACAAAGTTCTCCCAAAAATGCTCTTCTGACACAAACTACTCTCGAGGAAAGACTGGGGTTTAGCCAAAACCCAGATTCAAGTAATGAGTGATACAATGTGCAAAATGGCAAACAGAGAGCCGTTTTCAGAGGAAGATCTGAAATCCTGGGTTTAAACGTTCAATTCACCACTTCACTTCTCAAGGTTTTAACTTCAGTGACTGCCAACAAGCCACTCGCTTGGACTGTTTTACTGTAAAAACACCTTTTACAGCAATGTCCAGCTATATTTCCATACAGTTAATCATCTGTTGGTGAATAACTTTTTAATATTTTGTGGGTTTATGTAATTTTAGGGTTTAAGCACTGAAGGTGCGTAGAACTTTAGGTTAATTGCTTCACAGCTTACAGTGCACAGAGTATAATTGTACTCAAAAAGTCACAGAATTTCGCACACAAGTCAGAACTGGTGAAAATCTACATCTGATTGATCTAAAGTGTTGTAAAATGGCCCTAAAATTTGTTTCAACTTTAAGGCCTGTTCACATCGACCCGAACTGGGATTTGCAGGAATCTCCTGGTGGCTTCTCAGCAGGGTTTTCATCTACGTCAAGGAAATATTGACGCAATGACGCAGATGATCACCTGCATGACGCAGTTGCTTGATGCTCTCCGGCAGGTGCTCACCTCGGCAAACGGGGAACCGGGAAAGAAGAAGAGCAAGGCTTTAATAACAGTTTTTCGTACAAGAATGAAATGTGGCGCACATGTGTAGGGTACCCAGACGTAACTATAAGGAAGTTGGCTATTTTTTTTTTAAATCCTCTTTTAAAAATGACCACTTTTGCTTGTGTCCATACTTTAACAGATTTCATCTGTTCACCTCCAAACTCCATCAGTCTTATCTTAAGCAGTGGTGTACAATTACAAATTCTATTACAAATACTCAAATTATTTTAATTGAGTTTTTTTTTCTCTTAAGTTGTAATTTATTGACTAATTTATTCAAAAATGTAAACTTTTTATTTTACTAGAGTACATTTCTAGTTCCCATTCAGTCGATTCCGGAGACATTAAGTTGAGAATTCGACTTATGGGAACAACCTTCAGTGGGAGTGAGCCGTCCAAATATATGATTAATTTGCAGGTGTAGGTGATTAGCGGTCTCTCTCCCACTTCTACATTAGCGTTAAAGTGATTTGCACGTTGCTTACCTCAGCATTCTGGTATTACCAAGCCACCGTACCACTGCACCTCTCATACTGAGCCAAACCAGTTTCCGTGTCTCTGTTCATTCTATTCTAATCTATTCTGCCCATTTTTCACGATGAGCTAAACTGCAATACTCCTGGCTGCAGGCTTCAAACTAGTTTTTTGCCCTCATTTACATTTGTCCTCTAGTGTTGGTTTCGTGAACTACACCATTGGACCTCAAATATGTGGTAATATTAGCCTTCGAGTGGCTTGCTTTTTTGTGAACTACACCTTTGCACCACAAATAAATGATTATATTTGCCCTTCAGTGGTGTTTTTGTGAATCTTTGACAGTTAAATTGTGCAGGTTAAGTGTTAACTAAACACAGTCTAAACCATTATACGTCATAAACTGTATTTCACTTTTTTGTTTATTACTGGCTTACTTTAAAAACCTTTAAAAAAAATAGTTAACATTGCAATGAAAAAGCCAAATCATATTTGCATTAAACATCTTATAAAACATTTGTCTAAGCTTCAGAGGAACCTGTAAATGAAAGTGTAGCAACTGCAAAGATCGAAGTAGTAAAATTCTATAAATAATACTACGTAACTTTAGAATGGACTACATCCTTAAGTCATAATAGATTTACTGGTAAAAGGTAATCGACCTAGATGCTCACAAAATAAAAGAGGTTTGTGGATAAAACTGCAGGACATCTTAGGAGCCTGGAACTGTTGTTTAATTTGCTATTTACAAATTTAATATTCCTCACACTACTTTTAATAACAAATCTTTAAATTCTTTATGCTTGAAACACACAAAAATAAACAGCAATAGTCAGTTTACCAAAGAACCAAAGTTTTTCATAAATTACAAAATACTGCAGTAATGAGGATTGTTGCCGCTGGGAATGGAACTAATGCTCAAGGAAATAAGAACTTGTGCAGCTGAGGATGTTGCTGGTGCTGTTGGGCTGAGAGCTGGTGCTGCTGGGAATAATGATTGAAGTGGTGATTGAATTACAAAGTACAGTACAGGAAAACGTATTTCTGATTATTATGTAAAGCAATTTTCCCTTTATCATTTAACAAATAGAAAGACAAACATAAGTGATATTGAAAATCACGTGTCAACTTACTTGAATGTCTAATACAATGTTTTTACATTACTTAGCTCTAAAACGCTGCAACCACCTTCCATCTTTCCGCCTCACTGACTGGACTCATCTGACTTAGCCCCTCCTTGGCAGGATTCACAACTCTAGGTGGAGATTCACAAATAAATCGAAACGAATTTCTATTTGTAACGTATGAAACGTTATTTATGAATCGGATTTATTTGTGTGTATCCCTTAGCATTTATTCGTAGATCAGAAATTTACTTATTTATCTACCTGACGCAATAATACCACCATAGGCTAGCGAGATGCTTCTCAGGTAGATGTGTCTGTCGGCGAGTCACAAATACACCGTGTATTTTAACATTTCGTCTGTGATTATCTGCGCAGTGTAATTAAGGCTAAATATTAAGTAGCCCCTGCATTAAAAAAACGCATAGATGTGTAAAGGCGTTTACACAAACATGCATGAAAGATTCTAAATAAAACTAGAGGCATGTTTTTGATGAGGGAACCAGACTAAAATATGGTAAGAATGTCAGAAAAGTTTAATTAGTATAATATGGCCCCTTTAATAAGAAAACAACTTCCTGTGTGGAACTACAGGGGTCCGTTTGATCTTCAGAATATCCACGAGTTTGCTCTGCTGAGCCAATCAAGTTTTCGGATTTCCTAGAGGCGGGGTCGTTACTAGCCTTTTGATTGGGGGACTCAGCTGCCATTCACAAAGACAGTCCGAAAGGATGCTTGAATGTGCCGCAGTTTGGGCTTATCTTGTAATAAAAATTTATTTTGTTTTTAAGCATTTTTCATTTGCCTATTAAATTTGTATGTATTATATTGCTACTAAAGTTTTGTTCCACACTATTGTCCTTTTTTGTATTCTGAGATGTTTGGGTTTATCCAATCTGGCAACCTTTGTTGCTGTAAAGTGGAGGAGCCAGTTTGAGGAGGAAGTTGTTGGATAATTAACGAAAACACAGAGTCTCAACTTTACAACGTTAAGTTTTATGGTTTCGACATATTTATAGTGTAATTACCGTTATATTTTAACTTTTAAGTGATCTTATAGCGTTATTCCCTATACCTTTGTATTACAAAATGGATGGAGGGGAATGTTCTCCTTTTCAAGCTTTCGATAAGGACGTTTTAGATCTGAGCGTTGAAGATGTTTATGATATCTCTTACGTGATCGGTAGAGACTTGTTAAAAATTTCCACCGGGAGCCGCGAGTTTTCAGATCTTCAGTTTAAAATTGTCCGAGTCTTGGAGATGTTTGAGTCGATGGTGAACAAGTATAACCTGTCGATGGAGGAGCTGAAGATGGAGATGGAGAATACCAGGAGAGAAATGGAGAGAGTCGTGAATGAAGACTCGAGTGGAAATACCAATGTAAGTATAATTCGATTCATTATTTTATTTTAAGTTGTTGTTTTTAAACGTCATTTAATAGCTAATGATTACCAGTGTGCCTCTACTTATCAATAGAAAAGAACTAAAGATTTAAAGTCATCCATTTGAGTGTCTGAGTTCACTTTCGTATTTCGTGTCATTTGCTTCATTTTGTGTGGCACTTCTGCACTTATTAGCTCAAGCCATTTTAAACAATGTTTTGCCCCCCAATGCCAGTTAAGGGGTTGTGGTCTAATGGGAAAGTGCCATCGCTGGGTCATCTACGCCTCTCCCCTTTCATTGTCACTGGGAAAAATGGACAAATTACAGAACCGTGTGTTATTTGTGTGTTACACAGGGTTCTCCTGTGCACAGTGGGCAAAGGCATGGTACATCCTAAACAGGCCAACACAGCAAAACAATATATTTTTGTTTTAATTTGCATGACTATAAACTGATTTTCTCAATTAAATGATTTAAAATGTTTTTGTCCAAACACCGACATTCACTTAAATGCATTGTTGTTGTCATGTGATTGGTTGATTAGAAATTTGCATCACCGAGCAGCTAGACAATAACATTTCACAGACATTAAAAGATGTAACTCATTCTTTATTAAGTTTATGGATAATTTATGGCGGTGTAGAATGTCAAGGATGACCTCACAAATATGCTGCAGAACGTCACAATTCACAAATTAGCTTTAACAGCAGTATCAGGTAGTCATTAATCAACTGAACAGAACATTTGTTTTCTCTGTTATGCCTTTTTCAAAAGTACAAGTTTTAGCTCTTGTACCATTGTAAAAGTATCTGTTTGGCAATGGCTCCCAGTCAGGACTGAATTTATGTGAATGGAATAACTCAAAAATGCTACAGTAAAATATTGCCATTATTAGAATAGTGTCAGTCAATAATACTTACTGTAACCTAGAAAATAGCCCAATACACAATTACACTCATTGTACTTGTTCAGGATGGAATAATAAATCTGGATTCTGATAAAGTCCAAGAAAAAGTGAAGATTTTAAAAAGTTTTAAGGGTTCAGAACTGAATTTCAATGCAGGTGCAAAATCATGTCTGCTTTTTGTTTTGTGAGCCAAAAAAATATTCATAGTGCTGTACTTCTTCAATGTGTTCACAAAACATTGCATTTTGTGTGTAGTTCAGGGACATGAATTGATGTAATATAGCTTAAAACCCTTTTGATTTATGGTTGATTTTAAAAAGTTAGCAATTCATTTCAAACCAATTTGAACCAATTCAAAGCAGTTGATAGCGCTTTCAGGCTATCAACTGCAGTCAATAATCATCATTTTCTGAACCGATAGCAATGCTTTTAAGATGTCACATATGCTGCTACATAACAATTAATTCATAGTCTCACATAGTTTGTTCACGCAGATTATCATTCTCTAATCACAGGCTGTAGGTCCTAATAAACTCATTATAGACCTGAAGGACCCAGACCGGCCACGGTTCACCATGCAGGAGCTAAAGGAGGTGTTACAGGAGAGAAACAAACTCAAAGCTCAGCTGCTAGTGGCTCAGGAGGAATTGCAGCTCTATAAGAGGTACAGAAATTTCTACCAGCAACTAAAATATCGATCAGACAGCCGGTGATTCCAACTTAATCCGTGTTATATCCCTGCTAAGTACAGCTTCAGACATGCCTTTACATCAGTGGTTCTCAGGGTGGGGCGCACAGGCACTGCAGGAGGGGCGCAGATCATCAGCAGATGAGAAGAAAAGAACAAAAAATTAAACAGCCAAAAGACGTAGAGCACGTGTCAAACTCAAGGCCCGCGGTTTACATTAGATGTAATTTAATGTGGCCCGCGAGAGCTTAAAAGTTTTGAGTTTCCCTTTAGATTGGGCCGTCAATATTTTCATGGCCCAATCTAAAGGTGTGTAGCAGATAAAAACACAATAAAATGATAAGATCTGCATTAAAAACTGTGGTATTTTCTCAATAATAAAAATAATAATAATGATGACCGTAAATCCACTGTGTAATCATGTGCAACTTTATTACCGGTGTCCTCCTAACGTCGCACCAACAACAGAACGTGACATGAGCAAAATCCTTTCTGCTCCATCGCACCCTGGTCTCTACGGTAACATACCTTTTACTTTTGTCTCTTACTATGGGGTGCTTGGTCTCCAAATGGCGAACCAGTTTTGAAGGCTTCATCGCCTCATTAGACAGCCGGTCACCGCATATTTTACACAGCGGGGTTGGTGCATGGGAATCGCCCGTGGCGATAAATCCATATTTTAAATAAGATTCTTGATATTGTCTGTTAAAGGCAGCTTTTCTTTTTTTTAGCAGGTGCAAGCTCCTCTTCTGTCCCTTCATTAGACCGTTACCCCTTCGTAAAGAAACTTTCTAAAGAAGTTTGTTTTTTTGCTCATTTTGCTATCTTGGGGTTTAATTTAGCGGGATGTATCACATGACTTAAGGTGTCGAGGACTCGACATGCGTCAAGTGAGACGGATGTGACAGAGACAATCCATTTTTCAAAAGAAAACATCATTAAGACTCTGATAATAAATCAAACGGAAACAATTTGTTCTTTTTGTGCGGCCTGGTACCAAATGACCCACGGCCCAGGGGTTGGGGATCACTGCCCTTTTTTTTTTTAAATAATAACATGTATACATGCTTCTCTTTGTCTGGGTCAAGGAAATATTAATGCAATTAGCTGTCTTTCATTTGTCATTCTCCTTGAAATTTCAGACCGAAATTTTAAATTGGTGACCTTAAGCTGTAGCATGAACCATTTAATTTTAGGGTTAATTTTCCATTTTTAAGTGATTTTTAACCCTTCTTGTTTTAAAAGCAAAGTTATGTTGTAACGGTCACCATAGAGATCCCAAGATGAAAGTCACATGATCTATTAATAATAATAATTATGACAAATTCTGAACCACCCAATCGTTGAGTGATTTCATGGATGTGTTAAAACGGCATAAACCTTCGAATGTGAAACACTCACCGGATTTGAAATGGTATATCGAATGGTTGTTGAGTACAATCTTTCCATTTCTTAATCAGGTAAGTGTTTCTATTAACAAGTATTTGAAGAGATGGCCAAGATTGACGTCAACCTGTACCTATCTACAGACAGTGACCCCTTTTCTCCTGTGCATTCTGTCCATTGCTACCAGACATGACTCACAAATGTGCTTTTCATAAAGGCAAAAGTATGTGTAAAGGTAACAAATCGATCAATGGTGAAAAGTTTGCCGTCCACAAAAACTTCATTCACGTAATAAAATTTTATGTGACGTTATGCTTTTATAGACCACAATATCTGCAGCTGTTTGCTTGTGCTCCCACTGTTAACAAGGATCACCAGAGAACACAACATTTCTACTTCTTTCTGAAGTGGATTACACTTGACAGAATATGGGTTTATGCACGCCTGACTCACGACTCACCACCTCCCTTTTCCCAGTGTTTAAGTAGTGTGAAGGCTTCCATTGTCAGGATGCTAAAGTTTATGAGATGTGTTCTTGTGTCTGTAGTGGTGTTCTAGAGTCTGATCAGAGAACAGTGAATGTGGACCTGAAGACTTGCCCTCAGTCTGACCCTGAAGCCTCCGTCGTGCTAAATCCTGAGAGCAAAGAGAAGAGCACAATTCAGAAACTGTGAGTCTTTAGTTTCAGAAGTACTGTTTGTCCACAGACAAGTTAAATTGACCACAGTCAATTTATTCCGACTGAATTCAATGCTTAGTTTTTGAGATACACGGAAATGTATAAATTAAGAGAAAAAAAAAACTAAAAACATGCACATTTTGCATTAAACATACCATGAATATCACAACAAACTATTTACAACTGTGCAATCAAATTGTACATGGTAAAAATGTTTCTAAAGTACTTTTGATCATAGATAGCTTTGTATTAGACAATTTTAATTAATATACAGTGCAATAAATAACTAAAAATACATTCTTACTGTTTGTGTATAATTTATATTATATAAAATCCAAAGCTAGCTACTACACAAACTATTTACAGTGTAACAGTATTGTACTGCACTGAAGAGCTGTGATTGGACGTGTTACACTTCCTGTCCACAATAACAGACACTTCTCACGCCTCACACATGAAGAGAGCTCACTTTCCACACTTTCTTTGGATCTGTGTGGGTTACTGAGCCTGATGCCCCTCACAGATGACAAAAGGGATGTTATGTGATGTTTAGGAGAGATTTAGATACCGATTGAGCAAGTCTAAGCATCGCTAAGTCTCGAGTCTAAGGTGTTGTCACGGTAAAAGATCCCAGGAGGGTGATGTCACACCGTGATTTGCGGGTAATTTTTTGAGAATTTATCACTTTTATGATGTGAAGAGGAAAAATCCTTCATCGGAAGTGCTGTTAACACCCACGGTGTGGATTATGTTTTTATTGTGAAAGCTTTTGAAGGATTTTTTGCAACTTTCTACTGGTTTTCTACACACACACGCACACACACACAAACACACACACACACACACTGGTGTAACAAAAACGGCTCTGTTTCATATGTAAGTCTAACTCCTTCTGTTTATTATGCAAAAAGAATTGTTGCTCTATCTTATGTGGTTAAAATTTTACAGGCATTTAAAAATTGATATGGAAATGGGATTGCCTGCAGCTTTTCCTGATATCTTTTTTAATACATTACACAATAATTCCACTACAATCCTCAAATTGTACAAAAATGTTTTACAAATGTATAATGTACAAAAGTACAAATGTATTTTTTTCCACAGCAAAAATTGAGTTTTATTGCAAAAATCAAATCTTTTGAGACAAAATAAAAATAATAAATCTCCTAAAAAAAAGCAAAAAGAGAGGCCAAAAAAGTGATAATTGTTTTTAAAACAGGCAAACCTCTCATGAACCTTATACACTGTTCCAAGCACTTTGTGTTCCATATGGGATTTTTTGTACCAGAAGTTTAAAAAACAAAAGCTATATCACAGGTATTGTACTTCCAAGTGTATCCCTTCTTTTGACCACTGGATGGCACCGATTTGGAATGACAAACTATGTCATAACTTTTGTAATGTTTGTTTTAAACGAAAATATTAAAACTAATACCCTTTTAGTAGGGTGCACCGAAATGAAAATTCTGGGCCGAAAACTGATACTGAAAATTTTGGATGCACTTGGCCGAAAACCGATACTGAAAATTGCTTCATTAAAAAAAACATGTTTAAAATATTTACTCTTTGTTAGTATAAAAAAACTACAAATTAATAAAGCAATCAATCTTTTATTGATAAAAATAACAGTAATAAGGCTGTTTAACAATAACAAAACTAAAAAAAATTCTTTCTGTAACAAAATTGTGCAAAAAAAAAAAATGCTAGCTGCTTTTTACTTCAATTTTAAATCACTGTACCAAACTACAGAGCACAAACAAAAGAAAAATAATTGCAAAAATATTGCAACTTTGCTGTCCTCATCGGAAACTTTGAAGTGCTTCCAAACCGCCGACATACTCCATGTAACATGTTTGATACGTAATGACAGCGCTAACGAGACACGAGGATGGGAGAGGCGTGGCGACATTTTGGCTTTTATTTTTGGCACTTTCTTACGTTTTGACCAAAACCGATAATGCTATTTCAGCTGAAAGTTTTCAGCGGACGAAATTTCGGTGCATCTCTACCTTTTAGAAACTTACATATTTTGTTTGAAATCAAAATTAAACAGCAGCTGGGTTGTGTCATTTCTACTTTATTCAAAACAACTGCACACGCACCGGTGTGTGCAGAGACTTCTAAGGGTTAAAGTATTCTGTCTGACATGACAACTTGAACCTTCAGCTCCTTTCCCTGGTTTTCTGTGGACTAAAATGCTCCATGTGTCTAAACAGCTAAACATTTATTTAATATTATTAAATAAAGAAAATGTAATAGTTTTAGTATGAAATTAAACTCTATGGTCAAGTGTATTTTTGCTGGAAATAAATTAAGATATTTTGAAGAAATCCTTTTAAAGCCGTAGTCCCTGCCAAATAAGACCTCAGCTTCGCTTTACTGGGTGGACAATAATTGCAAAGTTAAGTTCAGACAACTTCCCATTCCTTTAACTGTTTTAAGACAGAAATTGGTCGTTAGTTAATTTAACGAAAAATCTTGCTCTAATTCATTCCACTATTGAAAAATCATCGATTTCATTGTATCCTGATCTTGGTAACAAACTTTTCTCTTTTTGCAGGTTTTCATTTCGACAAAAATAATCAAATCTTCATAAATCAATGAGACTTTCTACTAACGCGCTCCGCAACAGGAGCCATGGACCCTCTAACTGTCTGGAGAGATGGGGAGAAGCCACCACTATTACTGTCCACTTTTAAACTTTTTAACAGTATTGACACGTTTATGACTTACTTTGGGACTCAGTTTGAAATATGTTTTATGATTCACTGAAAAACATTCTTAACTCAAACACCTGAGTCTTTGATTGTAGCTCAGGATGATGTTGAACCAACCCATTTTCTTGTGTTCCTTTATAATAAGATATTACTTTTAACCATTTTTTTGATATTAATGTACTAAAGCACCAGGTGGCAGTCATTTGCAGCACTAAAGTCATACCGTGGGGGAGAGGAGAACAAACTTATTTTTTAATAAATGTGGTGTGTTTCTTTAAGTAGAGAAATGATGCATCCTTCAGAATTGATGATATTGGCAATAGACAAGTATTTGAACCAGTGTTGTCAGTGTAGCGTTCTCAGCGTGGCTATCATTCCTATGATGCTGTTAACGTTACAAAATACCACTACTGTTTTTACTCAATGTTCTATAGCAAATCAATAAACAATATGATTTTTATAGTGTTAAGTGCTTTTTGTATTACACGTTTCGGGAGGAGCAATCAGGGCATGCCTGCAGGGGTAAACCAATTAAACCATTAACACATATCCTTTGCAAAGCAAACATTTTGACTGTCTTTGTATTTGTCTGAGCTTCACCCCTACCTTCCTCCGCCAAACTCATCACTGGGGTGGCATAACACGTCGGGACAGCTTGCCTTGTACATTTAAACCACCACTCTATGCCAAGTCTACAATGAAGGTCCTGGTGGTAAACTTAAGAAACGGTGTCTGTCTGTTTGTAGGTTTCATCTAAATATTTTTCAAAATGGTTAAAAAAATGTTTAGTAATGTTTAAAGAATATCTCATATGTTGTATCTTACTTTTGATCAAGGATACCTGCTCACATTGGACCAAAAGCAGGTATGTGCCTCGGACAGGTCAACTGTCCCCTAAACTTACAGTAATTTGATTACTTTAGTTAGTTACTTTACACCACTAGTTGTGAAACTTTATAAAGAATGTAGACCAAAAAATGTACAGTTAAAACTAGTGTTTTATTTTTAAAATCTGGCATTATTAACCAAATGTAGGATATACATAGGTCAATGCCAATTGATGATCAGAAGACTCTTATTTTGGAAAGGGATTCTTAAAAGGCTAATAATAATAATGTTTAACACGTTTCAGAATAGTGAAACTGTTCAACCTGTAGGAACCATAATCCTGAATGTTATGAAGCATAAATCATTTTCTTTTTTCAGAGGCCTACCTTCAAATTTGAATAGAGCTTTCAATTTAAAAAGTGGGACAAAAAAAACAAAAAAAACATGTGGACTCCCTCGATATAAAAGCAGGCCTCAAAAGTGATGATGTCTCCCATACTTCATTTAAAGCACTTTTGTTTTGAGAATAAAACAGTCAATAGTATGAGCCCCATTTGTTTGTTTTTGTACTCAGTGTTTCAGCCACGGATGAGCAGCTATTGCTTCTTTACTGCGATCACCATAGTCATAAAGCAGCTCCTCTTCTTCTCGGATGTTTCTAGAAGCCAGGAAGATGAGATGAGGTCTTCCATCCATTTCATGCAGTTTGGTCTGGAGGTTTCCATTTTTACTGTGATTAATCAATCGGCCCAGGCGATTTGTCTCCATGGTAGCATCCACACTGGAGGCAAGAAAAAAAATATATATACACACGATAACATGAACAAACAAAGCCACAGGATCCAGGGACCAAACCTTATGGGACCCTGAATCCAGTTTAGTGTACAGGTAAATCCAATCAGTCCAAAACAACTCTAATTTAATAAAATTAACTTCGAGAGCACAACTTAACCTTGTCACAGCAAACCAGTCCAAGTAGCCTAATCTACTCATCAAGCCAACATCGAATACAATAGCTAGTAAACCACTTCATTCAAATATTACAGCTAATCTAAACTAGTTTAATCATGTTATGACAATCCCAAACAATCTAATCCATGAACGTCCAAAGTTCCTGGAGGGCCACTGGCCAAAATCTAACCAAGCTTCAACAACAACAAGCCATGACGAGCTTAACCTTTGTGAGAGTTTTTGACTACTTTACTATTTGCTGTAATAAATTACCTTTAAAACTTTATTTTTTGTGGCTATGCTTGACATTATTTTCTCCCACTGCTTCTTTATCTTTTAACAAATATTTTTTCATAATATTACACAATGTATTAAACCTGTATTGAGTATTAAATTGAAATCTGACAACTAAATTTTGTCTTTTGTTTTACTGCAAAAAACAATTGAGAACAAACTCATGTTTTATAACAAAAATCAAGTGTTGAAAAAAAAAAGAAAATTTATAATAATACATCCTGCCAGAAAAGCAAAGACAAGGCCAAAACAATGTGAAAATTGTTTCAAAAACCCAAGCAAACCATTTTTCTAAGCACTTTTTGTGCCATTGTGCATTTTTTTGTTTCAGAACTTTAACCCAAGCCATATAACAGTTATTGTACTTCCTAGTGTCAGCCCTTCTTTTCACCACTAGATGGCACCGATTTGGGACCTGTAACTGCTCACATTTTAATTACCCTGTAATATATGAGTCACAACTCTTGTAATATCTGTTTAAAACTAAAAGTAATCAAAAGCTAATAATCTTATTGAAACCTACACATTAATTTGCACAACAGGTGGGTTGGACCTTTCCCACTTAACTCAAAACAGCTCGTGTGATTTGCACAAGCTGCAGTACATGGAGAGACTTGTAAGGGTTAATCGGTAAGAACATATCTATCCAGGTAAACTGTTTCCACCCTACAGGACTAACTTTGAACAAACCTGATTGAATCAATTCCAATCCAACCAGTCACTCTAATCCTGATCATAGACCATCAACTCAGCCCCATCTAATGCAAGCTAATCAAATTCATTCAGGTATTATCTGATCTTGTTCAATCAAATCCATTCCATAGTGGAGTACAAAAATCTAAAACACTTGATCCCACTCAGCTTTCTTTAGTTTAATAACCTAATATCAATTCATTTATTAAGCTCCATCTTATCTTTTACACAACACTGATCTGTTTCATCAGCAGAACTCTGATCTGCTTGAATTTTCCAATCTGTTCCGATTACATTTTCTGATCCAACTGATTTTGAATCTCACCAGTAGTTTTTGTCATGGAAGCGGAAGTAGTACATGTAACATCCAGTGGAGGGATCAACAGCATACTGCGCCTCTCTGGCTTTAGCATCTGAAATCTCCAGCAGATCCCCATGATACTCCACTACAAACTGATCCTTCAGGAATGCTCGGGCTGCAAACACCCCACGGCCCTTCCCCTCCATGCACTTCACCTGGAGACAAAAGCAGCAATTTTGTGAAAAATGTTTGAGACAAGCGCTCAACAATAATGCAAATGCTCAAACAATAGACCTTTTCATCTGCACTGAATGGTTGCATGCAGGAGAAACTCAAGTGTCTTGTCATCGAGGTGATGCCAAACTAAAAAGTTTTGACTAAAATGAGTGTGAAAGCAATGCTTACATGAGCCTTGAATATAGCCGAAAGATTCAGTGATTCTGTTATTATTTAATGCAAATTAATATTTCTAGAATTAAACTACTAATACATGTTTCTATATTTCATCTAAAGTCATCCATAACATAATCCTCAGTATTCATTCTCTAATACTGATGTGTTAAATTAAAAGGTACTGATGTTCATCTTGTATTTTGTAGTTGTCCCCTGTATCCACATTTTTATAAATAAAATAAGCTCCAGGCAAAACGATTCATTTATTGTGGTGAAAATTAATTACTGTTTGATGAAAAACTCACTTCCTATACGTCAATATGACTTGTATTTTTAAAGTTTCAACTCAACCTTGCTTCTGCATCAAACTGTGGATGTTCTTGTGAAGCTGTGGATGGTCTTGACGATTACAATTTGGTCACAAGTCCAGACAGAACCATAACTCTGTCGTGTTTACCAAATAAAGACAGACAATGCAGAAAAAAAACCCAATATAATAGAGTTAATCCATATCTGAAATTAATTCTCAGGATTAACAGAGCATCTTATTTTTTTATTTTACAAATTTTCGAGTCAGATGTTACCCTTACCTTGAGTCCTTTTTCCACATTGCTCCTGATGAGGTCATCAATATGTCGTTGCTTTTCACCCTGGATTAACAAAGACATCTGGTTAGCTCCTGATTATTAGTGAATCCTCTATGAAGTGATTTAATGTTATGTTGCTTCTTTTTATATATATATATATATATATATATATATATATATATATATATATATATATATATATATACTATATATATATATATATATATATATATATAAAAAAAGACAATATATAGTCTGAATAATAATAAATTTAGATTACATGCAGCGGGCAAATTTACAAAGCACTCTTAAGTTAAGAAGAAGCCCAGAAGTTTCCAGTATATTGAGCTAAAACTAGATATCACAAATCATTCAGAACATTTATTTACAAAAAGAACACCAACCTTGAGTTCAGCCTCGCTTTTCCTGCAGCTTCGCCTCACAGGATAAAAATCGGTGACCTTGCGATTGGATCCCGAATCTTTACTCTTCAATCTGACAAAATCAAATATAAACACTGTAAAATATAAACACTGATTAATTATGCAGTTTAATACTTTACGTAAATTTTAAACTTTTTTCAGCAAGTCTTCAAAAATGAACTTTTCCGATTGTTTTTCAGAATGGACTACGCTGGTAGAATTGATGTTAAGCTGTTTGATACTGGAGCAGGGCATCTCCTTTTGTTTCTTGTGACAGTCTTAACAAGCTGCCTTTCTCCATTTGACTGACAGGGTTAGCAAAAGTGAAGGTGGAGTTGCGAGCACAGCTCAGCACTTCCCTGCACCAACTAGGAAGGTCCAAAATCACCAAGTGACATAAATTTAGCTCACTTTCATCGTGAAAGTGTCTCTTTTTGACTCACTGAACTACTATTTCTCACATACAAAATAGAGCTATTGCATTCAGTTAAAAAATAATAATATTTATTATAATAATAGTTATAAAACTGACATACTTCTTATCTGTCGGTTTGTCACTGGTCCTCTTCTGTCCAGATTTGGTTTGATTCTTGGTCATGGAATCTTTAGGTGCATCACAAATGGGCTCTTTAGGACCACCTATATGAACCTGGTCCCCAGACTCTTCTGATTTTGGGGAATCACATTTGTCTGCATCTGTTGATAAACACATTTTGCAAGAACAGCTTGTTTATTTTCCTTCATCGTTTCAATTGCCAGGTAAATAGTTGAAGGCTTAATTATGTAGCATTCTGTTTTTTTTTCCTACTTTGCACTCTCTATTCCTCTCTCTCTTTTTCGTTCTTTCCATTTTGCTCTTGCTTCTCCCTTTTCTCCATCTCTCATTCTGTTTACCTCTCTTCTATTTATATCTTGCGTAGAAACACCCTCAAGTAAATGGCTCTGATGTGAGTTACATTTTAATTCGTAGGACATAAGCTGAAATAGTGAATCAGTGTAATATTCAATACTCTTCAGTAGTTTTAGAAGAGCCATGTCTGTTCGCTCTATAGATTTTACAAGCCTCAAAATTAAACATTTCACTGGGAAGCACTAATTCTCACAAGTCACATGTAGTTTTACATGTTTACTATAAACTGTCACATGACCAGAACTGTTTACACAAAAAAACAGGTCGAAAATAGCAGGTTAGAACAATAATAAAGAGGATATTTTTGTACACGTTTAAGGAGTCTAGTATTTATGTATGGATTTACACTTATTTAACTTTGTTCAGTGTGGTCATAGAACTCGTATCACCGGCAAAATAATTGACTGGTGAAACAAACCTTTGTATTTACACCAAGCAAAAATATAAGAATACTGCTTTTATTTTACCTGAGCTGAATTTTTCTACAAAATCAAAAAAAAATGTATAGCTTTCATTTGCCCTTTCAAAAACGTTTGGGGGGAATTAAAAGTAATATTGTAATTATAAAACAAACATGGGAATACAATGCGAAAAGCAGCTCACACCTTCACTTAGTTTGCTGGATTCCTTTGAGGAGTTTTCTTCTAAAATGGCTCCGAGTGGGTTTTTCTGGAGCACTTTCTTCGCGTTTAGGCAACTCTGTATCGTTGCTTGACCTTGGCATGTCTGGAATTCAAACGGAAAACTAGTTTATATGTGATCATTTAACCTCACATCACAGAATAACAACATGGATGATTATAAACATTTATCTCACCCACCGTCTGTTTTGCTTGCTTGTTCTCCTTACTCTCTGCATCAGATGCTCTCTGCTCGTGTGCAGGGCGTCGATTGACAGATGTCTTACCTAAACAGTCACAAAAACAACCCAAAACGTTATACCCATCGACTAAACATTTAACTTTGTAGCATGCTTACTTTCGCTTGAAACTTCCTGTTATATCTGATAACAACAAAAACAACGGCAAGCATTGTTATATGACGAAAAGAGAATTGTTATATGAAGCTCTTTTTTAAATATTCATACTTAATTTACATATCAACTATAATGTTACCTATTAACCATTTAGAAACATTAACGAATTCAAAATGTGTGCTACATTTTGCTACGCTAATTTAACCATGGAATGACATGCAAGACACGATTCTCACCTTTACCCATGTTGAATGCAAATATCAAAAGAAAGCTAGCAAATTGTATACCAAGAATAACGTTAACACTTTATCGGCGTGCCTATTAAACAAAACATTCAAGCGTACGGGTTTTTAAACATAAAACGCATCGCTCATTGGCTGCCGGTTTATGCGTCGTGACGTACTTCCGACGTGACGCAGAGCCGCTTCGGTTTGAGTGATCCAGATGGGAACACACACAAGACCTGTGTCCCAATCCAGGTTCTAATGCCTCCGGAGAGTCCTTTCTATCCAGTCTCCAACGCTGCGGCTTGGGAGGATCCTCCGAAGAATGGAAAACCCCCTGGTAAACGGGACGGTCTAGCCTCTTATTCTTCTTCTGTTGTTTTTTGGCAGTTTGCTTTATGGTGCATTAGCGCCACCAGCTGGATCAGTAGTTTGGATCCGGAATTGAATGAATGAAACGTTCTTGTATTATTAATATTTTTCTTTAAGCAATTATTTTATAGTTATGTTTTGTGTATAGTAAATTTTAAGATCACTGTAAGTTCTTTCATTGCTAAAATTATTTTGTAGTGTTTTAAGGTTTATTTGTAAATGTTCTATTTCTTTCTCTTTTTTTGTATTTTCTTATTTTGAATACATTGTATTAAAACATGCTCTGTGTTTTCATTTTGGCTGCACTGGTCACATTTCTCTCTGGGATTATTTTCTGTTTTATGTCGTGTGTAATTTAAACCAGTATGTTGTTCTAGCTTCATTCTGTTTTCAAGTTTTATAAACTACTTCGTCTGCTTTTTAAAACATAATGGCATCTACAATAATGAATGTTTAAAATAAAAATAGATTTTACAATCTGTCTATCACTACCAGCATTTTCATCCATCCATTTTCCAACCATCTTATTCCCTTTTATAGGCACTGGGGTGCCTATCTCCAGCACACATTGGGCAAGAGGCAGGGGTACACCCTGAACAGGTCGCCAGTCCATCACAGGGGGGCACTCACACCTAAGGGGGAATTTAGATTATTGTTTTTGGGACTGTGGAGTACCTGGAGGAAATCCATGCAAGCACAGGCAGAACATGCAAACTCCTTCCAAGTGAGCCTCGAACCAGACAACCTTCTAACTGGAAAGCCACCGTGCCACCCCACTACCAGCACTTAAAGCTTGAATATCCTGCCCTTTATAAATTTTTTTTTTTAAATCATTCATTTTCCAACCCGCTTACTTTCTTTTTTGGGGTCACGGGGGTGTGCCGGTGCCTATCTTCAGTTCACAGTGGGCGAGAGGCAGGGGGTACACCCTGGACAGGTCACCAATCCATCGCAGCATATAAAACATTAAAGAGTAATTACGTTATTGGGTGTAGGAATGTACAAAAGTGTCATTTTCTTTTAAAATAAAGAAACAATTTTCATAGAATTTTAAATCTTGTCTTTACTATGGGTGACTTTATTGAGAATCAATGGGACAGGTTAAGGAGGGTAAACATTAGGTGGTTTAGACTCCCTCTGGGGGCGTAGGAGCAAAAAAACTACTTTCCCATACCGGGAGTCGAACCCGGGCCGCCTGGGTGAAAACCAGGAATCCTAACCGCTAGACCATATGGGACTACGAATGTAAGATGAACGGAAGCCACAACCACGTTGCAGGACAAAACTCAAATCACGAAATTCATTTAAAAAAAACCTTTTTACAGCAAAAAAATCCACAATCAATGATTTTACTAAGTTTCGCGTAGACAGATATACAGAATTGTTGTTGAAATTGATCCAGAAGTTGACAGGCCTTCATACTCGAATAAAAGATGAACAAAATCGATTTTTATCTTAGAAGATCATCAGATCCATACAATTTATATTAGCAGTATTTCATATTAGCCAGAGCTTTTCTCAAGGAGCCAAGCCTGGTTAGAATGACGTTATGACAGTGTTGTTCTAAGGGGATTTTGTACACTGGCCTCATTTTTCCTGCCTGCTTATTCCCTGTCGGGGTCTCCGGATCAAATCGAGCGAGAGACGGGGGTACACCATCAGTCCATCGCAGGGCAACTCACACATTCATTCACGCCTGATGGGGATTTACACTTTTCAATGAATCTAAACGCATGTTTTTTGGGATTGTGGGGGAAACCGGAATACCCGGAGGAAACTCAGGCAAACACAGGAAGATCACCGGAAGACCACAGTGCTTTTTTATTGCTTAAACATACATACAATGATACATATATTAAATCGAGTATTACAATTGAACATGTACAAATAGTCCACAGTGCTTGTTATAAATTTATACTTTACGTACTTGTCATTTTCTTTATTTCACTACACACCGGCAGGGGGAGATATAAAGTTATATTGTGAGTCAAGTATTAAACGAAGAAGCGAAACATGTTAGTGAAGTTCATCGTTCTACTGTTTTAAATCATAATGACACATCCAACGTCAGTTCTCAGTATTTTAATTTCATCTTATTGACTTTATCTGAACACGAGGTTCATTGCGTCTATCGACATTTTTAAACAGGGAACGCTGTAAAACATGTCTCTCTTATTGAAAAACCGTGTTCTCTTGCGGCTGAAGAGCAGAGTGTTGTCACAGGTGCTGTCCTCGTTATGGCCCGGGACGGTGTTATCCGCGGGGAAGAAGCATCGGGTGAATCTGCCCGAGTTAGTGGAGGACGAGCTTCGGGAGCAGTTTGTTCGGGGTTCAGGTCCCGGAGGACAAGCTACCAACAAAACTAGCAACTGCGTGGTGCTCAAGCACATCCCCAGCGGTATCGTGGTCAAGGTTCGTTATTATCGTCTAACCTTTGTGTTCTTATTTGAACCGGGATATAATATTTTGCAATATGTGAGTGACCTGTTTAGCTGGTTGAATTAAAGTTTGTGCGTCCCATCTTTTTAATATTGAAGAATCAGAGCAATACAACAGTTCATGACAGAGGACATGCATACAGCTAACACCAAACTGAATCTGGAGAGAAGATGACCTGGTTATGACCATCAGACCAGCTTTATACCCTCTACACTACCTCGATCTTCTCGTAGCGCTATGTGCGCTAAATAGCTGAAAAGATGCACATTGACTCCATCTTTGACTGTTCTCATCATCCTGCGCCTCTGCTTATCTCAGATTTTTCTCGCTCTGCCACTTCACCGTCTTAACTAGAACAGTACCTCTGGTCTTCCAATTCTGCACAATGTTCAAAGACATTTCTGTGTTCTTTCGCTAAACATAGGGATATATACGCAACCCTTTCTTTTAGCTCTCAGTTTCATTTGCGAGAAATAAAACCCAGCTTCAATTTCTTTTCAGACCTCTTAGTGACTATTCCCCCAAATCTAGCAAATAGTGACAAATCTAATAACAATTTTCTAAGGTTCTGAGACCATAATTGGCTTTTTACATATTGTGCTCTTTTTAAACAGTAATGCCTTACACAGCACACCCAAAACGACTCAAACAGCCAAACTGCATGCTATCTGTACTTTCCGGGGTGTCTCTCTTATCAGAATGTAGAGAAAAGGAACTGGTGGCTTTTGATGTTTAAAAAATACTGGAAAATGTAACATTTTCCCCATATTTTTTAAATACACGTTACTCTCCTAATGTGAACCGAAAACATAAATAATGTCAATATGGATCCAGCTTAAGCTGAGCTGAAATTTAAGTTACCTTTTATGTTGCTTACCTCATCCCACCCCTATCATTTGTATTAATACTTAACCCTTACATGTTGTTGGGGATGTTTTTAGACACATTTGGCCACAACCTTTTCTCCGTTTCATCAAATTGAATTTTTTTTTTTTGTGACATTTTTATTTTTTTGACAAATTTTTAAGAGAATGCTTAGATATCTTCCCAAAAATGCACTCTGGGCTAAGTCACTACCCGTTGGTGGTGTTAGTGGCTATTAACAGCCAATAAATTAAACAGCTGTAAAAATCTATAAGATCAATATTGTTTTTACATTTTTTTTGCACAAATATGACAAACAATTATGAATGCATGACTATTTGGCATCATGGCATTGCAATCCAAGTAGGTCATTATAATGGAAGTCAATGGGGCAAAAAGAAACAATAAATGAGGGGAAAAAAAGAAACAATACATTAGTGTCAATGTTATTACTAATGCTTGACGTCCAAGTAGTTTTGAAGAGCTGAGGTAGATAAAGAAATTTGTACAAAAAAACAAACCATTGATCTTCTAGCCAAGAGCAACACAAAGTGAATTTGAACGATACACAAGGGTTATTAAAGATTTTTTTGGTTTCATATGTGTGTATTTACTTATGATACTAAACGTGTGCAATAGATTCGTTCTTTGGCATTGAAAAATCAATTGGTCATCACAATCTTGGTATTGACATCATATAGTGACTCGGGCCAACCAATAGTGACTTTTCTTACTGGAACAGTGCCAACACACCTCTATTTCTTCACAAGATGTGCCTTAAGCTGAAAAGCGTCCCTTCACAATCGCGCCCCTGAAACAACAGGTTTATATCCAATCTTCCTCTTCTTTTAAGCTCTAAACTTTACAAAAGAAGTTCAACAAGCTCATCTCAGGTTTTCAACGTTTTTAGAGTATACTGCACCAGCGATAGGCAAAATCTAAAACTTCTGACCAGTCTCAGAAAGGTTTGATGAAGGTACATTTGTTTCTCCTCCAGTGTCATGCAACGCGGTCAGTGGAGCAAAACCGGAAATGCGCGCGTGAGATTTTAAAAGAGAAGCTGGAGATCCTGACCAAAGGAGAAGAGAGCGAACTGCTGAAACTGAGAGAGGAGTCCATAGTGAAAAAAAAAGAAAAGCGCCAAAGAGCCAACGAGAACCTTTCAAGGAAGAAACAATTCAAAGAGAGGCTCAACAGCATTCAGGACGAAAACCCAAGCTGCTGAGACCACCCCTGTCCTTTTCAGAGTAATGAAAGTGTACACAGACTCTCCACACTTGAGTTTATTGAACAGCCTTTTGGACAGCATTCTTCAGGGAATAAAACAACTCAAATGTCAGATGTTTCATTCAGTGAAGAGTTTACGATACAGTGAAAAACTAGGCATGAAGCGTCCCTTTTATTATCTTCAAAAGCTAGAAACCCATCGGGTGGTATTTTGAAGAAATGGGTTTGACTTCCACCTTGATATTCTTCTAAATATTTTCATTGTTGTTCAAGACAAAAAAAATCATGTTTGATATTATCGTTTAAGATGTTTAATGTGACCACTCGCTACCTATTGATGCCCAGTCTCTTCTGGAAGGCGTCTCCATCTCCTCGAGTGGCTTTCTGTAATAAACACAGTAGCTATCGATGGGTTCATGTTTGACCGGTGCTCTTTAATATTTGCTTGTAAGTGAACATTGAATTCATCCATGAACCGTTCATCCTTCTTATATCTCGTACACATAACATATTGTTGGGCAAAAAGTATTTAAGTAAAAATAGCAACTTGCTCTCTTAGTACCTTGTTGATTTCATTGTGCCGATCCCTGGTGACTATTTCTTCTAAGATTTCACCATCTCCTTTGATGAGCCTGGGTGAAGAACAACAAGGTAGTCTCAAAATGTTCAGGAGACTCTACTGAATCCAAACATACCATCCTTGTACGGTCTTCTTTAAAAATGGAAACCGAAAAAAAAAAAAAAAAAAAAAAAAAAAAAAAAAAAAAAAAAAAAAAAAAAAAAAAAAAAAAAAAAAAAAATCGCTTTTTTTTTCTTTTGTAGCAAACGAAAAGAAAAGTGAATAGTTGTGCTTTTATGTTTTTTTCTCATGGTAAACACGTTTTTCAAGTACCCGCTTGGATTCATTGTGTTTGTTGGACTGTTACAAGTACAATGGTATATAGCGCTGAACGATATTCTGTTTTGACATCGATATCGTGATGTGCGCATGCGCGATAGTCACATCGCCGGAACATACGATGTGAGAGGTAGAAGCCCATGGTGTATAACAGAACGGTAGCATCATGTAGCAAAACACGAGTTTGTTGTATGGCTTGTTGCTGGGGTGACATGTACGTTCCGCGTGCCTCCACAGTGATAGTGAGCGGTGAGCAAGCGGCACAGGAACCATTCACTACTAAAAATACGCGATGAAGAGGTGTGCGACATTGCCAGTGTGACACCTCATAGAGGATGACATTTGTTATTATTCTGCATTCGCGCACGTGCGTCTTTTTTTCCTTATTTCCTCGCATTCTTCCGGCATTTTTGGCACACTAAAGTGTTAGATTTCAGTGCCACAACACTTGTAAATAGTGAAAGAGGATGTTTATACCATCATCGAGAGCCCTGTGAGTTTTGTGAATTTTTCAATCACAGTCATATGTAATAAAAGTTTTTATACACAGGGTTTATTCCAAACAATAATGTTTTTCAACATATAGTGTCATTTTTGATATTATATAAATTGACTTTTTATAATATTGCTTTTAAAACTGCTCATGCTCTTGATTCCAACAACATATTGCTTCATTAATTTATTTTTATCTTTTGCTAATTTTTGTATAGAAACATAAGGGTTTCTTTTGGACAAATCTAATATGATGTAATATATTTACATATTAATGGATTGATGGCTCTCAATATCACAATATATATCATTTGGAAAAAAATATCGCAATGTAATTTTTTCCCAATATCGTTCAGCCCTAATGGTATAAGACACTTGATGGTTCAGTGGCTGTGTAGCTGTAGAGACATCATAAAAGGTATGCATGGCCATTTTGCTTTGTTAGGACTCTTTACACAAATTGACTAACTGTTGTTGCTGTGGTGTGTTAAACATATAATGCCTTATAACGCCTGAATCATGAGAAATTCAGCTTTTTTAGGCTTTAGTCCCAAATGTTTTTTCATCAGCCACAGTTAATTCAGCTCTAAAGAATTAATAAAAACAATAGAGCTGTAGATTAAAGAGCCACTAAAGAAATGACTTCATTACGCCAAGACCAATCAGAGAGAAGGATCGCGTGAAGCATCTATTTTTATTGGCTGATCTGATCTGAAGTGATATGAGCCAGAGACGCTTTAAAAAAGGGATGCTCTGGATATTTTAGCTAAAAAAAAAACTGAGCCTCACCTTTCCAGGGATCCGCAGGCAATTTTTGTTAGACGAGTTAGGTTGTGACTGTGTTTAGTCAGTGACTCAGATGTGAAAGTTGGCCGATTCCTCCATGTTATAGACTGTAGCAATGTCAAAGGTTCGATTTTTGATCCAATCTTTTAAATCACTATAAACGCAACTAAAAGGCTCACAGTCATGACCTTTTAAAATACTTAAAGTAAGTCATGTTTTTCAGTTATTGATTGTGTGGCTAAGCTTGAATAAATGTCTGTTTAAATGTTTGCATAGATTCATACAATTAGATTCATAGAATTATGATATTCTTATGATATCCCTAAGCCCATCTACAATTTTATATATATTGCATTTCTTCGATCGATCATTCAGTTGTTTGGTTTGTGTCAGTGTTTGTTTTGTGAAAGAGAGAGACACTCAGATGTATATCGCTCCAGAACGTTCTGCTATCAAAACGACCAATTGCAGAGCTATTGGACTAATTGGGAAGTGCCCATCAGGCTCTTGGCGAGTGGTCTGCCTCTACACACAAGTTACTACGCTGTGCATGGGACTGGTGCGCAAGTATAAAACAAACTGAACTTGCTTTTAAGAATGAAAAAAGTACAGCGGAAAGATTCAGCAACCTAGCCCCCAAAAGTATGTCAGGTTGAGCAGAGGAGAGCCGGGCTTTTACAAAACACAACAAAATCAACATTTAACTGACCTGGTTCGTCCGGTCTCGGGGTCGAGGACTCGCCGGATGACGCTCTGCTGAGCCTCGTACTCTTCCTTGGTCAATGGTCTCCTTGTGCAGAGTTTGGCTTTCTGTTCATCCGTCATGACTGAAACACAGGAGCAATCTTTCAGTACCAGCAACCATCTGAGAACAAACATGGTGTGAATGGACCTGCACGGGTCTGTGTACTTTATGAAGAGCCGTGGAGAGAAGACCAGCCCTGAGAAGAACTGCTTGACGGTACACTTTCTTACAGTCTGTTATTCACCAAAATCAAATAAATTCTTTCTGTTTAAAGATGTAAAAGCAATAACATTTGATACGCCTTATTACACGTACATGTAAGACATTCAATCTACGGTAAATATGAAGTATCTTATAAAATCAGTCAATAGGATTTTGTGAGGATGAGGGTTTTTTTCAGGTGTGTGTATGAAAATTTTTTGAACTGAACAAGCGAATGGGGTCAGTTTTTTTTAAAGGAGACTTTGGGATGGGGAATCATCCAGTGCATTGTGACCAAACCATCTCTTCACACTCACCAGGGCCGTGTTCTCGCTCCTCTTGGCTCTGCCAGGTCTTCAGAAAGGTCTGTGGTGTCTCCTCGGGAGGTGGAGCTGGCTCTGGCACCAAAGCTTTCTTCTCTTTCAAAGCAAGTTTCTTCTGACGTTTCTTTTCTTTTTTTTCCTTTTTCTTCTCACGTTTCAACCTTTTGGCCTCTTTCCGTTCCTTCTTCTTCTTCTTAGCCCTTTTTTCTCGTGATGGGGAGGGTGAGCTTGAAGTTGAGGAAGAGCTGGAGGAACGTCGTCTCTTCATCTTCTTCTTGCTCTCTGAAAGAAAGAGTGTGAGGAGTTCAATTTCTTGCTTTTCAGCTCAAGGTTGTGCTCATAAGTTTATACACCATGGCAATTTTTCTGATTTCTTGGCCTTTTTTCAGATATTATTAATGATGACGCATTTATCCCACTCAATGGTTAGGGGTTGGGTGTAGCCATTTATTGTCCAAGAACCATTATTATGCGAATGCATCAAAAAGTAGCCACTTAGAATATGCCAAACAGCCCAAAGACTTCTGAAACAGTTATTTTGAGCGATGAGACCAAAATTCCACTTTTTCAGACACATTTGTGCTACATTTGTAGAGGAGTCAACATAAACAGAACACCATCCCCATTGTTAAATCACTGATGTTTTAGGGGTGTGTGAGCTCCAAAGGGGAGATGAATGCAGCACGTTATCAAAGAATACTGGAGGAAAATGTGCATCATCAGCTCAACAATCCTAAACACAAGGCCATGTCCACTTTTAAGCTACAAATCAATAAATGGTTTGGCCATAACCACTAACTATGAGTTTTTAAGCCAAGAAATAAAACATTTTGCCAGGGTATGTAAACTTAAGGACAAAACTGTAAATGGCAGACAGCTACAAGAGACTTTTGTGATATTTTTAAAGATGTTCTTCTACACTTGTAGGCATTAGATAATAACACTTGAACACATGGCTTTAGGACAACAAAAGGATCAACGAACATCCACCCAATTTGGTAAACTTATTCTGTGTCAAAGGTTCTCCAGTTTTACTCCAGTCTATCCACCCCTGTGTGGATTTCAGAGTCTTCAACTACCATGAAGCATGGGAGGAAACAGAGAGCATACAAACTCCTGTGAATTTGAATTTTATAAGTACGCTGCAGTTCATTCTGTTGACATTACTCTTGATTTGAATGATCCCAGCTGCTTCTGAGAGAAGAAGAGAGCTTAGCTGCAAACCACAAGACAAGAGGAAATCGAACAAGAACTTTCATTTGAAACCACACTATACGCCAGCAGTAGACACAGTGCCTCAGGTTTATCTTATGTTACAGTCCCTGGATTATCAATCTGTCTCTAGCAAAACCTACTAAGCGCTTCAGGACTCAAGACAATTATTTCTAAAAAAGTAGCCAGCCTCCAGAAAAAAAGCTCTAAGTTGTTGTGGTGATGCAATACAGTAATGACTGGGCTTTTTTCTTTTCCAAATATCAGAGCGATGGAGAGAAGGTGAATTTTGCACTCTTCTCTGACCAGAGGAATACTCATGTTTCTTTTGGAGGCTTGGGCTGGATTTCTGACTGCCAGACGCTGATGAGCTTCTGGATTTCCTCTTACTTTCTTCTCTGTGTCGACTCTTGGACCTGCTGTCAGCATCACTGTCACCCATTGAGAAAAAGAGTCTGCTTCTGGAGAAAACAATAAAACACAACACATACACTGTCTGTGAAACAGGATACGTCAGCAGACCATTACTGGTCATTTAGAAAACATATACTGCATGGATTTTTCTGAAGGGCGCTGCTTTAGAATAGTCCAGGGTTAGAAGCATTTCTGCATGACATTAGCCTAGAGTTCTCTGCTTTTGAGTTTTTTCTTTTATACTCAACCCATCGCATTTTCAAAAGGAGTGTTGCTTTACGCAAAGCCAACTAAACCTTCGCTGGCACGAGTCATTAATATAAACTGATATTCACTTTTTAAATGAGATGTTTATTATCTGTCTGGTCTTTATTAGCTGTCTGCAGCTTTTAATCGTTTCGACTCTTAACCTGTGAAAGGTAAAATACATGTAACGTTACATATATCAAAACTTACTTATTTATCAGTTGAGGGGGGGTATTTTAGTTTAAATATAAAAAAAATATCGAAGACACGAGAAAAACGATTTAGTCTTCCACGCTGCAATGACAACAAACAAACCGGAAGTTTGTCATCATTTCAAAAGAAAAGTCTTTCCGTTATTCAGATTCAGAATACAATGAATCATAGATATATTATAGAATGACTAATATAACGATGAAAGCAATGGATAGAGCGTGAATGATGGTCTGAGTTTATTGTTTGGCTCTCAAACCAGAAAGAGTTCTGCAGTCACCGTTTATATTTGAACGTTTAAGTAAATGTATCACCAAAATGTGTTTATATTTTCATATATACTCGCCTAAAAAACAGAAAATACGGAGCCGTTAGAACGTCTCTGAACTCAAAATATTTTATTAAAAATTATATAATTATTATTATTTTTGAATGACACATCATAATAATCCAGGCTATAGGAAAACATTTTTACTAAATTAATTGTCCCTAATGCCATTAAATCCATTGTTAATTAGCTCCACCTTTCTAAATTACTGGCAATGCTTTATACTGACAGAATCTTGGGAATGTAGCACTACATCTATGTCATAATATAGCTTGATATAAGTTTGTGCTTATGATATCCTCATAACATGGGCTTTAAAACGGTTCAGTGGCTTTTCCTGAGAAGCAAAGGTTTTTCAGATTTGTGGTCGGATTGTTTTATTTATTTTTATCTACCATTTAATCTGTTATCAGATTACATCTCTACTGTAGCCGAAATATTATCCCTACTTATTAAGTAGACATGTTTTTTCAGGCAATCTTAGATAAATGTGTATATTTAAGTGTGTGTGCATGTGTGTATGTATGTTTACAGGTACATTGTGGAGAATTGGAAGACTACAAGCACAGTTCTAGTTAATGTCTGAAGTGTCAGAAAAACAAAAACCTCAGATAAGCAGAGGTGCAGTATGATGAGAACAGGCACAGACAACCCACAGACCAGCTTCAAAGATCTTACTGTCAGTGTGCATCGTTCAACTATTCAGTGCACTTTACACAAGGGGATGCTGTGTGGATGAGTAATGCGGGAAAAAAAGCCTTTTCTCTGCACACACAAACAGTGTCACTTAAAAGGTCGAGGCACCAGGAGATTCTGGAGAACAATGTTCACTGGAGATGTTCTGTAAAGAAAATTACAAAAAAAAACTAATTGGAAGCTATAGCAAGCCTTTAGAGGCTGTTATTTCTGCAAATGGAGGATTCACAAAATATTCATTTTTGAATTCTTACACACCTTCCATAAATCATCTAAACTTACTTTCACTCTTCAAATATCTGAAACGTCTTATCCAACCACTGATTTATAAAGGAAAATCATGAAAATTTACAGGGATGCCCAAACTTTTGCATTTTTGTATGTTTTTTTGGAAAATAAAGCACATGTAAATGACACAAAACAGACTGACAGCTTTCAAATAAAACACCTGATTCATTTATTCCAAAGGCATCAAATGTTAGTTTGAACATTCAGCTATAAACCAGTCAGATGTTACATCTACATCAAGCCAAACAACCACACTTGATCAGTCTGATTAGCACCTTCAGATAGGGCTGGAATACAGGAAGTGATGATTCAGTTTAACTAGAAAACAACCTCTGGCTGCAAAAGTCACCAGCCCCGACTCAGACTTATTGACCATTATTGAGCATTTGTCCATTTCCACATCATCAATGAGTTTAACAATCAGCATCTCCAACCAAACTCCATTCAGAACTTAAAAACGTCTCCCTTTCTTCTTAAAGGGACAGTGTACCTTAAAATAAGTTCCTCATGAGAACACAGAATAGACATTTGCATCCATTTCAAGCTCCTGTCAAGCTTTGCATGAGAAGCAAACTCACAAAAGTTTCTCATCTAAGCCTTTTGAAATAAATATATGCTTAGAAACATGTGTTAATAAAGCTATGTATTCAAACTTACAAAAGCTGTAACATTGTTAAATGCTCGACTCCAGGAAAAAATTCATTCAGATCTGAATGAAGACCTATAAATATAAATATAAAGCAAAGACTAAAGAGCACTTGAAGACTCAGAGTCTTTCCTAAAACTCCAGAGGCTTAAATATTGACGTGCTGAGTGAACGCTCCCCTCATTTTCTTCCGTAGCTGCAATAGGACCCAAAAATACTAAACATGTCTGTAATATTTCCACTTGTCGATCCCTGGAGTGACTTGAATGAGGTGGTGGAGGGATGAAAACAATGGTGTTGACGACGACTGTTTTCTTATGAGGACGCTGCCATTCGCACTCGCTGAGGGGGGGTTAAAATCACGTTCTTAGCTGCTTTAATTGTGTTTTTCATTAGCATAGCCACAGTCATGGGTCCAACACCACCCGGCACCGGAGTGATAAAGCTCGCCTTCTTCCTCACACCTGCAAACAGAGATTAAGTGAATTTATGCTTTACTGGAAAACATTTTGTTTAATTAATCTTATCGTATACCCCTGCCTTAAAGAGCAACAACACTCCAAAATACTTCAGAATATCGAATACTTTGATAATAACATGTATACATACGCTGGTCTCTGTCTGCTGAAGACTGCAACCTGTAGCAATGTCTTTATTTTAAACAATAAAACGGGTAATTTTCAGTTTTCCACTCCTGGTTTTTAAAGCAAAGTTACAAAACCTGGTCCAAAATGCATAACTTTATGAAAAGGATTTTCTGTACACGTTTTATACCGAAGAAAGACAGTGATCTAATACCTGATCAGGTAATTGTTTCTGTTATTAAATTTACGTAGAGATTAAGATCAAATCTGTGGTAAATCCACAAGCACAAAAGTATTGATTTAATTCCTATGCACCTCTGGGCAAATCATCTAATAAATCCAACTAAGCTTGACAAGTTTACCAGCCGTGATCATTTCATGAACTGTAGTAAACAGACTGAAATTTTACGTGATGTTTCTAAACCTCAATAAACTGCAGCTGTTTTATTGTGCTCCCACTGTTAACAATGATCACCAGAGATCTTAATTTACAAAGTCTGAGCAGAAGAATCTGAGCAGATCATTCATTTCTACTCTGCTCTCTGAAGAACAATCTCTCTCTGTCAGTGTTTTACACGTGAGAGAAAATGAGCAGTGGTCTGTACATGGCTATTTTAACACAAAGCCATCCCCATGGCATCTCATTAATTCACAGCTGACCACAACCTTTTTTAAAAAAGCGAGCGTTGAGAAATCCACAATGATTTCTGCGTGTTGTGTCACTTTACGAGACCAAAAAATGACGTATCATAAAGATTCAATGAGGTTGACGGCGTTTGTAGGTAAAATGTTGGGCGCATGATGCTTTGAACACCAACAGCAACAAATAAAAACAGGACACTGTGTTATAACAGTCAGTAGATGGCACTAACAGCAATTCATCGACAAATGTAGGGGACCCCCAAACGTAATGTGCAGATCACCTCAAGAACCGTGATTAGAGAGCTTCATGGAATGGGTTTCATGCCAGAGCAGCTGCATTCAAGCCGTAAATCACCAAGTGCACAATAACGTGTCAGATGTGTTGGTGTAAAGCAGGCCCCAGAGCAGAGGAGGCACATCCTCTGTAGTGGCCAATCATCCATCTGACACCATCTGCACATTTATCGGAGAACAGTACATGTCTGGCTTATACATCTAACGATGAACAAGGGAACATTTGGGAATGTAGAGTATCTCTGCAGACCACAAGATCAAAAAAGTGGATGCATGCAGAATATAGCGTTCAATATTGCTTGGAGAGACAAAGGAGCAAATCATCGACATCTCACTACAGACTCTGAATATACTCACCTTCAAAGTCCACATCTCCAACCAGTTTGTTTTTTCCAGTCAGTGGATCCAAAATTCTGTTGATGCCAACATCTATAACAGCGGCTCCTTCTTTAATCATATCAGCTGTGATGAGGTTCGGGATTCCTGAGGAGAATTGAAGGAGACACAGTTGAAATGTTCATCATCATCATCATCATCATCGTCTCCATGAACTTTCGATGAGGATCTTTTTTGCTACTGAGTTATGTACATGTCAGAGTTTCATAGTTTCATCTGATCTTTATCCAATCCACTTACAACTCAACAGAGCATTAACTCAAATACAGAACTAATGCAAACAACATGTATCGATCATTTAAATTCATTTTATTCTCAATCAACATCAAACCATAATTTCAAGAATGTTAAAATATTTTAGAACCTTTACGAGTTTTTATTGGCTTCAGGTTCAAAGAGATAAACCAGCACCTGCAGCGGCAACAATGATGTCAGCGATTTGAGTGTGTTGACGGAGCTGCTCTTTGGGAGTGTATCGGTGAGAAATGGTCACAGTGGCATCCCCTGAAAAAACAAGGTTTTCATTCATCTGTTCATCTTCTAAACATGGCAATGACCTCCAAGTCAAGTCACACAGGATGAAAGACAGCAGAACAGAACTGTGGGATTAGAGTTGATTGTTGTTGTTTGTGACTGTGGGTACAAGGTTCACAGCAGGGGTGCTCACACTTTTTCAGCTTGCGAGCTACTTTTAAAATGACGGAGTCAAAGTGATCTACCCGCTACAAAAATGTAAAACATCAATCAACAAACAATTACTTTCAACTTTATTGATCATTGACAAAACACACATAATAATTAATTATTTACATTTTTTTGCAATAACGTGAGTATAATTTGATGACCTGCTCTGAATTGAATCAGCCAGGGATACATAGTCCGGACAGTAGCAGTAGTATTATTCAATTAACCTAACCGGAGGAAACCCACGCAAGCACGGGGAGAACATACAAACTCCTTCCAGGAAGATCACCGGCAAGTTTCTAACTGGAAGGCCACTGTGCTAATTCTCGCACGCTTCTAAATAAATGTATCGCTAAATTAACATATTTATTGTTTATTAAGAGCTCTTTAGCTTTAGATGTAGGCACTCACACCTTTCTCTCTCACCCTAAACTTGACTGTCCTGCAGGAATGTTTGCAGCTGGAGGATGTTGTAGGTGATGCCACAATACTCGGTTCTATTCTATACCGAACTGTTTGGTACACCCTCCTAGGTTCAATACACGCTTGTGAACCACATTTTTTTGTTTCTCATTTGAATAACTCCGGTATGCATTGTTCGTTTATGCATGTGAAAAGGCAGTTTCCAGGGAAATAAACGCATGTCCGCGAGCAAATATCCAATACATGAACTGCTCCTTGTGTAAATATCCAATCAGTGAGCACCAAAGTTAGAGGAGCACTGTGAGGAGATGCCATCAACTTTTTTTAACATTTGGGATGTACTGACGAATACGTGCCAGCAGTGTTTTATCAGATGTAAAAAAGCAACAAATGAAACACAAGTGCTCTTCTGCTCTGTCTTTAGACAGCTGTTCCTTGTTTCTGGACCCCTAGGTGCCCGTAACTTTTGCTTTCCCACCCTGCTACAGTTTATTTTTTTGTTTTGATTTCAGAATCAACATATGATTGTGACTATAAAACTGATAATACTAAAAGTAAATGTTTTGGAAAAATATGATTTTCTCCTTTATTTATGGACAGGAAAGTTTCAGGGTAATGTGATGTGCAACTGACCCAAGCTGTTGCAATGATGTGTTGTCTCTTGTGACTCCAAAACCAAATGTCATCGGTGCGTAGCACTTCACTTTTTAACTTCCACCTTAACATCTGATCCACTTTTTATACGTCATGTCAGCAGTTTGCAGAGCATAAAAGGTCAACATTTATGAGCTAAAAATCTTTTTTATCACTTACTCATTACTTGACAATTATTAGACAATTATTAACAATTACAATTATTTCTTTAAAAATCTAGCTTTAGTATCACAAAGCATGTTTGATGAATATGGTGATGGGTACTGAATGATCTGTCTGAGGAAATGTCCCAGGCACTCGGACCCTGATGCCTAGCAACCAGAAATACTGGATGTAATTTTATTACTAAATAATGGTGAGTGCTGTTCTTATGCTAAACATTGATTAGCTTGAGCTGGTCATTAAGCCGAATCACTCTTCCTGAACTTTTGCTGCATTCAGAGCAAACATTTATGGTAAGCACACAGCTCGACTGAGTGCTTTTGAGGGATTTTCTATTGTCTTCTGTAGCCTTTTTCTCATGACCATTTGGATGCGGTATGAAAAGCAGGATAAGTCTGAACAAGGTGATACTTTTCTCTGGAACTAAAAGCACGAAACAGCATTATGCTGATTGATGACTAGTCAGTTGTTGGGCTCACTGATTGGTTAGAAAGAATCTTCATTGCATGCAATATTACAAGTGCAACACAAACATTTGGTAAAAAAAACCCATGATAGCCAGCAAACACGTCTTCAGTTTGTTTTCTACTGCTTTTTAAAAGAAAAAGACCCAACCACGGACAAACAAGAAGGTGCAGACCTCTGCTCACAGAAGACCGTGTCTAGTGAGAGCTTGATGGTACAACAAAGGCTTTATAAAAGATTCCAAACGGAATGATGTAACACATCTTGAGTGATACGTCTACATACAGCCAACTCAAGTTGTGCCATTAGTAAAATCCAGTGGAAAAGTGGCATTTGTTAATAAACATCATTAAGAATTTCCAATTATTATTGGACTGCCATTACGTGACTAGACCAAAACTCCAAGATTAATTAAGCCATGGCTCTTGTCTTACTCTGTGTCCTCTCTATGTCCTGATAAAATTCCAAATGGATCCTGATGTGACACTGAGTGTAGTTTGCATGTCTTGCAAAGGTTTCCTCCAGTTAAACCAATTCCTCCAAAACATGGTGTGAGTCTGGTGGGTTAATAAATCTAAATCCCATACAAGGGGGGTAACAGAGTGTTTGAAGAGCTGGTGACCTGCCAGGGTGTATCCTGCTTTTCACCAAAAGAGAATTGGTGAAATGGTGAATTAGGAACCAGAAGACCTAACATGGTTCATCTACAAGCTTCATAATTTCTTAAAAAGACAAGGTCACTACACGCATTAGTAGCAAAACATTCACAACTCCGACTCACCTCCAGGCCTCTCATGTCGTCCGTCAGTGTGCAGCAGCATTGCAATTGGCATCCCAACATTTTTGGAACGACCAGCCACGACCACATTCTTTCCCAGAGTCTGTATCCCTAGAAAGCACAGATTTACAACAGCTATAATCTGAGAGGTTCACCTCACACACATTGAGTTTTTATGTATTTTAATTGTAGTTGCTATTATGTGCTAAAGCTTTGTTAGAAACTTTGTGAACAGGTTCATGTTGTAAATTTAACTCTGACCATATTTTTAATGTAGCAGAAATAAAAGATGAGCAAGTTAATTGGAGCGAATTAATTTGTCCTCAGACATGTTGTCAGCTGGAAAAACTTCTACATTTTTTGTTGCTCTTAATACATTTGAAATCTTATGATGATTACTTTACTAAATCCACCGGTAAATCCATTTCTGATAGTTAAAAGGTAACAATAACTAAATGATGAGACAGAATTGTAATATTGGGAGTGGGATCTCACCTGTGCGTTTGATGATCTCCCATACTCCCCATGGAGTGGCAGGTAACATGGTGGTTTGGTCCAGACACATTCGACCCACGTTAACCACATGGAAACCATCCACATCTTTCCCGGGACACACCGCATTACATACCCGCCGCTCATCAATGTGATCTAACAAATGTAGACAGTTTAGCAAAAATGTTCAGTATTCAGGAGAAGGTCTCTGAGCTATGAGAGAGAGCAGGAAGAGGTATTCAACGATGAAAGACTGGGCACTAGACTGCAAAAGATCCATCACATGCAGCGGTATGCAAAAGTTTGGGCACCCCTGTACATTTTTATAAATTTTATTTCTGTCTGGATAAGAAATCTGTTAAATATGTCATAGAAAACATGAAATAAAGTCATAAGATTTATGGAAAATGTGCAAACATTTAGACACCCCTATCATTTTACAGATTTCAATATCTTTAGCACTTACAATTAGAACTCAAAATAGGTTTGGTAACCTATAAGTGATACTTGACCTCTATAAACATGAGAAAGTATTTAAAGGAGGCCAATTGTTAGCGTTTTCTTCAAAGAGTGGCAACATGGGAGCCTCAAAACACTCTCAGATGAGCTGAAGACATTGATTGTCGAACATCACGGTTTAGTGGAAGGATACAGAAAGCTCTCAGAAATTTTAATTGTGAGGACCATTGTGAGGAATCGGAAGACCACAGGCACAGCGCTAGTTAAGACCCGAAGTGGCAGACCAAGAAAATCTCAGATAAGTAGAGGCGCAGGGTGGTGAGAACAGTCACGAACAACCCACAAAGTACATTTTTCTTGAGTGGTTCCTAAAGGTTTGCACATGCCTAATTTTGTCTAAATAATTGTAGCACACTTTCCATAGATAATATTCGCGTCTAAAATAGAACTGTATTTGTCTCCAAGAGGTGTCCAAACATTTAATGAAATGAAAAGCCTGTTAGTTTTTTTTTACTTTTTAGAGGCATGTTTGCCGTTATTGTTGGATAGGACAGTAGTCTTCAGGAAGTAAATTGGGAAAGAAAGATGGGGGGGGGTGTAGATTGGGAAATGTCGCTGAGGTCAGGAACCTGGCCCCTTTACACAAACACGCCTGTCATGTGGTCATGCTCACAGTCCTCTACACTAAAGGAGAAGATCTGGTGTGTTTAGAAAAGATATCCAAACATTTCTCTACATGGCAGCTGTGAGGTTTTTGTTTATTACATATTAGCCACTTTGACAGCCATTGACTAACATTGAGCTTAACCAATGGTCTTTGGGTTTGGTTTAAGCAGAAACACATCCACATCTTGCCACTCAGCTTTGATTATCAGGGAGTTATTCAATTCAAAATGGCATTTTCAGTACCGCTCACTGTTAGCTTCTAAAACACAGGTCACATTAAATATGATGTCACAGTCATACCATTTATAATTTTATACAGTCTATGTCCATAGTTGAGTTCTAACAGAACCAGTATATGCAAACCTAGTGATCAAGATAGACAAGGACTAAACAAGACCTTACTGGTTTGTGAATCTTGCAAAAAAATGAGTATTCTCAAGACCTGCGATGGACTGGCGATCTGTCCAGGGTGTACCCCCGCCTCTCGCCGGCAGACCCCCGTGACCCCCAGGAATAAGCAGGTTGGAAAGTGAATGAATGAATGAAGGAGTATCCTCAGACTCAGAGAGTTCACAGTTTGATTGGTTCTTTAAAAGAGTTATGCATGCCAGTGGTTTCACTTTGGTAGAGCACTGACACTTTCAATGTTCTTTATAGAAATCTTGTAAAAGACTGTCCAAGTCAACCTTGTAGCACGACTTAATGCTCCCTTGCCGATGTGAATTACTTACCAGGGAGTGGAAGTTGCACCAGTAGACCATCAACTCTGTGATCCAAGTTGAGTTTTGCAATAAGATCAAGCAGCTCATCCTCACAGATATTGGAAGGCTTTAGGATAGTCTCGCTACTGATACCTAAAGAGAGGAAGAGAACACATGTATAACTACTATGAAACATCTACGTTGAACTGCTTGGCGTTCAATAATGGAGATTTTAGAGCTAGGCTTCCAGTCTTTGAACATGTTTTATAAGAAGAGATGGGACTGTTAGAGGGACTAAAGAATTTAATACTTTTTTCATCTTGGTAAACCAATTACAAATGTAGAAAAATGTTAATAACACCGAGATTAAAATAGTGTCACAAAAGTCAACTATATTTTCAAATCAAACCAACAAAACAAATGTGTAAGCTTAGATTCAGTGAATTTCTTGAACCTCTTAGAGCTTTTTAGGCCAAGGCTTCCATCAGGTCAAGGTTCATTGTACCTCTTTGCACAGACACTACCGGAATCTGCCTACCAGAACCTGGTTTGCACTTTGCAGACCTCACCTCAGTTTATCACTTCAAAGAAGCCTCTCCTTTGTCTATCCTTTTGTAAGGCATTCTTTCTAGGGCCATCTTGCACTGCCTCAAAACATTTTGAATCTCAATGTTTGACAAATAGACTGTAAACGACTAGCGGTAGTTAACAGCTTGATCCAGACATGTTCCCTTTACTCGACTGTCGCTATTTCTTTCCTGTCCAGAGTGTACCCCCGTCTCTCGCCCGATTTATGTAGCAGACCCCAGTGACCCCAAAAGGGAACAAACGGGTTGGAAAATGAATGACAATTTAAATTTAAACGGTCTCATTATCTGAATATTCCAAACATGTGCATTGCTTGTAAAACTTGGGAATAAAGTGCATGTATGGGTAAATGTATGGAAAAGGACCTCATCTGAAGCCTTTCTCTCAGGTCAGAGTTTATTGAGTCACTCGGTGCTTGAACCAGTCACGTGTGTTTCACTAAAAATAGATAGACATACTGTAATACGGCAGAAAGTGACACCACATGACCCCTACACCAGGGACTGTAGACATACCAACTATTGCCTGCTTTCAGTCAGCACTCTTAGTAATATGATCACCTGTAGGGTTTATATGCAAACAATTTAAAGTAACTGCTTTTAGTTGGGTAATTATAAAGGTGATAATGTTATAAAAGTGTAATGTAAAAATTCATTAAAAAAAAAACTATAACCACCTTACAAATGTTACCCACCTGCAACAATAAGATCTAATCTTATAAAGATTTTTTGCTCACCCACTTCAGCTGCTGCCCGGGTTTTATTGAGGACGTAGGAGTGACTGGCAGGATTGTCGCCCACTAGCACCACACTTAGATGAGGCCGTCGGTTTCCTGCAGCAACCCATTCCTCCACATCGGCACTAGCCTCATTACGGATCTGACGTGCCAGTTTACGACCAGAAATGATCACAGCATCTTGTCTAAAAGAAGGGAAAATTTCAGTTCCAAGAGCTACAAGACTACAGTCTCAAAGTGTTTCTGTTACACACCACAAATGAAACTGTTGCAGAAGGCTCAGGATGAACATTACTTATCTGTTTCCTGAAAGATTTTAATACAGGACTGGAAGCACAATGTATTTAAGGACCCTTCAATCTTACAGACTTCAATTTCTCAGGCCACCTGCCAATCATATGAATTATTATCGACATTATTAAAATGAATATTTGTGTAGGCCTATCGATGAAAGTTATACAACCAGATTCCAAAAAAGTTGGTACACTATACACATCATGAATAAAAACTGAATGCAATGATGTGGATGTGCTAACTTCTAATATTTTATTAGAAGTCAACAAATCCCAAAAAAGTTGGGACAGGTAGCAATAAAATTAAAAATTAAATTTGAGAATAACGAACAGACGATTGAACAGTTAGAGGCCTGCATTAAACAAGACTAGGGAGAGCATTCCCATTTCTAAACTTGAGAAACTGCTCTGTCCCCAGACATCTACTGAGTGTTGTAAGAAGAAGAGATGCCACACAGAGATGAAAATGGCCTCATCCCAACTTTTTGGGGATTTGTTGAGACCATGAAATTCTGAATCAACATATTTCCCCTTAAAATTGTACATTTTCTCAGTTTTAAATTTTGTTCCCTGATTTATGTTCTATTCTGAATAAAACATTACAAGTTGAATAAAAACATCAATAAATTCAGTTTTTATTCACGATTTGTATAGTGTCCCAACATTTTTGGAATCCAGTTTGTACAAGTTTAAATATTGCAGGCCGTGAGTTTCAGACCCCTGTTGTATTTGATGTATTCATCTTTCCTCAAGTTCTGACTATGCTCCCGGTCTTTATATATTCTCACATTATGAAGCAGCCTCCTCCATGTTTTACTGTAGGAAATACATTGTCGAGGTGATGAGCAGTACCTGGTTTACTCTACTCACCCAAAGTGTTTAATCCTTGTCTCAGCAGACCAAAAAAATTTGGTAAGGAGTCGTTTGCAAATTTTGGGCAGCTGCAAGTTGCTTTTAACTAAGCGGCGTGTTACTCTACAGTACAGACCTAATTGGTTAAGTGCTGCGGATATGTTTGTCCTTATGGGAGGTTCTTCACTAGAGCTCTGACAGAGAGAACATTGGGTTCTGGTGAACTCCCTAAATTCAAGTCCACACCTACCCAGGTTGTTTTGAAAACAGGTTTTTTTTTTCTCAAACAGTGCACAAAACCATATATGCAGGGGACGTCCGAAAGCCAAAAAACCCTCCGCCATAGCTTCACGTGCACCTCCACAAAGTTGTAATTTTACACACATAAACAGAAAAGGACCGTAGGCTCTGCACGGTCAGTTTAAAAGTTGAGCGTTTCTGGATTGTGTCACGGGAGTAGCGTCATCTTCGGTCGTAATCTCCACCAACTCAAAAAAAGAGGAAGAAAAATAAACATCTTCTTTCCTTCCCCAATTGGAGTTTCAGTGATTTGAGTGACAATAATGTTCCACATCAATGTACTCAAGCTCCAATACAGTCTGCAACAAAACTAAATGTGAGCAAAGAAAATCCGGAATATAAAAACACTGCTGACTAACATTTATGACATGCTATAACAGGCATGGAGGAACATGGAATGCTTAACGGAGAGTAAGGCCCACATTAAGATCCTTTTATCCTTACCATCCATTTATATGGGTACCAACTAAGGAGAGTACTGCTGGTTCTGCGCTTCTTCAATTTACTGACAACAGACGACACTGTGCTCATTAGGACCTTCAAAATTAGCAGAAATGTTTCTGTTACATAAAGTTGTGCCTTGACAGAAACACGTCTTGGAAAAATAAAGATGGATATATGTTTTTAGGGTAAAATACTTCTGCGGTGTATCTTTCCACACTCGTGTTTTAGTTCAATAACTTACAAAAGTGTTGCCAGTTGATAAAACATCCCATCCCCCTCCACCCCCCTCCCATTTCAAGTCTCTTGATCTCAATGCATAGTGCTACTACCCATGATTATGTAAAACTCTTCGGATTGATGTTTGTATAAAGTATGATTGTGTTTTTAAAAAATTCTATAATGTCCACAAGTATTCCTTTAACGTCGCTCAGATATATCTCCAAGCACTAGTTGAACTCAGTCAGCCATCAGAGCATTGCTGTCACTCCTGAGCAAAGTCAGTACTCAGACATTCTTCAAGTGTTCTGCTATCTTGAGATTAAGACCAAATGTCTTCATTTCAGGCTAAAGATGATCACACAGCTCAAAGCTTATCTGAAGACCACAGCTTTGACTCCCAGTCTAAGAAGATTTTTTTTCAATGACGGATAAACTCCATAGGAAAAAAAGACTACCTAAAAAAACAAGCATTAAAAGGTAAACATGTTTCTGCCAAAAGGGTCCATTTTGACAGCATATAATAAGCTAGTTTGTTCCTTTCTTACAGGAAAAATGTGTTTTCCCCCATTACTTTAGATGTCTGCTGTCCAGAGTCTGTACAAGCCCCTTAAAACAGGCACTTTAGTTTACATCCTGTAGTAAAGTCCTGCACACTCTGACTATTAGGTTCCCTTGTCTGCCTGGAGGTGGGCACTTACTTGTCTCCATCACGAGCATGTGACTGGACGAAATTTAGCAGCGCCTATGCCACCAGCCAATACCTGATGATCACCCACACAGATACAAATTCTCTGCCCCATAATGCAGGTCATATAAAAAAATTTCCGGTTCCGGTTTATTTATAGATGCAACCTCTTGTGAAATACAGTATTGCCCAGAGAACTTTTAGATTTGAAAAAGTAAATGTTCCTGGGCCTGAACCTGAAATATTGAAGTTGATTAATCTGGTTTCCTTTATCAGTCGCATGTTTGTCACAAAGTACGCAAACTCAACATGCACAGATATCTGCGTCTAGAGATGGCGTGTAAACAAACTGAACCAATGGTGGCAATCTCTGATTGACATACTTGCAACATGGGTAACATTGTCAGAATTTGGGGAAAAAGACCTTGACAATGAGTAATGCTTGAAATGTGTCTATGTTGCCCATTGCCGCTGATGGTTACTGAGCATTTGATCGGCTCCTTGATGCTTCCAATCGTTGGAAAAACTTCAGTCGCATGAGCTGAGACAAGAGCTCAATCTATTACACTGACCACTAGCATTCAATTCAAGAAAGGAAGTGATGCCGGATTGTGATCTGCTCAACTACTCGTTCAAAACTCTTTAAGTGAGGAGTTAGGTTTGTGAAAATGGTGATACATTCTATGTTTAACAAATTTAAATTAAAAATGACAAAATGAGTTAAGTGTGGTAATGAAGCTCATGTGTAGTAAACCCCAAAAAGGTTGTGCCAAATTCGGAAAACCTTGTTTATCTTTTCAGTTTCACACTTCTCTATGAGAAGTCCTGTTAAATACAACAGATGCCTGAGAATTGAGGAATTCAGCTGGATGTGAATCTCAAAGAACACATTTTGTGCAGACATGTACCCTTCGAGTCTTTCACAGATTCGTGGTATCATTTAGTAAGTTGTGAGCACAACAGTTAAAGACTGGTCAAACTTCTCTATTTTTACAATGCAAAAAAAACCAGGAGAGTTCTCTTTGCCCAGGAGAGATCTCTCCCAACGTGCATTGGTGGATTTGAGTTTGAATTTTCTGAAATTTGCGCATTGCCTTGTGAGTACTAATTGAAGTCATCTCAGTCATGCGCGTAGAATGTACTCATCAGTGCAAATGAAGAGTGTGATGGTAAATTTGAGCAGTCATGCCGAAACACACCACAGAGTTGGTGTGTTGGACAACATCACACAGGGCTCTTTTATGGCTTGTTCAAATGAGTAGCTTCAAACCAGATTGACCTGTAGGACTTTGACTATGCAGTTCTCCCCAAAAACATGCACTTGAAGTGGAACTGATGATTCTAAATGCAGCTTTTCCACCAACCAGTTTAATAACAGCCATGGCTCAACTCAGCATGCTTTTCCAGTGTGCTCTGTACCCTTTAGAATTACGTTTTCATTCATATTTGGTTGAAGTTCTGAAAGGTGGGCCAAGTTGGGCTAAGATGATACTTTTCTCAAACTTACAATGCAAGAGCTAGAGGGTATGACACAAAATTAAAAGTATTTATTTTGGTTTTTAAGGCAGGGTTCATATTTCTGTCACATTCGCTATGAAGTCACAAAGCGGAATTAGAATTACATAATGAGTGACATTTGTGACATCTCTAAACCAAACTCAGAGCTGAAACCATCTTGAGAAGAGCTAAGCCAAGTGATGCCTCACTAAAATCCAGTGAGAAAGTGGCTTAGTTTCCCATGGGTAGGGTAGAAAACGCCCACCAAATCATAATGTTCCCACCACTATGTTTGATGGTGGAAATGCTGTTTTTGGGTTAGTGGGCAGAATACCTCCTTCCTCAACCACGACAAGTCCAGTTGAATAGCTGGATTTTACTTTGTTTCACTTGGTCTGAACCAAGAGGAACAACTGATACATTATTGCAATCATCTACAGATTGACAGATCACACATTCGATGAAAATACACCCATGTGACATCACACTGGCCACACGTTTCCTCATCTGCTTTTCGATTGGTTAGAATGACATGCACATGGAAGTAAACAACGTCTGAAGGCTCAAAATGGACAGGCATTCGCCCAAAATGGACCGACGTCGCTGATTGATTTAGACCCTTTGCATCTTCGATTAGGTCATTTTTAGTGTTAATGCTTCTGATGCACGTTACAAATAATGCTCAGATTAGAAACTAGTCCAGTTTTAACCGCGAGCTGCAGTGATAAACGCTGTGTTGTAAACGGACATATGCCGACCCATAATCCCACTCGCAAGCAAGTACAGTGGTTTTATTCATTTAATAAAGCATGTTTTATCTGTCTTAATTTGTTTTTAGTTCAGATCAGTGTTTGATCATATTCGTTTGAATTCGTACCAGGACCAACTCCGCGAGCAGGTCTCGGACGCCTTTTTTAGTCCACTTTTGGTACAATCTAGAGTTCGGTTGTTGCTTTCTGACCTGCCCAAACGAACCAAACTGAAAGGGAGACCAAACTCTAGTTGCAATGAATCAAACCAAATAAGTCTGGTGTGAAGGCACGGAGACTGACGTACATTGTGTGTTTTTTCTTTTGCTCCTTCATCTCACAAACTGCGAACACCTTCCTGTAAAGCTGCTTGTGATGGTCTCATAGAACATTCCTGGCCTGTGTAGCTTTATAATCTTGTCCTAGATGTCCTTGCACAATTCTTCCGTCTTGTTCATGGTGGGGATGTTGGAATCTCTGGATTGTTTGTTTCTCTGAAAAAGTCTCTGTTGTTCAGGTAAGTAGATGATGAGAAGTTCCCAATCTCTGCTGGTTACCTTTAGAAGAGACACTTGGGATCCAGAAATCTTGCAGAGGTCAAATGTTGTTTTTATTCCTCACATGAGTGAAAATTAGTTAACAGTAGATCTAAAATGTTTTGTACAAGTCTTTCCTCTGCGGAATTAAAACTATAATTAACTGATATTTTCAAGATTTTTTTTATTAAACATTCAGTGTGCACTTAAATGTATGCAAAACCCCCAGGTGTTTAATAAAAAGAGTTAATTAATTTATTTTAATCACTTTCCGCTCAGCAACAGAAATCTGACACCGGTCGGTCGGTCGGTCGGTCGCGCGCGTAACCGGCTTGTGTCATTACATCAGCCGAAGCCCCTCGATGAAGCGAACAATCAAACCGAATTACATAACCGAACCACGGGAGCAACACTCGTGTCACACTGGGTAAATAAACCCTGAAATAACAACAGAATTCAATAAGGGACCTGGGGATAAGAAGTCGAAGCCATTTAGAAATTGACAGCTGGTTTAACGGTACCGGATGAACCTGAGCCGGTGACATTAGTAATTACACACTGCGAAAATAGAAACGGAGTAAGGTGTAGATATTTACCTCGAAGATGATAAGTGAAAACTGCATGAATGGTGGTGAAAATGCCGGCACAGTTTCCGCAATGTACGAAGTGAAGCCATTGAGTGTCTATAAATGGTTAAACAAATTAATAAATACAAATAAAATGTTGGAATGTAAGGCAATAGAGTTTAGTTAGAACAAACTAAAAAAAGGTTTAAATGCCTTAATGGCTGATTTTAGCCCCTGTGCTTATGCGAGGCTAAAAGCGTCACGACATGATCCACGACGAGAAACTCCCGCCCCTTGAGCTATATTGCGCATGCGCAGCTTCATTTCAGAATCGATTCCCATTTGCTTCTTTGTTTTTGAACCAATGGAGTCGACTCGTGGGATTCAAAGGATGAAAAACCTAAGGACAAGTCCCTAATTGCAGAACAAGAAGAAAAACATCTCTTTTTAGCTCTGGACATCTGTTTATCTCTCGTGGTAAGATTTACAGTTATTCCGAATTGTTACACAAATATAATGCTCAAATTGTCTCCAAAGCTGTTTCTTCTGTTATCTTTTTTTTCCCTTGGGCATAAACTCAGTAAATGTAACAGACACTATGATTGGGGATGCTTGCTTCCCTGGTGGAAAATCCAAAGATAATCGAAAATGTAGTGCTTTGTTGTCTGTTGTGGCGAAATCGGACAGGGCAATGCAGCAGGTGAACATAATTCAAATGGAGTGACAGCCAGGACAGCCAATCACGTGTTAGCTTAACTGCCGGCAACGAATAAGGTGATCGTAGATTGACAGAGGGAAGGATCCTTCATCTTGAGTGAGCATTTGAGCCAGACAGCTAGATACCAAGCTCTTGTCTTTGTCATCACCAGTGTCCACACCATGTATTATTTGAGCGGTAAATGCTGGAGGGGACATATACTACTTTTTCAAAAAGTGTTTTTTTTGTTTTTTTCAAAAAGTGTTCCTTCCCTAAATTACATTCGTGCATGAGTGTACCTGTACACTCTCAGCGCTTGGAGAAGTGGTGGTATTCTAAAGAGATATTTTAAGAAATTGCACTAAAGCACTGGCCTTATAAAAATCACTTCTATACCATTGTAGATTGCTGATGTGAATTTGCTTTTCTTCGGTTTTGATTTCCTTTTACTATGCCGGCACATGCAACAGAGGTCCACAAGACTGCATCGACTCAGACATCCACACTGGGATATCTGATTACAAATAGTGATTTTAAATAATAAATTGTGATTTTGTTCTTCACAAATAACTGAGGAATTTGTTTCTCTCTATAATTTCGTGACACAATGATTACCTTTTAAATAAAAATATAAGCTGTGCCATAAATGGACTTCCTAATGAAATTAATAAATAAAGGGAAGTTTGCTTCTTTTTAACGATTCGTTTTATTTGAAAGAACCGGCTCAACAGCTCAGAGTCGAATCTTTATGAAATCAGTTCCCAACCGAATCATCCGCAAGTTAAACTACGTTTTATAAAAGTATCTGAAATAACAAGTCTACTGTAGCAAAGACATAGGATGGTTGCCAATTCTTGTGACTGAACGCTTCCTCCAGTAAATGCGAATTAATTTCATCACAACAATGAGCGTTAACGTTTTTTAGAAGAACCAATCGCAGTCATTTCCTGAGTCTTCCTTCATCTACGCCTACTTACATCGGTCGTCTGGTTAAACATCGAAAGTTTTTAAACGACTCATAAATGGTTTTTCACAACTAAATCAATTACTTTTTAAGTTGGATATTTTTTGAAAACTTTTGGACGAGTAAAGAAGCAAAGATGAGTTTCTTATTGTAAGTATATCCCCTGTTGAACCGTTTATTTCTGGCAGTCTTTCAAACCTCGAAACAATTGATTTTCAGGCTGTGAATTGCTAATTACTAACGATCGAATGTGTAATATTGAAATATGCCCGTCTGGAGTGAAAGAACTATCCTCCGAGAATGTTGATAACGTTATACTTTTAAACTAACCGCACTTCCGGTTGATAAGTTTCTTCCTGTGCGAACGTAAACAGTCGAAAGCTTGATGAAATTTGTTTTACGTTCCGATACAGATTCAATTACACTTCACATCTCTCCTCCTCCTCTGATTCTTACGTGAAATCAAGTTTGTAGATGTCAGAAAGTGACAGTCTATTTAAATGACTGGAAACTAATACTATTTACTACTATTTAAACCCCTTTATTAAAAAGCATTCCACCTTTAGCTTGAGTGTTCATAACTAATATAACTTCAGTATTTTCGTTGAAACTGAGGAGAGACAAATCTAAATCTGAAACGTGAAAAATGTAATGCTTTTTCAATTCGATCAGACATTGATGCGCAGCGCCATAGTTTACAATATGTAACTCTCTAGAGATTTTATAAACTTTTAATTCTTTAAGTTAAAAGTGTTTAAATATGTATATTTCTGCCTTAATAATAAGTAAAAAGGCTGAATAAAAAATCGAAATGTTAATCCTTTATTTTCATCAATGAACAAAATGCAGTAGACGAAGCAAATTCTTGAAGGAAGTTTGGAAACATCTTGGAGAATGAACAACAGATTTTTTTGTGGAAATAGCTTTCTCACATCCCTTTACTCGATGATGTTGACATCAGGGCTCTCTTGGGGCCATACCATTACTTCCAGATTTCCTATAGTTGTTCTTTTACTTACTCTAAAGATTTTTTTAAATGACTAGTTTTATGTTTGGGCTGCCATTCTGCTGCAGAATAAATTTGGGGCAGTCATACGCCTCCCTGATAGTATTGTTTAATGAATAAGTATTTTTGTAGTTCACCATTGTTAACACCATTCATCTTGATGGATTCTCCAACTCTATTGGCCTGAAATGCAGCCCCCAACAAACATACAAGGAACCTCAACCATGCTTGATTGTTGCCTGCAAACACTCTTTACTATAACACTCTCCAGCCCTTCAATGCATAAGCTGCCTTCTGCTACAGCCAAATATTTAACCAGTCCAGAGCACCTGCTACCATTTTTCTGCACCCAGTGCCTATGTTTTCGTACATGCTTGAGTCACTTGGCCTTGTGCAAATTCTGGCCAGACCATGGGTAAAAATCAGTATTAGGGTTCTTTGATCATTATTAGACAGAAAACGCTTTAAATCAAGAGGAAAATATTTATAAAAAATGTTTTATGTCTAAAAAAAACATTTATAAAGTAGAAAACATCTACACAGGGGTTTCTCTTCTAACTTGCGCTAGAGAACACCATATTCCACTTTATACAAATATTTTTAGGACCCCTAAACTATTACTTGTTATGGCACTTTATTGGTAATTTACACATGTTTAAAACTGTTTTAAAGCGTTGTTGATGTAGTAATGATCAAAGTTTCAATGTCTTTTACCATTGTCTGTCAATGGGTGAGTGGCCCCGGAAGAGCCATGTGACGTCACAACTTAACAATTGGACTAGGTTGATGTTTTGAATGTGCAGCACAAGGTTCTTTGTCTACAATCCTCAACATTCCCAATCTTTTTGTGCTTCTTCAAATGAGCTCTTTCTGGGAGAGACCTTGTTGATGCAGTGAAAGTGACAAGGAATTTGTGCTCTGCATGTAACCCATCCAAGTGCACACACAGAGGTGAACAAACACCATGAATAGACACCGTGAGCAGTGGGCAGCCATAGCTGCGGCACCCAGGGAGGTGTGGGGAACTGGTGACTTGCTCAACGCCACCACAGTAATGGTTGTCGCAGGAGGGAGAGAGTTTCAACACTCAATGTGGGAACCATGTACTGTATTAAGAACTTAATGTATTGTTATGTTGGGCACAGAGCACTAGGACAAGAAAAATTAACTGCTGATGTCACTGGTTCTTTTCAGTGGAAGCCGTTCCTCCAAGACCTTTAAGCCCAAGAAGAACATCCCGGAGGGTTCACATCAATATGAGCTCCTCAAGCATGCAGAGGCCACACTGGGCAGTGGAAACCTGAGAGCAGCAGTGATGTTACCGGAAGGAGAGGATCTTAATGAGTGGATTGCCGTCAACAGTGAGCAATTAAATTCTGTTACATGGGTCCAGTAGTAAAACCTAGTAATTATGACAATGGGGTAACCATTTGTATAGGGACTATTGGTATTAGATAAATAGTTAAGATTAGGGCTGGGTATCGTTCCAAAAAGGTTCGATAGCGATACCCTGAATTCGATACCGGTTCCAAACGATACTTTTTTTCTATACTTTTATTTTAAGATATAGATTTTAACAAGATTACATAACACATAATCGCAGAGAAACTTTGGTTTTATTTTTTCAGGATGTTTGTGACACTTTTCACAGCTGGCTTATCTCTAAGACCAATAAACATAGGAACAAAAGCACAAAATGAACAAAGTGCGGGGTTAACATTTGCTGTTAACCTTAAAGCAGGGGTGCTAAACTCAATTTCACAGAGAGCTACATTCGCATAATGGCTGTCCTCAAAGGGGCAGATGTAACTTGTAAATGTAAATGTCAGTTACATAGAAACACTTGTATGCTTGTTTTCTAATGTAAATCCTTTTGATTTTTGTCAGCTTATGAAAACCCACATAACTCTATTAATGAAGGATCAAACTGTCCAACTGAATAAAGAAAAATAGCATTTTTTGTCATTTGTTTAGTGAAAAAAAAAACCTCACAGACTGAAGACGATGCATATCGATCATCATCTTTTATCATCAGGCTCAAGAAACAGATCGTAGATAAACTATTAGCTCCGCCCATTTCACATCTTGGAATGTATTTTAGCGTGAGATATCGTAGGTGTGGCGTGAGAGATCACTCAGATGCTTGAGTCTTACGTTCAATGTGTGAGGGTTTGCAGCTCTGCAGTTTTCACTCGTGAGTATTGATGCGGAAACATCGTTGTGGCTACCGTAGCCAAAGGCATTGTGGCCATTTTTTTAGACACTCAAAACTTTTAAGCTCTCGCGGGCCACATTAGATGGGTTTGAGTTTGACACATGTGCCTTAAAGCATTTTAGTATCAACTTAGCTAGGTATTTAAAGCCATCGAAACCGTACATAACGTTACACAGCGTACGTTTAACGGTACACAAGCATGAAGCGCTAAAAGTTAGCTGTTTTTTTTTTGTCTGTTTACCTGTCGGAGCAGCCATCGCGCCGTATCCTCATCAGTCACGGAGGAAAATGCTTGTGGTGGGCATGTTGTTGGAGGTTCTGAGTCAGGAAAATACTGAGAGGATGATGATTATGACTGCACCGGCGTGATCTTCTTGCAGTAAATTAATTCCGTGTACTGTCAGGTGTTTCATCATATTTGACGTGTTGTCAGTTTTGGACGCGATAACCTTTTTATAAACATTGCATCGTATGCTGTTGCCGTCAGTCTTGGCATAATGTAGCCATACTTTTGATCGCTTAAACATAGTTTGTGTTAAATTTATGCTATGCTTTAAAGTGTAATGTACATTACAGCCTCACCTCACATTTGACAAGCTCTGGGCGAGTGGGGGTAGCCGCTGCAAACGTGATTTTTCAAGGCAGCTTCGCCGCAGCCAATCACCAGCATTTGATCGGGGCACGTTAAGGATGCCACACGTTTTCTAGCTCACTGACGTTAACGAGATTAAACCCTTAGGTATCGAAATTTGGTATCGAACGTAATTATTTTTTTGGTACTCTATAGTATCGAGACGATTCAGTCGGTGCTTAAAAAAGTACCGAACTCGATACCCAGCCCTATTTAAGATATAATTTGTCAAAAAGAATACTAAAGTAAAAATGTGTTAATGAAATTGGAATAATGTGGTATAATGAGAGTTATTTATTAGAACCACTCAATGTGTTAAAATCACTGATTATCGCTTAGATCGGGTGTCCCCAGTTCTTTTTTACCCAAGGGCCAAATAGTACAAAACAAACTAGAAAAAAGGCCATAGGCCATAAAAATCCAAACCCCATCCTCTTTTCCCCCAGCTAGGTCAAAAATAACCCCCTACATCATTTCAAAAAAAGACATTTAGTTAACAACACCTAGCAAAAACTATATATTGTTTTTATTATACCTCTTAATCATTCAGCATTAATCAAAGAAAAGTAATAACTGTTTAAAAAAAGTCTACTTTTTTATTGCTGTCCATGTAATATGGCAGAGATCAGGCTGAAACAGCGAGGCGTTTCGAAGCATGTTTTGTGTAGCATGTTTGTTGTCATTGTCACTGTAAAATGAACAGAATTGTGGAATATATGCAGTGCTTAAATTGTCTATGAGGAGGTCGTGGAGCACCTTGACGTTAAATTGCCATCTGTAAACATGATATGCCAGGTTCAGCAGTCTATAGTACAGCCCATGTGACTGGTCAGTCAGAATCTCTTGGTGGGCCGGCTCTGGCCCGCAGGTCGCAATTTGGTTATCACTGCCTTGATGTACAATCAAAACAGATGCATTGAAAGCCAAGTACTTGTCAATAACATCATTCTTTGGTGTTTGTTTTTCCAGCCGTGGACTTCTTCAACCAGATCAACATGCTCTATGGCACCATCACTGAGTTCTGCACTGAAATCAGCTGCTCTGTGATGTCAGCCGGCCCCAGGTAACCACAGAGATCTGTTTTTTGTATAGTTTCTCTACACAACACTCCAAATTAAGTTTTGCAGGAATCTTCGGACAGCTTCTCAGCTGGGTGCTCTTTGTCTGCGTCAAGGAAATGTTGATCCTCCCTGACTAAAGATGGCATTTGTGGTACAGCAAACTGTAGTCCCCTTCGTACAGACATAGTTATAGCAGTCACAATAGTTTGATTCCAAAATTTACAATGCCGTCAATGTAAGATTAGCATGTAACAGCCAACAAAACATCATTTCATTTCTTTTAATTAGGCACAGTGATGGATGTGCCATGTTAACGGGTCAGCACGATCAAGGTTAGTTTATAGGCGTGCATTTAACTGCTGCAAACTTAATCTCACCTGGAGTGAAATCAAATATCTATGTCTGAGCAGTAAAACTTTGCAATCCCATACTGTGCTGTGACTTCATGCGTGACATTGTCACTTTTGGTAGAAATATCTAATTGCTCTAGACCATCGGTACCGGCAACGCTGTGGATGAGGCACCATCTCGCAGTATGGCAGAAAGCCAGCAGATGGCATTTATCTGAGCTCATTGGTGTAATTTGTTTAGCAAAAAAAAAAAAACCCTCACAGACTGAAGACGATGCATATCGATCATCATCTTTTATCATCAGGCTCAAGAAACAGATCACAGATAAACTATTAGCTCCGCCCATTTCACATCTTGAAATGTATTTTAGCGTGAGAAATCGGAGGTGTGGCGTGAGAGATCACTCAAATCCGTGAGTCTTACGTTCAATGTGTAAGAGTTGACAGCTCTGCAGTTTTGGCTAAAGGCATTGTGGGAAATTTAGTTTTTTTTTCGTTTTCGTTTTTTTTTTAGACACTCAAAACTTTTAAGCTCTCGCGGGCCAGGCCTTGAGTTTTACATATGTGCTCTACAGTATAGAGAGGTACAGAGTCTGTGTAGCTCCTCCTTTCTGTTGGTCAGTAGCCCCTCCCCTCTTATGTCCTGGATAAGACCTCTTTGTTCATCTATTCTTCTTTCCCACTTTTTAGTTCCTTTTTGGCCTATCTCCAGCTCAGGTCGCGCAAGAGACCGGGGTACACCTGGACAGATCGCCGAGCCATCACAGGGCCAACACAAGCCAAACAAGCATGCTTGGTTACTCCAAATTCTCCTTAAGTCAAGATTAGCCCCGATTTTGCCCTAAAAAGGACTTGCACCCTGCCTTTGACCCAATGCGCAAATGATTCGAATGATTCAGCGGCTGTTTAAACAATACGCAACTAGCGATTATACACATCTCACATATAAACAGTGTGATGCTCTCGTGAGCTGGTTTGGCTATTCGCTTCTTGCTACCCTGTGTATACCTCACATTGTGGAGCATATGAATAGCTAAAACTCAGGCCAATTAGAGCCTCAACTGAAAAAATGCCTGAAAAGGGACAGAAAAATCCCCAAGCTTAAAAGGGTTCTAAGTGTCAGAGAAAGAATTCACTTGAGCACACCTCCACTCATTTTGCATAACCTGAGTTTTACCACTTTCCTGACTGAGCTCATGACCAAAGCAAATAAGGCTGTGTTTTAAGAGGAAACTGAGAAGAAATTTCAACAAGCAGTGATACTGTGATGGTGTTTGGAGCCCACAACAGCATACACTACCTGGCACATATACTCTAGCTTACCTGACCTGCACAATAGTTAAGCTAGAAAATTCAGTCTGGGAAAAGCATAATATACTTATTCCTGGGCCAGTAGCGTGCCAGTACATCTATATCCCCAGGGACAGGGATATAAAACTGGACTTGCCTACTAAGGGATGCCTACCAGTCTGTAAGGTGCTTGGCACAGAGAGGACCCAGAACAAGGCAGTTCTCAGCAAGGTATTTATGGTGGGTGAACTAGTCCACAGGCCAGAAAGGCCAGATTAAGAGAACCACAAAAAACTGGCTTCCAGGAAAGAGAGAGCCCAATTAGAACAGTTCAGCAGGAAATGGCTGGGGTGAGCCCCCACAGTGTCCGACAACCCCCTATCTAAAAAACTACAGAAACAGAGGTTAGAAGGCTTCTGACCAGACAAGAACAGATCCACAAGTACTGAAACAGAGGGTAATTCGTTTAAGGGAGAAGTTCTCACGTCTACTCAGAGTAGTTGTCAGACAAAGAAAGTGTAAGAGAGTGCGACTAAATAGATAAATCAATCAGGACACAGGTGCACACCAAATACACAGAGAAACCAAATTAACCTAATACCAAGGATACAAGGAGAAATTAACTGCTAGGACTACAAACCTAACACAATCCATCTGAGCCACCCCAGTCTCAAACCTACTGGACTGTCAGTATATGGAATCTCCATTAAATGGAATCTCCATATGCCCCAGAAGCCTCTGAAGAATTGAGACTTGAGAGCATGTTCTACCGATGAAGCCGCCCACATGGAATGAGGTCTGCACTCGGTTCACAAAACTTTTCTCTCAGTTGACCTTCAAACCTCACTGGCTGAGGTGCTGCTGCACCCTGTTCTGATATATAATGATTTAAACCGGCAAAAAGTCAGTAAAGAGGATATGCCAGGATCCAGGACCCTGCCTGCCACAGTGGGGCCAGGGACACCTTGATCAACTTAGTAAAAGGTTCCAGCAACAGGCTTAAGGGGTAGAACGCGGTACTGGTAGAATTAATCTTTTAAAACAGAACCATAGGTCTCTATGATGCAGGAGCCCTGTCCTATGGAAATATGCATCCTATATCTCTATAGGGGCCTTGAACAAATGCATGGAAACCATGAGCATTCTGAGCCACCCAGGTACGCATTCAGAGCTCACAGGTCCAGGGTTGGATATATATGATTGTTAAGAAACATACAAGATTGATGCAAGAGGTCTTAAAGTAGTGTTTCGAGGCTACATGCAACTGACATGTGGAATCAGAAAAATGATAGAACATAGTGAATAACATAAAGTGTTACAAAGGTCATAGGACATGTCGAGGGAACGTCGAAGATTAAAGGCCACTTTTTATACATTTAATGGAAAACAATTTCACTGGAACATGGCAACCATTATGTTTGGTATGAGGAGAAAGATTACAGAAATGCTCAGTCATTCAGTAGCAAGGTGACATACACCACATACTTGTACTGAACTTGTGCATGATTGTTTGTCATTGAAGGGATGTTAATGGTATTTTGAGCCAAAGTTGAAGCAAAGACCGTATACTGCTTTGTCATTTTGGGCTGCAGATCTCTAGCCTTAATTCTTCTTGTTGTCATGGAAACAGACTTTCTCTTCTATCTGTGGGAGAAAGTACGGGATGGAGGGTGAACACCAGCTCCTCTTTGCTGTTTGAAAAAAATTAAATGAGATTGCAGGAGAAACCGTGTTTCAAATTCTCATTGTACTTGGACAGATTATGATAAACAATCACATATCTCTGGAGAGAAAAACCCTCTCACTTGGACCTCCATTCCCCCACCACCCTTTGTGTGTGTCAGACTGAAACCAGGGAAATTATTTCTAGAGACAGATACAAGACAGAACTTAATTTGATGTCAAAATGCTCAGGAATATCTCACCCTGTTCAAGGACATTTAGAATTGAATTCCAGTAATTCATATCAGATTGTATGAGTGTATCACTTGCTGCATGAGTAAGAATGTACTTTATTTAAAGATGTTAAGCCTACGACTAGTCTGTTTGGTACCCACAATCAAGCAAAAGATTTAAAAACCATGATTTTACTTTTGAGGAAGTCAAAGAGGTAATTATAGCTGTCGTAAAATTTAAAACAGAGGATCATCAGAGGTGCCCTGCGATGGGCTGGTGACCTGTCCATTGTGTACCCCTGCCGCGATGTGCCCCAGGAGACCCCCTGTGACCTTGAAAGGGAATAAAAAGCAGGTTAGAAAAAAATGAATGGGTTATCAGACGCAAAACTCAAGTTTCCAGGAAATGTGGCTCATTCAACTTGTAGGAAAAATCCAAATAAATCATAAACATCTTAAAATGAAGCCATTCTCAAAGTCCTCTTGAGCAAGACCCATCCACAGCTCAACAAACACATAATCTTGCCATAGTAAGTCATCATCTATAGTCACCGTTTCATCCTCATCAATTCAGTTACGCCTCTTGAGCAATTGTGCATTGTTTTGGTGTTAAATGCAACAGAAGACTGAACTTAACCAGTGAAGATGCTGCAGAAACAGTGGAATGAGGAATCTCATTATAATGATGTCTATCAAAAACTGTGAAAAGGGCTTTTTTCGTGTAATTAAATAAAAATGTGTTCTTTTAAAATAATTGAGAAAATACACGGCCTGTTCAAAAAAACGTGACCACCTGGATAGCTATGAGCCTACTGTCAAAACCAGCAACTCTGCCTGCTATCACCTGGAAACACTCGCCTCATTATCCAATCACCATCGCCAAGTCTCCCTATATAAACGACAACTTCAAAAAGCCACTTGTCCATCGTCAATATTTCCTCCGTCTCACAGACTTTCCCTCTTGACTGCTCTGTGAGTTACTTACCTTGTACCATTTCCTGTGCTGCGCTTCTTCACCAGATCCAGACGGTTCACCAGATCCAGACTGGTGTGCAATTCCATCGTCGGCTTTATCCACGAGCAAAGTTTATCTGTTAGCACCCTAGCTGGTGTGCTGCCTCGCTTCATGCCTTGTGGTGCATGCTCACCATTGGATACTCACCTGATGGCATCATACACTCCTCTGGATTCTCACTTGCTTCATAGAGTGAGAAAATGCACATATTTCCTGGGAAAATGCACTTATACTTACCTGAACACTCCCCTGAAACACCTGCAGTGAAATCAAATAAACACGGTTAGCGCAAAGTCAGTGGTCAGTCTGCAGTGAGTTGCTTCTTGTTTCTAAAAAGATCTGTTCATCAGTTTGAGAAGGGTCAGATCATTGGCATGAATCAAGCAGAGAAAACATTTGAAGAGATTCAGACACGAAAAAAGTGTTGAGAACTGTCCAATGCATTATTAAAAACTGGAAGACCCATCATCTTCGAAAGCAGATCACTTAAAGGTTTGGTGAAATCAAATTTCAACTACACAGCAAAAACTTCAAATAAATGTTTCATGTTGATAATATAGGCTATTGTGTGGTGACACACATTTGTCCCTTCATTACCTGGATGTCTCGGGTTTTTTTGCTAAACAAATGACAAAAATGCTATTTTTCTTTATTCACTTGGACAGTTTGATCCTTCATTAATGGAATTATGTGGGTTTTCATAAGCTGACAAAAAACAAAAGGATTCATATTAGAACAACAAGCATAAAATTGTTTATTTGCAACTGAATTGTCACTTGAATAAGTTATAAATAATGAGTTATTTAACATTAAGGAGTAGTACATTTATTTTACATTACTTTCGATTACATTGTTTTACATTTATAAGTTACATCTGGCCCTTTGAGTACAGCCATTATGCTAATGTGGCCCTCGGTGAAAATGAGTTTGACACCCCTGGTTTAAACATTCAAATTCTGCTTATTAAAGGGTGTACCATTTGAGAGACCGCTATAGAGGCCCACTAAGCAGATGGTCTTATGTGTCACTTTGGTCTTTGTGAAAGTGATGTACATCCAGTAGGGAAACAGCTGATCTCGTCATCTTTTAGTTTCAAACTACAAATTTGAACTACTTTTAAACTACAAGTTTTATAAAGTCTATTGAACCAAGCAGAATCAATGATCGTGTTTGTTAACATATTTTATATGAGTACACAAATATTAGGGTTTTAGACCATGATTTTATAGTTTTTACGGTCCATGAAACTTAATGAAACAGCATGAAATTAAACGTAAATTTAACAATCCTTGCCATTTCTCAAATAAGTTTTCTTATTAATGACTAGAAGCAATATCTCTTATATAACAATTTCTTTTTTCATTTTATGCTGAAATTAAACATTTTCTGTGGTGATTCTGTGAACTTTCATGTCAGGAATGTCCGCCTTTGAAGCTCTGTATTTGGAAGATCCAAGGATGCAGGCTAATTAGGCTAATTAAAAACCAACCACTTAATTCTGAATAAAGAACCTGATGTTCCTGTGTCTGCACAGGCTTTTCTCTTTCTCCTTGGAGAGTCAGAAGATGAATAATCACACCTTAGTAATTGATTCAAAGTGGAAGTTCAGACAAAAATTAAAAGTTAACCTTAATTGATGAAACCTGCTTAAGCGCCATTTCAACAAAAAACATACCTTTTTTTTCATTTTCTTTACGCACTTCTTCCATATCAGGGTCCCATGGTTCTACTGCTGTCTATCTCTAGAGCACATTGGGTGAAAAGCAGGGGTACACCCTGTACATGTCCCCAGCTTCACAGGCCAAAATCCTTTGACAGGAACTCAGAGAGTTCAATAGAACTTGATGCATGTTTTGGTTTTGTGGTGTGAAACCAGAGTACCCAGAGAAAACCCTTGCAGGAAGCCACAGGCTAGCCTCGTACCAGTGACCGTCTTACTGAAAGACCACAGTGCTACCAACTACAACACAAAATATGATATTTTGATTTTCCTCCTCCTATTGGCATCAAATCATCTCGCTTATTGAGCCGAGACCGGGAGGAGTGAAGGGCAGGCTTTGTGCAAGAACTATGAAAAACTGGATGGACACGAGCTAAATAACTGGACAAACTCATGCTTGATGATAGAAAAAGGTCAGATGAAGTGAGGTGTGAGTTTGCAAGAAGAATAGGTGAGAGAAAGATTGTGTGTAGACAGCCAAACCCACTGTCCAACCACATAAAATGTAGCCTTCGAATGACGGTGATTGGCCACACAGCTTACATGCTTATGAGTGTTTAAAAGCGTGTTACGCACAGAAACTTAGATGAGTGTGGCACGAGTGATGAAGTGTTTCATGAAAGGAACCGCCATCTCCTTTTCTTGGGAAGGAAAAAGAGGAGGCTGGTAACCTAAACATGCTGAAAATGGGGACAGACTCGTAGTGGAGGAGGGTAAAGAAATGTGAGCGTTCTTGATATGCCAATTAAGGCGAGCCACGATGCACTCTCTGGGAAAAATGGGAATACTACTGGGAATACTTTAGTGTTTTGGTCCCTCAATATGTGAAAAAAAATCGAACCAGGAGAAGCATTCCAGCGAGCATGTCTGACATTGAGTTTTTTAATGGTTTGAATAAACTTTAGGTTTTTATGATCGTTGAGTGAGCTCCATTTACCCAATGACACTACTAACCAAAAGTGATCTGAATGGCTAAAAGTTTTGGCCCCGACATCATATTTCTCGATGGGTAAAAAGAGTGCATGAGTGCACTTTCCCATTTCTCTCAGCTCTCCAACACCAACATTTGAGGCATCCACCTCCACAATTAGTTGTCTCTTGGGATCAGATAAGAACAAAATGAGTTTTAGGGTGTCGAAAGTAAACCAAATATACCGTGACTTGGCAGAGGTTAAGGCAAGACAATGGAGCAGCAATCCCGCTAAAATTATTAATGAAACGGCGGTGGAAATGGGTGAAGCTGAGAAAGTGCTGCAGGGAGACATGAGTCTTAGGTGGCGACCAGTCTCTAACTGCACACATCTTCTCTCCATCCATGAGAATATCCTGAGAGCTAATTACATAACCCAGATACTTTACTTTCGACTTGTGAAACACACACTTCTCTTTTCTTACGAAAAGGCTGTTCTCAACGAGTCACTTTAATACTAGGCGGATGTGCTCAATGTATGTCTTGAGGTCGGGTAGAAGTTCAAGACATCATCTAAACAGACGAAAATAAATACGTTAACCATATCATGCACAACATCATTAATTAGAGCCTGGAAAGCAGTTGTAGAATTTGCAAGGCCGAATGGAAGAACGCAATATTCAAAGTGCTCGAAATGGGTGTTATATACCATATTCCATTCATCTCCCTCTCTTATGGGCACCATGTGATATGTTTTGCAGAGTTGAGAAGACAGTAGCACCTGGTTATAGATCACAGGTTAAGGAACTGTCTTTCTTATTTACTAAGAAGAATCACAATAATGTTTGTGTAAAAAAGGTTCCTGATAGACTCTTGCCTCTTTCATCGAGTGATTTAAAATATGCCAAACTCAGAGATGGTTTGTAGAAATACAGTGGAACAGGAACAAGGAAGTAAATCACAGAGAGAGGGTAATAAGAGAGGAGTATAAATATTCCATTTACCATCTTTGAGAAGGTGGATATGTGAAATGGGCAGGAGACAAAAGAGATGTGGGGTGTCTATGGGTGCTGAGGTGAGTCAGAATGGATATGGAGTGAACAGCAAAGGTATTTACTTCTGAGAAAGTGATGGGACTCTGGCTGGAAGGGTAACAAGGAGAGTGATTATTAGAGTTTTTAGAACTACTAGAAGTGCTGTGAAGCTGGAACCCTTCTTTGTACAATGTCAAGTCCGCTGTCTCCTCCCTCCCAGTCACATTAGGGCCAGGTTAAGGTATTTACAAGACAGTCTGAAATATATTTAAATTCTGGGAAAACCTGAAACTGGGTTCTGTAATTCTGTCTGTTCTGAGCAACACTCCTCTTCACTGGATCAGGTGTATTTTTAACCTAATGACTATGAATCTAAATCAAAGACATTGAACAAAATGAAAACTGGCCAAAGAGTCAGACCAGGACTGTGAGGATTTAATGAACGGTGATGCAGTGAAGGAAGGACAGAAATAAACAGCATGTCTATAGACTATAAGTTCATGCTAAGAGCTGCAGTGTTTCTCATCAAATCAATAATCTTCAAAGAGAGATGAGTGGTTGAAGACCTTCACAGGAGTCAAAGTGCTGTAGGGTCCACAGGATCTTGTACAGTGTGTTTCTATCACTCTGACAGAATCAGTTCAGCATGACTCAAAGGTTATATAACATGCAGGTATGATGGATCAAACGTGTCAAGATGAGTTTTCAAGGAGATTTCCTTACTTTTGAGAGAAGTCCACTTTTACCTCTTGAGTTATTTCAGGTTATTTAAAATGACTTTTCTGTTTATTTCTTTTGATTCAATCTACTCTTAGAAATCACCAACAAAGCCACTAAAAGGCTCAACATGCCATGAGTTAGTTTTTCAGGGACAACACTGGACAACTTTAAGCATTGTTTCTGTCATTTGTTCTTATAAGACGCAGTCAGATAAACGCAAGACCCATTTTGCAGTCAGAGGAAATACAGAACACTTGCTCCCTCTGTTGGGGAACGAATGTTAGCATGCGTGGTCTACTACATATACAAGAAGCTTGTCTCTCCATCAATAAAATGCAAAAATGAGAAATGCCATCTGCAAAATGTGTTTGTGAATCACTCGTCATAACAAGAAATACTTTCCATTAAACTGTGTGTGGCGCACTATTGTTTTCATTAGGAGCAAACTGATGACTGATATTATCTTTGTTTTTTTTTACACTAATAACACACACAATGTTCCATGAACAAAAATAGCAACATTATCAATCTCTTTGTCCTTTTCTAAATAGAACAATACATTTTCACAGAATGAGTGTACATTTCTTCCCAGGTGAAAAATGATGGTTCTTCTAAAGGTTGGTTGTCTGGATAAGAAATGTCCTTTACATATATCATATATGAGGCAAACACAGAGATATTTGAGAAGTGAAATAAAGCTTATGTGATTTATGGAGAATGTAGCATGTGTATGAACAAAATTAGGCATACATCTAGGCACCACAAATTTTGTGCATCCTCCTTTTGCTGAATTAACAGCCTCCAAATTCTTTCTGCAGCTTCCAACTAGAGCATAGATTCTGGCAGATGGTATTTTGAACTGTTCTGTACAAAACATCATGCTCAGAAACCATGGCTGAACTCGAGGACAGTTGGCTTTAGACAAAACAACAAATGTTCAATAATATTCCGGTCTGAGCACATCTGAGATGTTCATTCCAGAACGTTGTACTTGTTCCTCTGCATGAATGCTGCAGTAGATTTTGAGGAGTGTTTGGGGTCATTATCCTGGAAAAATCCAGCCCAGCGCAATTCAACTTTTTCCAGGACATTGTTCTCCAGAATCTGCTGATATTGAGTGGAATCCATGTAATCCTCAACTTTAACAAGATTCACAGTCCCTGCACTGGCCCCACAGCATGATGAAACCACCACCAGATTTTAGGAAAAGTGCAAGTAATTTTCTTGGAGTGCTGTGTTGTTTTACCCAATTAACCATATTTTAGTTTCATCGGTCCAGAGCACTTTATTCCAGAATGAATCTGGAATCAATCTGCTTTCGCATCCCTCAAACGCAATGTTGTGCAAGTTATTTCCCAACTGTAGTACACAACAGATGACTGTGATTTAAATGTAATCCCTTACGTTACAATATTACCTGTGGAGAATTGTAATATGTTAAACTACTCGTAGATTACTTTCACCAAAATAACTATAGTATTAGAACTTAACATTTTAAAATGACAAACTGCACTGCAGTGTATTCAAATCCAGTAGAAAGGGATATGATGTAGCATAATGGCTGTGGGATATAGGCTCCTAACAACAGAGTTTATAATTGGCAACATGAAGCTGAAGACAATGCAAAGATGAAGCCAGAACTTTATAGACTCCGACTGTTGTGTTGCACTTTATTGTATGTTTGTGGTTTGTATTGTACTTTGTTGTTTGCACTGACGGCTCCTTTGTACCAAAAGGAATTCCTTGTGAGCACACACACACACACACACATGGCAATAAAGCTGCTACTGATTCTGATTCTGAATCACAAAGATAAGAGTTAAAGTGATTATCTGGTGATATCTGTGAATAGCTCGGGTATATTCCTGTTAGACATTAGAGTAAACTACAATACTACGGCGAGATGCAGAATTTTTCTTTTCTTATTGTTGTCACTATTTTATTCACTTCAAATTCAAGTAATTTATAACACAAAACTGTCATGCACAAAGTGAGCATTATGAATACAGCTTTTTTCTGTTTACATCTAATACATTTAATATATTTAATATACAATAATGATTATACTACATAAATTATATCATATCAAATATTTAACCCTTTATGACCTGCCATAGAACCAAGTCCGCCAGAGCATATTGACATTTTTACCTGCCGTGGTGCCATATTTTGGAGTATTTAAATTTGCCATACATCAATATAAGCCTTTTATCTATTTTATAGTTAGTTCAATATTAACTGTGTATTAACTTTTAATAGTTAAAATGAATATTAACTAATAAAAGTGTCAAAACTACAATAAACCAGAAAGAAATAAAAAAAAAAATTCTCCACATATTTTTTCTAAATACAGACATTTCATAGCTTTATCCCTCAAAATTGTGAATGTATAAAAAATGTTCTAAGTGTATTCATTGCTTAGTTTTTGGGATCAAGTTGACACTGAAATTGATAAAGTAAGAAAAAAAAATGAAAAATGTGCATAAAACGTACCATGAAAATCAAAATAAACTATTTACAACTGTGCAATCACATTGCAAATTGAAAAACAATGTTTCTAAGATACGTTTCATCATAGATGGACAAAACTCGTCTACAGTTTATACAGTGGAATAAATAACAAACATGAAAAGGGATTTTTGCTGTGGTGAAACTTCAGAACAGGTGAACACAACATACACAATCAGGTGTAAATATATATGTATATATATTTATATATAACTAGTTACTATACAAACTATTTACAGTGCAACCGTATTATACTGCACTGAAGAGCTGTGATTGGTGTCGTTACAGTTTCTGTCACAAAGAGGCACTTCACATTCCTCTCACATGAAGAGAGGGAGCTTTCCAAACACTTTCTTCGCCCCTGTGTGACTTTTTTTGGGCTGATGGCCCTCACAGATGGCAAAAGGGATGTTATGGGATGTTTAGGAGAGATTTAGATAACAATTGAGCGAGTTCAAGCCAAAAGTTTCTGCTGCAGTAAAAGTACCAGGAAGATGATGTCACGCCGTGGTTTGTGGATAATATTGCAGGAATTGATCACGTTTTTGTGACTTTGTACTGGTTTTCTACACACCCACTCATGGAAAAAAGCGGCTCTGTGAGGCATGTTTCATATGTCTACCTCCTTCAGTTTATGATGCAAAAAGATTTATTGTTCTATCTTATGTAGTACCAGTTTTACAGGCATTTGATATGCAAATAGGATCAAGTGGAAATAGGTTTTAAAGGGTTAAAAAAAGAAAATAAATATAGTCTGGTCATAGTTTAAAAATTAAGTTTCTGAATTAGTTTATATCATTTATTTGTAATTTATTGTTTATATAGTTTCCACCCACACACTTCTTGATGTTATTTTTTTGGCTGCTACCTTTCAGTACACAAATAAGATGAAAATAACAAATTTAAACAACCAAAAAGCAAATCTGCAAATCAAACAGCATTTTAGACAGTTTAGATTGGGAGATCTCAGTCATGAAATATGTGAGACTGCGGGCTGGTCAATGCCCACTCTTTCTCTTATCAAAAGAGCCCTGTCTTCTCTGTGGTGCTGGTTGGTGGAAGCTACCCTTAGGAATGGGGGGTAGTAAGACTCGCAGTGGTCCTACCCCCTCCCTCCAACCTTTCACCTACTGCAATTGTCTGAACGGAGCAACCAGCTCTACTTGTTCTGTAAGAGGGTTTTGCCCTCTGGCCTGATCCCTACAGAACTAAGGGTGCAAATGTAGTCGGTATTCTATCCCGTAGGCCTCAAATGGCACAATGGCAGAGGGCCATGTTACATCATCCATCTTCTTTTACAGTCACTGGACTGAAAGGTTAAAGCCTTTATTACTTGCAAATCTCACATTAAGATGTATAGCTACCTTTATGCCACAATCTTGAGGTTATATGATGAATGACTGAGTAGAAAGCTGGGGAAGACCCTAATTACCACCACAGTAAGCACAGTATTTTTGTTTAGTTCTACTCTGTTTCTTCTCCAAAGTGCAATAAAAGCCAGGACTTAACTCCTGTAGAATGCAACAAATCAATTCAACCAATCCAGGCTCACTATTTGAACACATAACAATACCATCAATAAACACAGTCTTTAGCATTTCATCCTTTTTAGTGTTATGAAATGCAATTTTACGATGAGACTGTGCTCATTGTATCTGCAGAGGAAATGAAAAACCATGCAAAGAAAATCATGTGCTGGAAAGAGACCAATGATTTCCTGCCGCTCACCAAAGAGAAAAACTGTGCCAAAGTATCAACGATAGCCCAGTGATTGGATTCAAAGTGTCATTAAAAACAGAGCAAACCGAGCCGTTTTTAGTCTCACAACAGTTAATTAAGACCAACATTGGAAAGGACTTGCTCACAGAAGAGCATCTTTCAATTTTCTTTTGATATTTTTTGCCAGTTTACCAGGAAGTGACGATTTTGCTCCCTTGGATTCGTTGCAGGGAAACAGTGCTTTATTTGCGAAAAAAGTTTGTGCAGTTTATTTAACTCCTTTGAACGGAAACATGGCTAATTAATGAATTTTATATAATTGTACACACCTACTACACCCAAGGTTTTTCCCCACCTACTTCCAGAACCTGGGAGAAGGGTTTAACAGACAAAACTGTTTTTTTTTTCAAGCCAACAATGTATCAAATAACTGACCATTTATAAACAGTTCTTGAATCTCTAAACTATGGGTTTTATTTTTTCAGAAAACTATTAATACTATATAAATATGTAATATACACATTATTCACCAATGGTCAAAAAGGTGATATTAAATGAATTAGTATTAGTTTATTTTTGTTAATAATTGTTGGTTAAATTGGAAATGAGTTTTTCCTCCTTGAACCTTTACATATGTCCCCAACACATTAGCATCCATCACAAATGCATCTGATAAATATTTATTTTGTACATTTGGACAAACTTAAAGCAAAGTTCCAGAGTTCCAGCGAAAACGCAAGCAAGGGTTCATTCGGCTTTAGCAGGCGGTCCAGGATTTCCAGTACAGGAACTTGCAGCCTTCCTTGCGTTTACCATGTTTAGCTATGAAGAGTTCGGCATCTGAGAGCGTGCTCTTCTCCTCTCCTTGCTGTCTTTTCATGAAGCTCTGTCCATCTGAAAGAGGTGCGTTGAAGAGTACGGGACCATCAGCATCGTTCAGACCAGACAGCACCACTGGACGTCCACGGATGTAGCTTTCAAGGAAGGCCTTTAGAGACAAGTAAAAGTGGGCTGATCAAGACAATCCTGGAGCACAAGTTAATTTGAAACTGCATCATTTCACACAAATACTAAAGTCGTACAGTTACTACATAACTAAAAATAGTGTCTGTTTTGTTTGCTTTTATTTTGAAATAAATGTATTTTTTAGTATAGTCTGCTAACTTGGCTGGAATATGCTGCGATGCTATGAATAAAGAATTGATCTGTTTATAGAAATTAAACAAATAATACAAATCCTTATAAATGTAGGTGACATTAATCATGTAAACATTTAGTCTTTTGAAATTTGATTGTTGAAAGGGTTTAAAAAAAAACCTCACTAGTCTCTTTGTGATTTAAAGATAACTGAAGGTAAGCTGATGGTTTCCTCAAGGTTGTTATGGTTTACGCATATTCTATTCAAAATAAAAATTCTACGTTTATTATTTAGAGCTGAAAAAGTTAGATGTAATCTACCTGATGCTCGGCGGGAGTTTCCATGGCTTTGTTTCCGGGATTTTCAACCTCAGCTCCAGCTGGAAGCAGCAGAGAGATGAGGAGCACCAGAGAGATGATGAGGAACATTCTTCAGCCGTGTTCAGACTCTGAGAGCTGGGGTTTGTTTTCTGACTCGGGTGCTGGGTTTATGATGGAGCACTAGTTTACTGCAAGCCCTTTTAAACGAACCGGTGTTTTAATTCTGACGTCATTTAAAGTAATTTTTCTGAATGAGCCATGACTGGTTTCAGCCATCCATCTGCCGTGAGCAGAAGCAGGCGAGTGTTTGAACAGCAACCTCTGCATTTGTTTGAGCAAGATTTGGACTAAACAAAGTAATCTGATCATTTTTTTAAGTATTGTTTCTTTAATTTAAAGAACAATCACAAAAACCTAAAAAGTTCTTGTTTTTGTCATTGATTTATGTAGATTTTATGAAGAAATGTAAATATATTTGGTCATGGTTTATGGACAAAATAGAAAGAAATTAAATGATGTTTGCAGATGACATTGTGATCTGAAGTGAGAGCAGAGAGCAGGTGGAGGAACACCTGGAAAGTTGGAGGTCTGAAGAGAATGAAAGTTAGTCGCTGTAAGACAGAATACATGTGTTTGAACGAGAGGGAGGGAAATAGAACAGTGAGGTTACAGGGGACTGAGGTCAAGAAGGTGCAGGAGTTTAGGTATTTGGGGTCAACAGTCCAGTGTGACAGGGAGTGTGGAAAAGAGGTGAAGAGACGAGTGCAGGCAGGTTGGAGTGGATGGAGAAAAGTGTCAGGGGTGTTGTGTGACAGAAGAGTGTCAGCAAGAATCAAAGGAAAGGTGAACAGAACAGTAGTGAGACCAGCTATGATGTATGTATGGGTTGGAGACTGTGGCAGTGAGGAAGAGACAAGAGGCAGAGATGGAGGTAGCAGAGATGAGGATGTTGAGGTTCAGTTTAGGAGTGACGAGGATGGACAAGATTAGGAACGAGCACATCAGAGGGACAGCTCAGGTTGGTTGTTTTGGAGACAAAGTCAGAGAGGCCAGGTTGAGATGGTTTGGACATGTGCAGAGGAGGGATAGTGGTTATATTGGTAGAAGGATGTTGGAGATGGAGATGCCAGGCAAGAGGTCAAGAGGAAGGCCAAAGACGAGATATATGGATGTACTGAAAGAGGACATGAAGGTAGTTGGTGCAAGAGTAGAGGATACTGAGGACAGAGTTAGATGGAAACAGATGAAACAGTTCATATGAAAATCTAACACCTTCCCAAATGATGTTTAATGCACTGAAATAAATTAGTTCCTGCCAAAAAAAATATAATTTAATCAAAACAGAAAGGTAAAATTTTGGGTAAGGTCGGATGCAGCAACACAGAGATATCACACATGTTTGGTCTGGAAACCCACGCGCCACTGCACTAAGCGAGGTGAAGCCCCCCCTGGAACTACCTCTCTGCGTGCTACCCAGAGCCTGCACTCGTCTGGTCTGCTCACCAAACCTTATAGAGTGCTGAGTGAATTTTAATTATTAAGGTGTCTTTTTATTAAAACATGAACCATGTCGGTGTGTCCGTGTGAGTTTCATGAACTTGAAGGACTGCACCCATGTGGTTTGACTAAGATTCAAACTATTTATTTATGAAGTCACCCGGAAATAGCAAAGAAAGCAGCCTTGCATGCCTCCCAGAGTTCATCAATATTGTTTGGTTTCGCCTTCCATGCTTCCTTTTTATCCTGCCCCAGACAGGGCCGGACAATCCTGGAGCATCTTGATCTTTGCTTTGAGGAACTTTAAAGTGGCGATGGAAGTATGCAATTGAGCGCCAACCTGCTGCAGAATTTGGCCTCTTTTATGGTTGGGAAAATAGAGTTAGCAAGACAAGACTATTGTCAGGGACTGTATGTCTATCTTTACAGTAAAAGGAAAGCATTGATTGTTTTGTTTATTAATAATGTCAATTATTTGTATACTTGTATAAATAATATATATATATATCTGGAGAAGCTGGTCTGAACAGGTCTGAGCTGCCTCTCATCGCTCTGCTCCATCTCTTCATTGCTCATATTTCCATCTCTAGTGAGGTTTTCCCTGGACAGACAGTGTTCACTCATTTGAACTGAAAGCCTGCTTATTCTCCTGCTTACGTGCTCATGAGTAATGGAAAGAAGGGAACGTTCATAAAATGTTTACTGCATGAGAAGAGGGTCAGTGAAGCAGAGGCGGTCATTAGTTGATGTATCAATGACTCTAAGGTCATAAACTTGTCTCGGTTTATCCAGGGATATATCTCTTTATGTAGTGGAGCACTGCATGGCAATCTCTTATGTGTGGGAAATAAATGTTAGTGTAGCATGTCAAATTATTTGTGATGAAAGTACTCTTCATCCATTTACCTCCTGCACCCCATCATGACGAAGCTCACTGGTCAGCTGGAGTTTACACCACTGACTGCCTGCAACAAGTAGTCCATCACTGTCCACTCACCTTGGAAATTACTGAGGAAATAAATGAATGTCAGACTCTGCTACCAAGGTGGGGTTGAGACAGTGCTTCTTGTCGTGTCAGGATTGAGCAAAGCAAAAAGACACAGACAAAGGGGTTTCCAGAAGAAGTGATTTCGATGAAGCACAAAGAAATGGGAAATGTTGAGAATCATAGACAGAGTGGTTGACCGAGAACCTTGCATATCAGATAAAGGTAATTACCCTTTGAAATCTGAATCTGTCCAGCAGTGCCATCAGCTCAGAACTGGTAGAAATCAGTGTGACCTAAGTACACCCATCTGTCTGGAGAAGTCTGGCCAAAAGTTTTCTTCATGAAGCCATCCCTTCAATGTGGGAACATGGTCAGGCACAATTAACACCTTCAACTCTCCCCAAAATCCCTGATTTCTTTTGATCACAGGTTATCTCAGAGGCATAACCTCAGCCACATCTGAGATCTAGGTCCCTATTAGGAGAATAGCACAGCAACGTTAGAGCTGTCCTCTTTTGCTAGTAGGTTTGCCTGGGCTAGGACCCTAGCTTCGAACCTAACCCAGACCCAACACTAGAAGCGTACTTCTGAGTTATGCACCGAGTTGATACGGGTCTCCATCCTATTTTTCATCTCAGCCTGGTATCTATTTCTTTCAACCCCTCCTCTCCCTTTTTATTCTGTGTGAACTCCCATATTAGACCTCCTCTGTTCCACACTCAAAGAGTGAACATTCATATCCACCACTTATACTTACGAAGCAGGGCATAATTTCTTACTCCTGAAATCCAAAAAGACTACTGTTCTGTTTCCACTGAATAGACAGCTATTGACAATCACCAAATATTTTTTTAAAACGGTGTGCAAAAGTACCTTGGACTTAAATGAGAAGGCATGGGTTATTTTTATTCTGCAGCCATGTTCTAAGGGGCGATCAAGGATTAACATACTGTGTTGACACACTTGTATGAAACAGGCTCTGTTCATCACAACCATGTCATCGCTACAGTTATTCGGCAGTGGTTCAATAAGTAAGTGTATTGTATTAATGCATGCAAATTGTCTAGTTAAATTAAAAAAAAAGATTAATCCTATTGGCCGTAGAGGATGTTCATCCAGGGCTGAATTGTGGCTTCAGTTATACAGCATCATATAAATCATATTTATGTACATATTTACATTTATATACATTATTAATAATATATTACACAAGGCTCGACACAGAAGTACAAACCAGTGCTTAGCTGTCACTTCTATAATCTTTGAACATTTTCTTGCTGCACAGTCTTTTTTCATTTAGAAAAAATAACATGTGGGTGATACAGGAAGTAACTGAGCTGGAGGAGATTTTATTGCTTCAAGTACATATATCGCATTGCCCTCAAAACAATTAAATATTTCACTATGAATATCTGACACTGACACACAACTGAATATGTTCTGAAGCCTCTTGAGATATCATACTGCTTCCCATAGATATCTTATACGCAGATACCCTATAAAGCATTTTCAAAACTTTTAAATGATAATTGTCAGATATATTTATAATACAGTATTAATTAATTATTTTATTCATTTTATATAAATTTACACGAACTCCCACATGCATACATATACTGGTCATCAACAATATTCAAACTCTCAACGATTTTTACGATTATATAGAAAAAAGTGATCAACAATATAACATAAAATGTATATAAAATATAAATAAATAGCATTAGAACAAAATAAATTATATATTTATATATAAACAAGTAAACGGATGTATCAGGTTCAAAAAGAACATTTAGTATCAGAATTATTTTTAAGTCTTTGCAAATTTGACTTATCTGTTGTTTTTTAATTCTCTGTATTTGTTTCAAGGATCAATGCTCTTTGTAACTCACTAATCCACTGGCTGTATTTGTTGTATTTTTAACTATTAAGAATTATTAATGTTAATAATAATAATAATAATAATAATAATAATAATAATAATAATAATAATAATAATAATAATAATAATAATAATAATTGTAATAATAATCAAAAAAACACTTCTCAGGGTAAACTCCATAAAACCACAAAACTCTATGAACTTCTTCCCTGCCTTGTACGAAGAAGGAGCCATGACGACGCATGGGAAAAGCCGTTATAGGGTATCTGTGTGTAAAATATCTATGTGCTTCCTACAGCAACGTGAACCGGAAACAACGGCATCAGCGTGTCTTTTATTTTGTATATGTATGGAACCGGAAGTACCCTTCGGTCCGATTTCAAAACAAAGATGGAGACTTAAGTGGCGATCGGTATTGCGTCTTTGTGTTTAAATATTTGTCTTTAAACATTGAAATAGTATACATTCTACGTCAGAACAATGGGAGGCGGTGATTTGGTAAGTAGTAATCTTTTATTAATGATAGTGTTTTTGTTTTAAGTTGAATCAGCTTAGTTATTAGCTAACGTTAGTTGCTAAAATGACGAATGAGAGGTCCTTACTTTTTTAGCATCGTAAACAACACATTTTAACAGAGTTTGACAATAAAATGGCGAAATGCCAGAATAAATTTGGTTTAAAAATCACTGTCGTATCCGTCTCTACGTTCACTTGTTTCAACACAAGTCTCTTATTTGAAGAATAACTTAACGTTAGTTGAAACTAGTTCTGTCATGTTCAAAGCCATTTTCTTACCAACACTTTTAAAATGTAACCTTATTCCCTTTCTAGTTTGTAAATTTTTGCCTAATACAGTTTATGGTAATTTCCTTGTCCCACCAGAACTTGAAGAAAAGCTGGCATCCCCAGACCCTGAAGAACATCGAGCGGGTGTGGAAAGCCGAGCAGAAACATGAGGCAGAGAGGAAGAAGATCGAGGAGCTGCAGAAAGAGCTGAAGAATGAGCGAGCCCGAGAAGAAATGAGCAAATATGCCCAGGAAACTGGCGCTGTGAAGTCAGTGACATTCAGTATTTCTAATAGCAAAAATAAAAAGTGTGAGCATCTGTGTGTTGTGTTCATCTGGATAGATTTCCTTTACAGACAAAAAATTATTATTTTATCCCATTAGGTCCCATAATAATAAAATCACGAGGTACGTTAATCATGTGGTGTAATATGATCATTGTCAATATTGCAGGAAAAAAGACGATCGTCTGGACTGGATGTACCAGGGTCCATCAGGACAGATTTCTCGGGATGAATATCTTCTCGGTCGCCCCATTGACAAGCAGATTACCCAACAGTATGAGGATGCAGAGAGTGGTCCTTCATCAGAGACGGGTCTCTTGCCTGGTTCAATATTCAACCCCACAAGTGCAGTCTCTACCAATGACATGGCTGCCAAGATCAGGGAAGATCCTCTCTTTGAGATTCGGTGAGTGGAAATGTGTTAAATGGCTTTGCAGAATGTTCAAGACCATTGTTAGCCTTCTGAATGTTAATATTCATAATAATAATAAGAAATATCAAAGCCTGCTTTACAAATAAACTCTCTTGCTTTTGTAAAGCTTTACAGTTGGTCACGGGATTTTGCTATGTTTCAATGCAGACTTGAAATGCACATCATTGTAGTGAAAACCTGTTGAAAATCCCCCATGGTTGCAGCGGCTCTTAAAGGGGTTATGGAAAAATTTTCAGGATTCAGCTACTCCCATTATAACTTGCATGTGATTATTGAGCATTTTATGCACAGAATAACTCCATTTGAGTCTTAAAGCATCAATGGTCTCATTAAGACATAATCGTTTATTTAATTTAGATTTTTAAGGGTTAAAGGGCTGTGGTGTTAATTGTCTGAGCACATCTCAGCGACTCTTTCTCATCTCATATTTACATCTGATAACAATTAAACATGTGCACATCTTTAGATTCTCTGTGGAAGCCCATTTCTGCCAAGTGAAAAAAAAAAAATAATTTTGACTCTTGTCAGTAATTTTAAAAGTCACATTTTTATATACAAAATGATTAGATACAAAAAGGCCAAATTTTGAGAAACAAAGGCAAATATCTGGATATTAAGTGACCTCCATGTTCAAACACACTGGAACACACTGATGAAGATCTGTGAAGAGATACGGCAATATTTCCAACGTGTTTTTTTTCATTATTAGCTCAACTGCATGGAATTATTTATTGCGTTAGATTTGGCATCTGCACGGCCAGGAAGTCAAAATTTCGACACTGTTTTTCAAAATGTAGACTTAAATTTTTTTTTCTTGGTGGGAATGGGTTTCCATGCGTCACATTCATACTTTTTAGGGGGTAAAGCCCTTGCATACTCCTATCCATCTTTAGCTCCTCAGGAAATGAGGCATGTGCTAACCACCTGCTAAATAATGCTATTGATTTTGTTCCAATTTTTTTAATGTTTATAAAACTTTTGTGTTTGATGCCTTCAGCAAACGTGAGGAAGACAAGAAGAGGGGCGTTCTTACAAATCCTGTCAAGATGAAGGAAATCCAGAAGATGGTGAGTACAGAATCACCACATACTGTATGAGACAGGAGTGAACTGGTCACATATTGTTATTGAATGTCACTAATAATAATAAAAGGTTGCCATTCTTGAAGGGCTCAACAATGAGAAGCTGTTTCAATCAGATCCACTGTACAGTTTTAGTTACCGAGTGAACTTACAGCACCACCAGCCTCCCATACATGCTCCCAGTGCTTCCAGAGCAGCCTATAGGCGTGTTTATGCTCGCTCGCTGTATATGTGCACCTCCCAAAACTTGTAACTTTATGCATGTAGAGGAGGACAGTAGCCTCTGCGATTGGTCCATTTAGTTGTTGATTGTTTCTGGTGCATCATAAACACAAGAAAGAAGAAGATTAAACACAACAAACGTCTTCTTTCTTTCCCCAATGCGGTTTAAGTGACAATAATTGTTTTTCCACATTGATCTCCTCAAGCTCCAGCACAGTACGCTCAGTTTACTGCAACAAAACACAACGTGAGCAAAGACACAAAGCATAATATAGAAACTCCAGCGCAGATTAGCGTTTATCACGAGCTAGCACAGGCCGGTTATGCACGGAGGAATGCGTGACTTTATGCGTATGGAGCATTTGCTTTTGGGTGAAGTGAATTTGTGTCGTTGACCAACAATTAAAAAGATATTTATATACAACCTTGGCCTACCCAAAAGCAAAACACAAACTAATCAAAAGGGAGATTACGATCACATTAAAGGCAAAATAAACAAAGGAACCCAGTGTAAAAAATACCCGTAAAACAACCTCCAAGTTATTTGGTGAGGCAGCAAGTGGCTCATATGCTGATGATGAGCCAAACAATAGTTTCTCTTATGATTCTGAAGGATTCATTGTTTGGTTTTGGGGACTCCATCAGTGCATTTTGGGGAAATATACTGATAAACCCCTTTTTTAATGGTAGAAGTTGTGGATGACGCACAGTATATCATTCTAGATCTATGAATAAAGTCTGTAACTTTGTCAGTTCTGAGTGGTGGGGGCATCTGAAAGATTGAGATTTGAAACCCCCTTCTCCCTGTGCTGAGCTAATGTTAGACATCACCAGGAGCAGTGCATCTGGGTGGAGCAGAGGAGCTTTTGTTTCTGTGACGTTTATGTACGGGATAACCAAGGGTCATGCAGGCAATCAAGTGTTTTAACTACAAAACATACAAGCAAAGAACTACCCAATGAGAAATGGACATTTGTTTTTTGATTATTATGTAAATCATTGCAACTCCTTTGTCATAAATATGAAAATGTGTACCTCATTGAAGCTTGATTTGCTGAATAGACACAATTGGGTTTATTTAAATAACGGCGGTTACACAAATGTAAACCTCACCTGCCAGCCAATCAGAATCATCCTCTGTCATTGATCCGGACAGGGTTGGGTCTGAGATTTCCTCGTGAATTAAATCTGAACAGTTGTATCTGGCCTCTATTGTCTGGCAGCTCTAGGTATTCCATTTACTGTCGGTCTTGTGCCGTCTTCTTCCACCTCTCCCTGAAAAGTGCTCTGTAAATATATATTAGGTATGAAATGAGAAGCAAATTTATGAGAAGCGATTATGAAAAGGTCTCGGTGGAGTTAATGGGCGGTGTGGCTCTGCTCGGTGAAGGTGCTTTCAGCCGTGGGAGAATCAAGTCATTCTTCCTCAAAGTGTTCATCCAGTGCAACCTAGATTTTTTTTGTTTAAAACCATAGTTAAATTGAAATGTATATTTGTTTTTTTTTCTTATAGTTGCGTCAAAATCTTGAAAAGGAGAAGAAGAAGAAAAGGAAAAAGGAGAAGAAAGAGAAGAAGGAAAAGAAGAGAGACAAAGAACACAAGAGGAGGAGCTCAAGCTCTGATGAAGAAAGCCGAAAGCAGAGGTGGATATTTTCTGATTCCATGCCATTCCTTCTGCTTCATGAATGTAACAAAGGTTTAAAAACAACGTTTGCTCATTTTCTGTTTGCTTTCTTTGGTCAGGTCAAAAGAGGAAAGATCAAATGGGCATCACAAGCCAGGTTATGGTCTTCAGGTGATTTTCAGGATCAACTTTTCCTTCTCAACCTTCCCTTGTCATCAATATTTGAATCCTAATGTTGTTTTTTATTATTTAATATTCAGGTTTTTGTTTAACTGGTTGTTTTTGGCCTGAATTCATTAGCTCTTTTTTTGATGTCACACATTCACTTGATATTTTGCTTTCAGTTACCATCAAATCGATCCAATCCCTCATCAGCATCGACCCGCGTGGATCAGCGCTTGAGGGACAGAAGCCGGTCCCCGTTGTCTCACAAAGCAGACAGGGACAATCACTCCTCTCGGGATTCTGAGCGAGGACAAACACACAAAGCAAGCAGCCCACAGAGGCAGAGAGACCGCTATAAAAGACCTCAGTCCACCAATTACAGCAAGTATGACACGCCCTTCAAACTTCCCCCATACTCTTTTATGGAGCAAATCTTGAGACAATGTGCCGCGTAGCGGAAAACAAGACTCGCAAACAAAGTGAAACCTAATTGCAAAAACATCTCTGATTGTCACTGTTTCTCAAAAACCAGAAATGTAAACATGAATATTGGAATACAAACAGTGTGGCTTGCTGTGTTCATTTCTTATTTTCTCAATCAGACGCCTCTCAGCGGAGGAGTTGGAGAAGAAGAGAAAGGAAATGATGGACTTTGCTCGTGAACGGGAAGTAGAAAGAGAGAATAATGTGAAGAGGTACAAACGTCAGGATGAACAGGAGAAAGCCAGAGATGATGTCCGACAGGAGCGTCATGCCGGATTCATACAGTAAGTTCTTCTGACACAAGATTCATTCTACTGGAGGAGGTGGGTAATACCTTCTGTGTGCCCTCGCAAAACATGTTTGCAATCACTCGCTTAAAGCAAACACTTCCTTTTTAGTGTTTACACTGAGCTCACACTCACAGTGTGCTTAACTTCATATTACTTTTAGGGCTCGAGCACAGATTGCACCCTATTTTGTGGATTTTGGCGCCTTTGTGGCAGTCGTGGCCTAGTGGATAAGGTGATTGGAGATCAAAAGGTCGCTGGTTCGATTCCCAGCTCCACTAGTAGTCGAAGGTGGGATGAGTGTTAAAACTCTCTCCCTCCTGAGACAACCATTACTGTGGTGACCTTGAGCAAGTCACCAGTTACCACAGCTCCCCGGGCACCGCAGCCATGGCTGCCCACTGCTCCCGGTGTGTGTTCACGGTGTGTTTATTCACTGCTGTGTGTGTGTGTGTGCACTTGGATGGGTTAAATGCAGAGCACAAATTCCTTTTATGGGTCACTTCATACTTGGTCGTAACGTCACTTTCACTTTTTGAGGAACTAAACGTGCTGAAAAAGTCCCCAAATGTATTACTTTTGCTCGTGTCGTACTATAACGAACCCCTGCTAGAGATTTTATATGTTCATCTCCAAACTCCAAAGGCATGAAACTTAAATTCTAAAACTTTTTTGACTTTATTAAAATATTTGTGCACTGCTTCCATCAAAATTTGTCATAAATAGGAAGTTTGTAATAACTCAGCCATTCGATGTCTGATCGCGTTCATATTTACCATGTGTGTTAAGAGCCCATGTTTCAATATAGCAACCTATAGTGTGAGTTATAGCGCGACCTAGTGGCAACATGGAGTATCCTTGTTTCAGCTTTTTTATAAAGCTGTTTTTGCAGGACATGTTTGAATTTGTAACAGTTATGTAAGGGACCAAGCTCTACTATCTCTGGAGTGAGTCTCTAAAACTGTCGGGTAGTTAATTATTTAGCAAAAATCTCTAAAACAAATAGTGTTTTTGCATGTCTCTTACTTTAACAAACTCCTCCGTGTGATTGGGCTCCATCAGTCTTACCCTAAGGTGTGGTAGTCGTCGATAGTCAACAATTCACCAAAAAGAGGAAGTGGTAGCTTCCAAACAATGTCTGATCTTTCTCAAATTTACCGTCCATGTCTGAATACATCCTCAACGTGCTCTCTCAGTTATAGCGCCACCAGGTGGCCACAGGAAATTGAAAGTTTAACATTGATACACATTTTTGATATGTGACCATAAAATTGGCCAAAACAAATACAGACTTAATTTTAGCGCCACCTGGGAGGCATGAATGGTTTTCACACTTTATCGAATGGTTTTTATTATTTATGTTCAGGTACTAAATTCTCGCTTGAATACATCTCCTAAATAGGGAATATTCCAACAAACTGGCCAATGAGAGGTGAGGGCGCTAAATGTGTGAGCGTCCTTTGATTGCTGCTCGCAGCTTTAATAAAACTTGTAATTCTATAAAAAGGAAAGGGTATTATTGGGGGGGAAATCCTTTTTAATGTAAGTGGAGCAGTGAACCTCAGCCATCAATCACAGGCTGCAGAAATTACAGATGGGTGTGATCATAAACAATATAAAGAAGGTCTTTTTTTATTAAAAACCTGTGCCGCTTTAACGCTGCAGCAAAACAAGGGCGTGGCTGAAAACACACAGGCACTCAAGTTGTAGAGGAATGCAAATGGTATAAAAATGTTCTTCCTTTTTTATTTCCTCCCTTTATGGGCTCCGTAGAATCAACTAAAACACATCTAAGTAGTTCTTAACAAAGCGTCTGGGCTTAAGATTTAAGTTTCATTAGTATTTCTATTTAATGTCTTTGTCTGAACTCAAGGCAAGTCTTAGTTGTGAATGCAGTGACAGGAAATCTGTGTCATGAGTTAAATAAGGAATAATTACCATGGTCACTATCTCCTGTTACATCCGTGAGTTGTATCATCAGTAATGAGTTGTCTCAACTGTTCCCAGTGAGATGAAGCTGGAGAGTGCAGCTACTTCTTCACTGGAGGATCGCGTCAAGAGAAACATTCACTCCATCCAGAGGACTTCAGCCGCACTGGAGAAGAACTTCATGAGGCGATGAGAACTCACGTGTAAAGCACCTTGTTCAAGCATCCTGTGATAGATTACATTTCTTTATGAAACATGTTCTTTTTGGTGGATTTTCCTTTGGTTTTTAAATCGAGTGGTCCAGTTTGATCCAAAGTGATCATAGCGAACAAACTTTGTTGGTTAAAATGTAAAAATTTAAGCTGTTTTATCCGTATACATTATACATCTTGTATATTCATACATTTAGAAGAGGTTTGCCCCAAAACAATTTAAAGAGCTTTTGGGTAATTTATATTGCCCTCCATTTCTCTTTAAATTTATTCTGTTCGACACGAAACGTGTTTTAATATTCAACAATTTGCTTCCTGTGTTACTCTTAGCAGAATTTTACTCTCATTTTCTTTGCTCTTATTGTGTGTATATATATATAAGAATTATTTTGTGATATAGGGACTTTTCTTTTAAAACAATTTAACTGCTATGTTGAATAATGCATATGTTATCTTCAAGATCGTTGTATGTTCTTTCATGCTATGTACGTAAACGAATGCTAATAGCCTGCAGTGTTTTGAACTGAGAAAAGTGAAAGAAGATTACGTTTAGTTTTTTGTCACATAAATTACTGCAGTTTGATGCTCATTTTAAGGCTTTTTGGCTCATGACATTTAACCCCTAACACAATACCTGTTCAAAAGTTTGGACATATTACAGGTCCTTCTCAAAAAATTAGCATATCATGAAAAAGTTCTCTAAACAAGCTATTAACCTTATCAACTAATTAACACCTTCAAAATATTCCTGAGTTTGAAAACTCCCAGCCTGGTTCATTTCTCAAAACCACAGTCATGGGTAAGACTGCTGTCCAGAAGACCATCACTGAAACCCTCAAGCAAGAGGGTAAGACACAGAAAGAAAGTTCTGAACAAATCCGCTGTTCCCAGAGTGCTGTGTCAAGGCACCTCAGTGGGAAGGAAAAAGTGTGGCAGAAAACGCTGCACGACGAGAAGTGACCGGACCCTGATGAAGATTGTGGAGAGGGGCCGATTCCAGACATTAGGGGACCTGCGGAAGCTGTGGCCTGAGTCTGGAGTAGAAACATCCAGAGCCACCGTGTACAGGAAATGGGCTACAGATGGCGCATTCCCACGGTCAAGCCACTTTTGAACAAGAAACGTCTGACCATTGGCTACAGCGAAGCAGCACTGGACAGTTGCTCAATGGTCCAAAGTACTTTTTTTTTGGATGAAACCAAATTTCATAGTCTGGAGGAAGACTGGGGAGAGGGAAATGCCAAAATGCCTGAAGTCCAGTATCAAGTACCCAGAGTCACAGATAGTCTGGGTTTGATAGTCATAAGGACTGATGGCCACCACCCCTCTTTTGCATGTCACAGAGAACCTTGGCCTGAAAGACCTGTAAGGTTGCCATAGCATGCATGGATAAATCAGTTTGACCTGCAGCTAAGCCTTCGCCATCAGGGCTGGTAAAGTTCTGCTTCGGAGGGAATGCATTGGACAAAACCACCATGTGGCAGCACTGTCGGGGGACAAAAGCAGTGCAATAGTCTGTGCCACCTGTGGAATTGTCAAGTATCCTCTAGCTGCAACATCGGCCAGTGTGGTGAAGGGGGAGGAGACAGATCCCCTGCAGACACAGGTGCCTGACAGGATTCCGTTATCTCGTCATGGAAATTGAGGAAATAGGGAACTGAAGATTCGTGAGGAACAAAGAGAACCGATCATCCAGTGAAGAAGGTGTTGGATCGATGGCACAGAAATGAATTATGTAACCCTGCCGGTTTGTCTGGACAGAAACTGTTTCAACTGTTCAGTGGTCACTGTTTGCGTTTAGGAACATTTTCTGAGTGCCTAGTGACAATTTTGATCATTCATTGATTTTCCTGCCTGCTTATTTCCTTTCGGGGTCACAGGGGGTCTCATTGTGTCTATCTCCATTATTTAATCAGTAGCTTAATGAACAAAAGTACTATTTATAAACTTCTTTCAGCCGAGGTTTATTAAACCGAACTCCATAGCATGAAATTAAGGTTAATAATCTAGCTTAGTGTTAGTCTTTCCTGCCTTGAGATCTTTTACCATCTTCTCTTATTAAATCTCTCTCATCGTCCACTGGTGCTTCCACTTTTTATGATTCCGCTCAGCTTTTAAGCTGCCTGCACCTTCTCTCTTAGTGAGGCCATACTCTATCAGTCAGTGCTAGTGTTCCAGTGAGTCATAATATTTCCCTTTTACAGGAGATACAAAATTAATGCGTTCCAGGGTGACGTTCGTATGTCGAACAATTCGTATCTCGAAGCAAGTTTTACATGTAAAACACCTAATCCGTGCAACAGCTCTCAGAAACAACAGTATAAGATGAAAAAAGATGGAAAACCAGAGAAAAATCAAGTGACGTTTCTTCAATCCTTAAATCTACACATTGTTAATGTAATAAATGATAATAAAACACACACAAAATACGTAATATGTACATAAATGTGAAACCTTACCTTGATTGTGTCGGAGGAGGTGGAACGGATGGCAGAAAACATTACGGCACCACGTCTGAAAGTTATCCCACGTATGAAAGAAATATTTTACGAATTATTAACACAAACACGGTCTCAAGCACAGGCGCAGACTTTCTCTAACAGGAGGTTTCTCTAACTTGTGCAATAGAACAGCACTTTCCACGTATAAGTGTTATTTCTTTTACGACACCTTGACTTTAACATTTGTTATAGCACATGGTTAGTAATCTATACATAATGTTTCGCTGTGTTTTTGAAGTATATCAGACCCCTTTTTGCACAAGGAGATAGGACCCGGAAGCGCTATGCGATGTCATACAAACAAGCGGAAAATACAGCAGAACTGCTTGTGGTTGTTCGTATCTAGAATTTTTCTTCGCAAATTGAAGCAAAAACTTTTCCGCATCTCGAACATTTCGTAACTCGAAGCATTTGTTTCTTTGGGTACCACTGTATTTCAGATTTCTATTAAATCTTCAGTTTTACTCAAATTGGTTCAAGCAAAAATACAGCCTGCAACAAAAAAAACAAAAACGTATAGTATTTCATTCGAGCACCGTGATTTTTAAGTACAGCACCTATGCTATTTTAGCATAGACAAATTCTAGACATGCTTTTTGTGCATGGGCTTTAGGAGAGGCTTGCATCGTGGACGATACCCAGGCATGCCTTTCCTCTGCAGTATGCACCGTATAGTGTCACGGGAAACAGATCACTCCAGTTTGGCTTTCTACTGCTTAGCTAACTGCAGTGAACTTGCATGGGGATTTTCTTCAACCCTTCTAATCAGAGACACTCCTGTCAAGATTTTCATGGATGGCCTGGACATCTCTGTAAGATGGTTGCACTTCCATCTTTCTAACACTTTTGCCAAAGTATTTTGTCTGAAATGTAAAGCCTTCTTGTAGTGCTCACCTTTTTTGTGTAAAGAAATTATTTTGTTTCTCAGATTTTCTGACATTTCTCTTCCATGGGGAGCCATTGCTGACCGCATGTAATAGGAAGATCTTCTTTTTAAGTAATTGCCTTTTAATGTCACCTGTCTGTCAACATATTAAATGAATCCATAAACTCGCCTGTGGTTGAATGCCTGTTAACTAGAATTTTGCAGGTGACTTTCAGGTCACATGATGCATCTTAAGCCACCATATTGATGAGGTGAGGTCTGTGAGCTTTTTTGTTAACTCAATATGAAGAAACTGTACATTTTTAGGACATCAGTATTGCTAAAAACTACATTATAGAGACTAAGTAGAGATGCAGGCACGTCTTCCACATGTGCAGTGTGCAGCGGGTCGCTGGTACCTGGAACAGTCAGCGATCCCACTGTCACTTAAACTACCCCGGGCTGAGCAAGTGATTCTGATGCACTTGCCTTATAGTTGCTCCTTTGGAGTCTGAAGAGCCTCTTGTGTCCTAGAGCCACTCATATCCCTGGCATTTCAAATTTGTTAGACAATGCACTTTTCTGTCAGAGATTCCGAGTGAGTGGAGACTCCACCCCCTGGCAGCCCAGCAGTTCTAGGACAGATTCTGGGAAGCATAGATAGATCTTTTCGCCTTCACCAAGAACCCCTGTTGCCAACTTTTACTCCCTTTCCCTGGCTACTCTCAGGATAGATGCTCTGGCACACTGTTGGCCCAAGAAGGAACGCAAGTACACGTTCCCCCCAGTGAGCCTCCAAGCACAGTTCCTGTGCATGGTCAGGAGACACAAGTAGGAGGTTATTCTAGCTGTGCCACATTTGCTCAACAAGAAAAGTTTCTTAGAAGGCAGCAAATGGGAAAGAGCTCTCCAGGCAAAGCCTGGGTCACAAGTTAGTGGAGGCCATCAGCTTTGCCTATCTTTCCATGCCCTCTTAAGTCGAGGGCCCACTCCACTAAGGCGAGGTTGCCTCATAGGCTTGGTAGAATGGGACCTTACTGGGATGTATTATTCATGCTGCAGGTTTGACTTCACCCAACACCTTAGCAGGTATTTTAACCTGAGGTTGGATTCAGGTGTGTCACAGACGACGATCATTGAAGGGGTGTAGCTTACTGCACAATGCAAAGGTCGTTGTGCCCTTGTCTCATTGACTGGTGATGGACACTAGAAAAATCGTCCAGTTGGCCTTGAAGCCCATCAAGGAGTCAAAACACTCCCCAGAGAGATCAAGATAATGAGACGCTCTGCATTCCTGCTTCAGGAACACTATGCCTCCCCATGATTCTCCCAACTGCTGTAATCTGAATGGGCCATGAGTACAGCGCCTTCTGGCTGTAGGAAAGTGTTGGCTGTATGACTGACAAGCAAATTGACCTTTTGTGTGAGGTCACTGAGCAAAAACCAAATGCTGAAATATTGATAGTATTGAAATGAACAAAATGTGCAACTTAAACATAACAATTTGGTTTTTATAGAGAGCAAAATATTTAGTTTATTAAAAGGTTATTTCATCTTGGATGGTATTAAAAAAAATCTTTTTACTGTGTTCAGTAAATTAAAGTGTGCTCAGAGTTTTTGCCCCGGTGCAGTTAGTGACCCCTGATTAATAAAGTGAACTACTGTAATACCCTCCAGGCGTGTGGCATGCAGTAAAAGCTTTTACTGAACTGTTAAATGTAGCTGGAGGAGGATTGTCATTCAACACAAGGCTTTAAGTCCATTCTACAGGGAACGAAAGGTTACAAATCAACTATTTTTTTTTTTTAAATAAGAAAATGTTTTTTATTTCAACAAAGAATCAGCTTGAGCTTTTCTGCTGACTACTTTCATATTTACTTATAGTACCATTGTTGGAAAAAATAGCAATAGGAAGGACACTGACACCATGAATCCAATTGATGTTGATTTTAATTCCCTATTTTTACATACTAAGTTTGGTACCTATTTTTAATCAAGGAGACTGAGAGCATACGGAGACACAAAGTATCATATATAGAGAGAGAGAAGAGCAGCAGAACACCAAAATGGAACTTAGTACAGTTACTCGTTCTGACCGACTGACTGAAGACTAAACTAAAAAAAGTCCCACGGTTATAGAGTGTCTTAACCGAAACATGGGGCGGTTACAGGGACTTCGTCACAATAACGGAAAAGAGAATTAGACAATAATAAAAGTAAAGACTAAGCAAAATGTCACAGTGACTCAGCTCACGGTAAACGCTGATAGAATCTCTAGACCAAAAGCTTACCATTTATCAGTAAGGAATTAGAACTGAATAGACCGTTATAAATGCATTTGATAAATCATACATTTAGTATCTACAAAACTAACTTCCATCATAACATGAGAATAGATAATAATAGAGAATAAAAGAGAATAAGATAATAATAATAAAAGCAATGACTAAGCAAAATGTCAGTGTCTGAAAGGAATGAGAACTAATAGAAGTGAACAGACACAGTTATAAATGCATTTGATAAATCATACATTTAGTATCTACAAAAACATGGAGTTATGAAATCACATTTCAAAATGGAGCAGGGGTGCTCACACTTTTTCAGCTTGCGAGCTACTTTTAAAATGACCAAGGTAAAGTGATCTACCTGCTAAAAAAATGTAAAACTTCAGTCAACCAACAATTATTTTTAACTTTATTGAGAATTGACAAAACACACATAATAATTAACTATTTACATTTTTTGTAGTAACGTTAGTTTAATTTGATGACTTGCACTAAATTGAATCATTAGAACAGTTGTGTGTGACCTGAATTTGTTGGTAAAAGAGTGATTTTTATGGGAGCAATTGAGCTTTGATCCAAATAATCAAGAATAAAAATGATGCTCTAATAAATTTTTCAATATTTATTGAAACTGAGTCGTGCAGTACAATATACAGGTGAGGAGTGGCGTGTTGCTTGATTTTGGTTGTAATAGAGCAATTTAGAATGAAGTTATGAATCATATTCTGGGTAAAACATATTTTGGATCTGGTCATTTGCAGACGGTCCCTAAGAGATTCCATGTCAGCGGGTTGCTCATAGACGGTAATGTTTCTGCGAATGCCGAGGGAAACTTGTTTTGATAAAAAACGTTTTGTAGTTTGTCCGCTACATAACACAGATTAAAAATAGGTGTTATTTGTTTACTAAGAACATTCTGGTCTCGAGCTATTGAGCAGAGAAAACCGAATCCGTGAATCTGTAGCTAACTTTACTGAACTGTGACGGGATGGATGATCGGCTGATATTGTTTCAATTTCACGCCGCGATCGACCGGTGCTACTGGTCGACGTAATGAGCACTCCTGCTCTGGAGGCTTCAGATGAGCTTCTTCAGGAATCCTTTGTTTGTTGAGATGGTCCTCGCTGCATCCGACAGCGCGACTAACAAATGTTTATAAGCGCATGCGCGGTGTTGAAGCATAAGTATAAAAAATCAATGGTTTTAACCAGACACAAGTGTTCTTTGAAAAGACTGATATTGCTCTGATGAACCTTGATCACTTGTATTGCAGATATACAGAAGTTTGTGAAATTTGATTTTACTGTTGTACTATACAATAACTTAAAGTGTCCAATACTTTATTATTATTATGTATTAAAATTATATTTGATATTATATTATTAATATTATTATTATTATTATTGTGTTAATGCTATTTATCTCTTTATTTTATATACATTTTATTTTAGCTGATAACTTTTTCTATGTTATAATCAGCAACTTTATGAGTTTCACTATTGTTAATGACCAGTACATGTGGAAGTTCCCTATGTTTTTATAGTTATTCCAAATCAACTGGGGGTGCGTGTGTTTGTACTTATTTTATGTATCTTATAATACAAATATATACAGGCATAAACCCATGTATTTATTTTTAGTAAATTATAATTGTTTACTGTTGTACAATTTTTGTACTAATCAGTACAATGTATTAACAATATGGTATAAATAGAATAGAATAATATATATTTTATATTTACATATATGTTACTTTCCCTTTCAGGAATACATTGGTTATGTCCACCTGCTCTCTGCTCTCACTACAAATCACAATGTCAAATAAAGCATTTTAATATTTAGTTTTAACATCCATTGCCGCACATGCATTGAACGTTTGTTACGTAGTCGCCCTGTCGGCTGCAACGAGGACTTCTTGTGTTTATTCAGCAGCTGAAGCTCTTGGAATCTGAGTCTGATATTGAGTTCTGAATAAAGAGAAAGAAAAATAAGTTACTTTGCTCAATATTTGTTAAATAACAAGAAACAATAAGAAAAAAACTTACAATACTTATAAAAAAAACTTACAATAGTTTCTTCAGTTTATATTTAAACTCCTCTCCCGAACCTCTTGAATTTCATCAGCCTTCAGACAAAGAGAAAAGATTAATTAACATTCTCTTCTGTAATTAATGTTTGGATTGACATGTTTTTCTAAACCCAGCAGCAGGAAATAAATGTTTTTACCTGGAGGAAACCCACACGAGCAATTGGAGAACATGCAAACGCCTTCCAGGTATGTCACCGACAAGGCCTAAACCTTCAAACTGGAAGGCCACAGTGCTACTAACTGTGCCACCCTTCTAATTTGTATTTTGTTTTAAATGAAATTGAAACTAGACACAAAATACAATATGTCGAGTTATTTCATTAATAATAATGAATGGACAGGTGTCACTTAAAAGTGTCCTCGAGGACACTGCAGACCGGTTTTGTGCGTGTGCACAAATATCTTTGATCTTTTTAAAACAGTTGATTCATTCATTTCCTGTACATTTTTAGCATGTATTAATGTTAAAACATACATGGAACATATATGTGTTTATTTGGAGGTCTATTACAATACTTTATACCTGATTTTGTTGTAAATATACGTTCAATGTTAGAGTCGGGCTGATAAAACTAACGGGGTAGAGAAACCCACACGTGTCGCAACATCAGTGCCACAGATGAACAAAATAAAAGAAAAGCAAATGGACTTGATGACGATGTTGAAAAAGAACTTTAGTGAGGAAAAGAGGAGTTACTGGAAACTGGAGTAGAGCAGGAGGACAGTGAAGGGGAGGATCTAGATCTAGGTCCACCACTCGCACCTCGCTGCCATCCCCCAGCATTTGATCTAGCATTTGTCCAGAGTATAACGGATTCGTCTGCCCACTCGTCGGGGGTAACTCTTCCTCATACTTTGATGAAGACCCCGACAAAGGCACGAGCTCTGCTGGCCCAATCAGTGGAGGAGGCATCACTCGCCCCCTATACTCCGCCCTGGTGATTCCGCCACCAAACCCATAAACGTGCGGCCCCACCAGAGTGGTCATCAGCATATCCGATACGGGACCCCTGACTGCACCCTGAAGCTTCCCGGGATCAGTCACTGGGTCCTTTGGACAATCCAGCAGGGTTACACGATTCACTTTTTGACCCCCCCCAGGTTTCGAGGCATTCTAGAGAACCCCGTCCCTTGGTCAGGCGCCTCACTCCTGCAAGAGGAGATCGATGCCCTTTTTAACAAAGGAGCGATCAAGCCGGTTCCTCCAGCCGATGCAGAAAGGGTTTTACAGCCCCTACCTTCTTGCACCCAAAAAGCAGGTAGGTTACGAAGTCTAAATCGAGTCTTGGCCAAGCTCAGATTCAAGATGTTTGACGGTCCGCAGCATTCTGCCATGCATTCGTCCTGGGTATTGGATTGTCAGGATAGACCTGAGGGACGTGTACTTTCATGTGGCGGTGGTGCACCGACACAGACCCTTCCTAAGGTTCTGTTTCGAAGGCCAAGCCTACCAGTACAAGTTCCTGCCCTTCGGCCTTGCCCTTTTCTAAGGTAGTGCGGGCTGACCTCGCCCGCTTCGCCGGGCAGGCATCCATATCCTGGAATATCTGGACAACTGGCTTGTGATAGCCGCGTCCAGGGGCCAGTTGATTACCCAGAGGGATATGGTCTTGGCGCACATATCACGCCTAGGGTTGCAGCTCAACTGGGAAAAAAGTAATCTCACTCCGGTGCAAAAGACCATTATAGAGTCTTTTATTATTTTCTCATTATAGAGCTGGACTCCGAGAACACGAGGGCTCAAGCTTATGGCAGAGCGCGCCCGGGCCTTTCTGTCTGCCCTTGAAGCTGTGGCTTTGGAGAGCATCGCCGTCACTTCTGGCTCCGATTTGGCTGCAACCCCGAAGGGCGGCAGATCCGAAAGCGAAGATGCAGAAGAAGGCGCCCCTCCCGATGCTGGAATGGATAGCAGATCATCTACAGGGTCATAAGAAGAAGCCAGTGAAGCCAGAGTAACACCGGAATCACGCACATCTGACTCGCGGGATCGCCTGACGTCATTGTCCCTGCGCTGTCAATCAAGGCCTTGGAGGAGCTAGCCCGAATCGGAGAAGCGGCAGCAACCAAAGCTTCGGTGTCCTCCTAATCGAAAAAGGACCTCCTGTACCTAAGTAAGCAGTTCCGGACAGCATTGCAGTGCAATCACTCTCACCTCACGAGAGCGACGCAGATGTGTTTGAAGCCCAAACACTCCACGCACTTCTCGTGACCGTCTTTCGACGGGATAAATCCCCCACAGCCAGGAGAGATGCAGATTTTACCCATCGCTGTGAAAATGAACTATATGAGACAAAACTGTAAAGTACTGGACAGACTCTTGCTGTCAATCAGAGGTGCAGTGGTTTGGTGGCTTAGCTATCTGGGCACTGAGGTAAGCAGCCTTTGATATTTCTTGTAAGTGTCGAATATAGAGGGAACCACCGTTCGCTCTGAGGAAGAAAGTAGAATTGTTTTGTTACTTACCATGTTTCAAGTATTCTTTTTATCATTCGTTCTTTTAAGCTATTTCTCTGTTTCTTTATTTTGGACGCGGCTCCTTTAAGAGTCCGCTGATGTGACTTTAAACCGGCATGGCACAGAGAGCAGCATTTTTTTATTGTTGTGGAAACCTTTTTTCTGTGATATTTGCAAACATTGTATGCCTGTTGTAGCATAGTGGGTATGTATTGAATATTTACAATTGCAGATCACTATTATTGAGACTTCCACTATTATTGAGACTATGTTACCAGTTTAGGGGTCGCCACAGCGAATCATCGGTTTCCACCTAACTCTGTCCTCAGTATCCTCTACTCTGAGCACCAACTAATGTCCTCTTTCAGCACATCCATATATCTCGTCTTTGGCCTTCCTCTTGACCTCTTGCCTGGAATCTCCATCTCCAACATCCTTCTACCAAAATAACCACTTTCCCTCCTCTGCACATGTCCAAACCATCTCAATCTGGCCTCTCTGACTTTGTCTCCAAAACAACCAACCTGAGCTGTCCCTCTGATGAGCTGGTTCCTAATCTTATCCATCCTTATCACTCCTAAACTGAACCTCATCTCTACTACTTTAATCTCTGCCTCTTGTCTCTTCCTTACTGCCACAGTCTCCAACCCATACATCATAGCTGGCCTCATTACTGTTCTGCACACCTTTCCTTTGATTCTTGCTGACACTCTGTCACACAACACCCCTGACACGTTTCTCCATCCACTCCAACCTGCTTGCACTCGTCTCTTCACCTCTTTTCCACACTCCCCGTCGCACTGGACTGTTGACCCCAAGTACCTAAACTCCTGCACCTTCTTGACCTCAGCCCCCTGTTCATCTATGGACATAAATGTTTGGATTTCTTTCTATATGTGAATTACTAGGGTTGATGCCGACATCTCGTGAAAATTTCATGTCAATAGCTCAATTAGAAATATTTTTTTTGAGAGAAATGTTGACGTGTTCAATACTTATTTTCGCTGCTGTATCCTGAACTACTCTGACATACTTCTCTGCCACTCCTGACATCCTCATACAGGACCATAGCTCCTCTCTGGGCACCCTGTCATAACCTTTTCTAAATCCACAAAGGCGCAGTGCAGCTCCTTCTGACCATCTCTGTACCTCTCCATTAACATTCATCAGTAGTGCTCTTCCTGGGCATGAAGCCGTACTGCTGAACTCATATTTTATAAGCTGGTTGTTAAAAAAACGTTTTTTTTGTGCTAATGTTTCTTAGTTAGCTTATATTTTTCACATCTTCTTAACGTTACATTAATACATTTAAATAAAGATTGAGGTTGTTTAAATTCATGATATAGTAAAAGAAAAGTACGTTTTCAACTGCGTTTCGACTGAAAGGGAACTTAGTCGCTTTTTCATTGTGGCATAAACTTGCCTGTGTGGACCCCCCTTTAAAACTGATTTTACACCTGCAAAGCAGAATTGCAGCGTTTCACCTGTAGATGGTGAAAAGGTTTCTAGAGGTACCCTTAAGGATAGGCTGGCATGCTGTAGCAAGTATTATTCTCCGTAAGCTTGAAGGAATGGGACTGGACAAAGCTCTCTTTGTAATGTACACCACTAAACTTGACACTTCAGCTTTACCTGTTTTTTATAAGAATGTTTTATAGTCTGGAGCCTGTTCAGAGTGTACCGAGCTGAAGAGCATACATTTTCCTGCATACTTTCCTGGATTTTCCTGGACTCTGTGGTGTTCTCATCGAGCACAAACTGATCTCACTGCGACAGCTTATTGAAATTGGAGGCATGGACTTTACATTAGGACTGAAATCGGTTCGTACGGCAATATCCATACTGAAAAAGTTGCCAAATATTTTAAAAGCATGGAAATGAAATGGAAATGCTAACAGAGTACTGTACTGGAACCTGTGTTCCAAACCCTGACGATCCTTTCCCTCGTTTATGTCCGTTTGTTGATGTTGAAGAATGCTATTCCCCTTTCCTGGAAAATCCTGCTAATCTGTGTAAAATGTGTCTGGAATGTTGTGGGAAAGATTTGTATAAATTGTGTGTTTTAGCTTTGGAAAAAAGATTCTAAACACTAAAGTAGGTTCTCCTTGGAGAGAATATTTTAAACTGGGTGAAGAAAAGAAACCTGAGTGGAGGGCGTGGAGAATCCTGCAGTGGAGAATCCTTCATGGGGCTGTAGCAGTGAGTGCCTTATCTCTGTGATGAATAAACCAATTAATTCTAAATGTCCTTTCTGTTCTTTTAACCTCTTAAGCCCTGAGGCCTATTTTCCGAAAATCCTATACTTTTACTTTTTAAGGCATTTCTCAGCTTTTACAAGGTCTAAAACTGCAAATCTTGGTATCAAAATGAAGATAGGTTCTTGGGGAGTGGTGTGGATGAGTTAATTTGACAGTCAAGAACACTGGGTAAGAGTAATTGATGTTGGAATGGCCAAAAAATGAACTCCGCCTAAAAAAACCCCACATGTTTCCTCTAATATCTCCTTATTTTACTTATAATGAAGCAAATAAACACAATCAATTGTAACCACTACATGTCAAGGACATTTGTAGCAAGTTTGGTGTCCATACTACAAGAAACTAATATTCTGTACAGGTTTTGATTGAACAAAGTTCAGGCGTAATCCATGTTGGCACAGTTTGGCACAATTTGGCACAATAATTGAAATATGGAAAAAATCTTGTCCAAAGCTTCAGCTACGTTCATGGTCTTCTTTTCTGGCTTACGGGACATGATTTCAGCAAAAAAAAACTCCTAAAGAAACGCTGTAAAAGGGGGGTGGAAGCCCATTTACGGCTTCTACGTGCGCTTTGCGTAACCTCCCATTCACAGGCACTCTCGACGTTCGAGCTTCCGCGTGTCCCTACCCCCCGACCATCTGTCCAATCCAGGAGCTCTATACATCGTTCAAAAGCTTTGAATCTGGAGAAGCCAATGATCTCCACCATTTTGAGATGGACAGGATCGCCAACGAATCACACGACGCGCAGCTTGGAGAGACCCGCTCTTACGCACGGGGAGTGTCTCCATATTTGGTGATGTTGTTTGGAGAGCTACAGAAAAGAGCCAAAATGGAGTTTCCGCGAAGCTATCGACCGGACATAACAACAAACGGACTTTTATCGCTATGGAAATAACTTTTGTTGAAAAAAACGGCAAAGGTAAGACAAGATTTACATGTTTGCATGGTTTTTGCTGGTTGTTAGCTTTCATTTGATGCCATGGTTTTGGTGTTTCCGTTTATATTGTGGATACATATCGCACTTAAACAAAAACTTGGTCATGAATTATACTCCGGATATGTTGTTGTTTATTTGCATGGCGTTCGAGCTGTGGTTAACGGATATGAAATTGAATTAGATACGTTTTTAGAGGAGTTTCCGCTGAACACAACAGTATATAATATGTGTGGGTTATTCTCAGGGTTAGTGAGCTATGAGCGAAAATGTAACGCACAAGGGGGCAAGTCCCCGGTACCGGGGACTCTCGAGCTGAAGAGGTTAAAGAAACTATTTATCACGCCTATTTGAATTGTGAGAGACTGAAACCAATGTCTGCTGTGCTAGAAGATGTTTTTAGAAAAAGTGTTTTTAACTAGAAACGTTTATTATGGGGTTTAGATATGTAAGAAGAAAGAGGTTTGTTTGTGAAGCTTTAAATTTTGTTTTGGGAAAAGCCAAGTTTGCCATCTACACAAGCATAAAGAAAATGGTGGAGGAAGAGTCATGTCAGAACGTTGTATTGTTAAATCTAGAATTATGGTTGAATTTCTATATCATCAGTCCATCAATGGTTTAGAGATTTTTAATCAAATATGATGTATTAACATAGCACTGGCTCACATCGAAAATGGTGAACTAATCTTCTCTGACTTTAATGAGTAAGGTATTAGTTTAAAGATTTTATTTGTAAATGAGTAAATGTTGTGAATTCAGTAATAAATGTTCAGTAATCCCTCTCCCTCCCTCCCTCTCAACAGTAAATGTTATATTAATTATTACAATAACGAACTCACTGTAGTTTCTCGAGGAGACAGCGAGGATCCTTCAGTAGATCAGAGAGCAGCTTCACTCCTGAATCTCCAGGAATATTCCAGTTCAGATACAGTTCTCTCAGGTGTGAGGGGTTTGATCTCAGAGCTGATCCCAGAGCAGCAAAACCTTCCTCTTCAATTCCACAGTTCCACAGACTTCAAACAAAAGAGAAAAGATTCATTAATATTCTCTGCTGTAATTAATGCAACAGCAGTTAAAGGATCACTTTTGTTTAAAAACATAAAATTATTTTAAAACATTACAAAGATCATTTACATTTTACTTGATATTTTTTACTCATTCATTTGTTTTAAGAAAAGACAACTATTTAACAATTAGGTTCTAATGAATCAGACACAATAAATCCTCTGAAGACTATTTTACTTTTTTTCTTTACTTTCACACAATAATGACTGAACCTCTCACCTTTTAAAAGGAAAAAATTTAAATTGATTCATAAACTTAAAATTATAAAGTCATTCTGCTCGTTCGCTCACTCACTTTTTGAAAAACAATAAATAATAATAATAATAAACTCACTGTAGTTTCTCGAGGTGGAGGCGAGGATCCTTCAGTAGATCAGAGAGCTCCTTCACTCCTGAATCTCCAGAATTATTCCATCTCAGATTCAGTTCTCTCAGGTGTGAGGGGTTTGATCTCAGAGCTGATCCCAGAGCAGCAAAACCTTCCTCTTCAATTCCACAGCTCCTCAGACTTCAGACAAAGAGAAAAGATTCATTTAAGATTCTCTGCTGTAATTAATGTTTGGAACGACATGTTTCTCTAAACCAGCAGCAAAAAATAGAGTTTCTCTTTTGTTTTAAATGCATGTAACCATTTTAAAATGATGCCATTGGTTTCATTAAGTTTGTAAAGTTCTTTTTGAGGAAGAAAGATGAGGCTGGTTTTAAATCAACAAGAGGTTTTCAGATGATGAATGCTGATTAATGTGAGCAAAGAAATGAATTTATAAACATGTTTAGAGTAATAAACATTTTTATAAACAAGTGCAGGCTTCTCCTCGTTGCTTTTACGTGTTTTATTTACTTTTCTCTTGAACACTTTTACTATCGCCTCACTGAAGGCTGAGAAGAGAGTAAAGGTGTATGAACTCGGGAGAATGAAGCGCATTGATGTGCTGTTTCTCCAGGAACATCCTCGACCGGAGCAGGGAATGGCCGGAGCAGTTTCTTCCGGGTCATCACCAGAGCAATAGTGCTCGAGTGACCTGACGTCAGAGGGTGAAAGTGATGTCCGGGTGCACTACATATATATTAGAAAAGACAGATGATGCTTTTAAAATTTAAAATAATTTTGCTTTTTATAATGTTGATATTTATACATTTATAAAAATGGTCTTTTGATTAATTTATTATGGATTACATTTTATTAAATAATATATTATAAAAGATTATTCAATTTTTTTCCCAATGGGGTTTTGTCAGTGAGATGAATCATTTAAAAATAATAACTACCGTATTTTTCGCTGTATAAGACGCACCGGCATATGAGACGCACTTTTAAATGGGGAAGACCTAGAAAAAAAGATTCTGAACCAAATACTGTAGTAAAATATTTTATATAAACTGTGTAAAAGTTAACAGGAGTTTTAAGAACAATTATATGCCAAACATGAAACATGAACAGTCAGTAAACAGTTAAAATGGCAAAAAAAGGCTGTAATGTTTCATACATGCTCCTTACGATCCGCACTATGGTAGGATTGATGAGCAGAGATGGGCGATGACGTCAGCGCGCACCGACGGCTCCGGAGTGTGATGGGAATTTTCCTATATGATACTACCATCTAGTGGTCATTTAGAGAAATGTAATTTGAGAAACTTTTAAGAGGCACGTCATATTTCAGTCCCGTCCTTCTTCCAGCGCTTGTCTTACTTTGAGAGGCTCGAGGTTCTTCTTCCAATGCGGATAACACGTGTGTTGGAAATGCATTGAGACTGCTAAATCTTTACAATAAATAGCCGCATTTGCTGTGTTCTCTCTCAAAGTGTTTATTGTCAATTGAGAAGGTATATTTTTTACCATAACAGGAGCTAGGCCAAAGCCGCGGCTTCTCTTACGCCTCTCCTACGGCCGTGACCTCCCTCCACTCCGCGGCGCTTTGCATTCGCCGTATAAGACGCACCAACTTTTCCCCCTCAGTTTTAGGGAAGAAAAAGTGCGTCTTATACAGCAAAAAATACGGTAAGTGGCTTTTAAAACATTAAAAGCTTAGTTTATAAATGTTTTACTATTCCTCAATAAAACATGATATTAATGTTATTAACCGCATTATATAGATCCCTATAAACCATAAATAAAAGATTTATAGTTATATTTAAAAACGGGCCACAAATATTTAATAAACTAAAAACATAACCTCATAAATATTAATGAACTGCTTAATAATGTTTAATTAATGACTTGTGTAGTTATTATAAAGTCCTATCAATAAATTTCTCTCTCTCTCTCTCTCTCTCTCTCTCTCTCTCAACACAGTAAATATTATATGAATTATTACAATAATGAACTCACTGTAGTTTCTCGAGGAGACAGTGAGGATCCTTCAGTAGATCAGAGAGTTCCTTCACTCCTGAATCTCCAGGATTATTCCCGCTCAGATTCAGTTCTCTCAGGTGTGAGGGGTTTGATCTCAGAGCTGATCCCAGAGCAGCGAAACCTTCCTCTTTAATCCTGCACCTCCCCAGCCTTCAAACAAAGAGAAAAGATTCATTAATATTCTCTGCTGTAATTAATGTTTGCAACAACACTAGAACTGGGTGAAAAAAAAAGCCTTTTCAAATCAATTTTCTTGCACCCATATTTAACAGATAACATAGAAATTCTTCTCAACACACACAATTTTTTAAATTACTTTTAATCCAGTAATTAATTGATACATTTTGGTCTAATTGTTTTTTTTTACCATAAAAATAAATAGGAACCACCTGATGTGGTGTTTCCTCCTCTCGGTGGAAGCAGTGATTTTTTATAGTTATTTATTTTTCCCATGGAGCAGTTTGCATCGATTACATCAGTACAGGAGGGTGTGAAAAGGGAAGCGGATGTGAGAGTGGATGAGAGATTTAGGTGAGGTTCACGAGTGGGAAGACAATGAAGTCCGTTATAATACAAATGATAGATCACGGATGGGGAGTGGACAGAAATGTACGCATCACATAATGACCTAATCTACACTGAATGGAGACACACAGACACTAAATAAATAAGTGAATGCAGCACAAAGCAGCCCCGGACAAGAAACCCAATCCACAAGCAGCAAACCAACGTCCCGTGTGCCACCTCCAGTCCTCTGCAGCCCAGGTGCAATGCAAGCTCCGCCACAAACCAGGCCAAGAGCCACCCAATGAGCCAGTCCACCCACCACAAGGCGACATGATCAGGGGTCCCGGAGAACGACGGCGCCCCCCTGAGAGGAACATCCCGGGCGCAATTATTACAATAATGAACTCACTGTAGTTTCTCGAGGTGGAGGCGAGGATCCTTCAGTAGATCAGAGAGCTCCTTCGCTCCTGAATCTCCAGGATTATTCCCGCTCAGATCCAGTTCTCTCAGGTGTGAGGGGTTTGATCTCAGAGCTGATCCCAGAGCAGCAAAACCTTTCTCTTGAATTCCGCAGCTCCACAACCTTTAGACAAAGAGAAAAGATTCATTAATATTCTCTGCTGTAATTAATGTTTGGAACGACAGGTTTTTCTGAACTAAGCAGGAAACAAATGATCACTTTTGTTTTAAATAATAATTATTTACAGACTGTAATGTGACGGTCTAATAGTGTATTGAATTATTAAAGTTTTCGATCCTCTTTTGAGAGGTTTTCATTACAGTAAACAAATTAGGAAAAAAAACACTTTCTTTTGAATTATCTGTGGTACCTGCACATTTGTGGCATATACAGTGGCGCAGCGGGTCCTGCAGCCTTTCAGTAGGAAGGTCACTGGTTCGAGTATGCATGAGGCAAAAATAATGTGCCAGATGTTCTCTTATTTATCTGACTCCATTTTTTTTATAAGAAGGTTATTGTTTACCTTTATCATTAGCTTTGATTAATGCTATAGTAAACTATGTATTATTAATTGTTAATAATTAGAGAAATGCCCTTACTTGTTATAATTAACCCTTTAAACCTTTGTTACATAATGTGATACTTTAGTTTCTGGCATTTAACATTATTGTAGAAACCGAGAGAATAACTTAGTTACAAAGCAAAAAGGTCCAACAACAGCAGCGGCTACGTGATCTGAAAAGGCTCTAAACCTTCCAGATCACGGCTTATCATAGACGAATCGCCGCAAGCTCCTCTTGCTTTCTTGCTAAAGTACCATCCTGATCAAAGTCCACTCTCACGGGAGGCTCTAGTTGAAATGTAAATCAGACAGCATGTTCGAGAGACCATGTGACCATACATGGTGTTTCTCAGAGACGAAGTGATCAAATCTGGTGTATCTTTCAGAGGCAGGCGCCACTGCTGAATTAAGGTAATCTCAGGTGTGTATTGTAATCGTTTTAACACAAAGCAGTTTCAAGGAATTGTTGATAATCTCAACCCCCCCCCCCCCGACTTAAACTCCTTGCAACACTGTTAGATTTCTGTTCTGAGTTGTTTACAAGATCACAAACGTTATTGTGTATAAATGTATATAAATATATGCATAATTATTCACATCAATCTTTTTCACTATTTTTCGCCAAAGCGCGCTACAGAACCCTGAGACCCTGTCAAGGAATGTAGCAGTGGTGGACAAAGTACACAAACCAAGTACTTGAGTTAAAGTAGAGATAGAGTAGGTAAAAAATACTTTTCCTGATAAACTAGAAAGGGTTACCTTTTCAATGACACCAAGGACAATAATTTAACCCAAAAAATGTGAGAGTTACAGCCATTTTATTTTGGGTATGCCTTTTTCGGAACTTTGTTCAAAAAGAGGGGTGGGTGTTAAATGATCATGAGCTCAAAATCTTTACAACCAAATGAAATGACTATTTCAGAGTTGGTGTTTTCGAGTTAAGGTATATATTTAACATAGTTGCAAGTTCAAGTTTAAAAAAAAAAAACCTTTTCATCTCTAAACTATTAAACACGGTTCACAAGTTTTCTTTTACTATATTGTACCTAAATAAGTAAATATAGACTCTGCACTGACTAAAACTGTACCTGCGTAAATTTAACCTGGTTGTATCAGATTACCGTAACAGAAACTAGTTTTGGGAGTTTCTTCCATCACTTCATGAGTGCACACCTGCATCAACTTAGCCCTGGTTGCGCAAACAGTATTGGCATGTAAAACGCAATGCAGTTGTCCAAAGGAGGGCTTAGAGTCCCGGAAGCCTGAAGGACCCCTGGATCAAGGATCAAAATCAACGGCTTTTATTCATATGCGTATGATTTTACATGGAATCTGGACCGGTGTTAAATCCTTGGCTGTCTCACATAATGGCACACAAAAACTGTGTATTCATAAATATTTCTCATAAACACACTGGAAAATGGTTTATTTATGAAAACAAACAGTGCGCCAACATCCAGATGTCGTCATGCTGGCACGTCTGAAAGAGTCCTGAATTGACATTTTATCAATTTTTTTTTTTTTTTATTTACCGGTATTTGAATTATATTTCAACCAGGACTGGAAGTCGTTAAACAACACTAAAATGTTTGCTGGAATGTTGAATTTAAGCTTTGTATTAACTTTGTAGTGGTTAGCTAAAGATACTTGCACTGTTCAAGGCCACACAGGGCTTTGTTAAAACAAATATAATTGACGGGGAAGTCTCACAACACTAAAAGCATCAGCTGTCCTTGGTTGAGGAAGCGAGGGACCAGAAGGGGAGTAGTGGGTGGAGACAGCATCAACACCTGAAAAGGGCTACCAGCGAGTCCTCGTCCTGAAAAGCAAAGCTTGGCAGGGACGGGGAGAGCCATTGTTTCCCACCAAGAACGGGGCTAACGGAACAGGGTAATACTAGCCGCCTGAGAAGGGAGCTGTGTCTGATACACAGAAAGGGAGCATCTGGGTAGGGGCTCCAGAATCCGGATCCTAGTTCTATAGGGACCAAGGCCAAAGACAAAGACCTCCTAGAGAACTTGGCAGAGTTGACTGCTCCGCTCAGTCAGATGCTGGAGAGGGGAGGAAGATGTTACAAGAGTGCACTTTCTAGCGAAGGAAGAGCGCTGCAAGCCACACCCACACTGTTCCCTAAGGGTGACTGCCACCACTCAGGGCCACAGAGGGAACAGAGCCCACATCAAGGTTGTAAAATTTGATGAAGGTATTGGGTGTTGACCAGCCTGCAGTTCTAAATATGTAGGTGAGTGAGAGCCACCAAGCCAGGGTCCATGAAGCAAAACTGCTGCGCATGGAGTGGGCCCTCCACTGAAGAGGGCAGGGCTTCTCACACACTACTAGTTAGCTAGCTGACTAGCAACCACAATCCAGTGGGCTAACCGCAGCTTGGAGACTGTGGACCCATGACGCTTGCGCTGGCCTCCTGAGCATATTGAAGAGCAGCTGAAAGTTGTGAAACTCATGGGTTCTGTCCAGGTAGACCAGAAGGGGTCAAACTGTACACAAGGAACCCAAGCAGGGCTTGCCAGGCCACCAACCGGTTCCAGATGGATTAATCCAAGCCTGGGCCTAATGAAAAAAAAAGAAGAATTTGGTGCCGAATCCTAGGCAGGGCTTGTTGGTGGACAATGTATAGAGATCTTTGACCCATTACACTGAGGCCAAGGCCAGCTCCTGACCGATTTCCCTTGAAGGTGGGAGGCAAAAATTGCGGCGGCATAGACCTTGAGGGATGAAGGGGATAGTCCCCGATCTAACCCCCCCTGGAGAAAGGTCAACACAACTCTGATAGGGCATCGATATTAGGTGTCAAATCCTGAGTAGCAGCACATTCAACTATTACATTCAAGTGTTGTTGGTTAATATGTTAACCTTGAGTGCTACTTCGTTTGATTATTGTTTATTGCAGAGAACACCGGTTCACAAAGATAAGTTGTCCCAAACATGGATAGAACCTTTGCAGCCATGGCTGTTAATTTGGGGGTAACCTGGCACGAGATATTGATAACACGTATCTTATTCCACAGACCCAAATTTATTCTTCATAGTGGAATCACACTGCAAGTCAGTAAGCTCAAGTTGAATGTCAGCAGGAAATATGACTGAGAAATGTGTCAAACTGGCGGTGATTTAGACCGCACGCTCTGATGAAATTGACAGTTTTCTACAACCACACTCATAACATGGTCCATTTGCAGTGTTTTGCAACATAACGTCTCCGTTAACAGAATATTTAAAAAAAATTTCCATTTTGCTGGAGTCTCACAAATAGGTACAGGGGTACTCTGAGATACGAAATTAATCTGTTCCAGGGTGGCTTTCGTTTCTTGAACATTTCATGTTTTACATGTAAAAAGCCTAATGTGTGCAACAGCTAGTGATGTGTCGTTCAAGAACGATTCGTTCTTTTTGAACGAATCTTTAATGTGACTCCGTATGAACGAGTCGTGTTGGAGAGGGATTCGTTCATTTGCGCATGCGCATCATTCTTGTGGTTTTCCGAGCGTAACCCGTTCATCATCAATGACAGAAGACCGAAAAGACCCGAATGACTCGAAAGATGAACTAATCTTTTCTGTTTCCGGCTCATGGCCGCTCCGTAATGTTAACCAATGCAGCATGAGCCGGAAAGAGAAAAGACCGAAAGGACCCGGAGGACTCGCAAAAAGAACGAATCTTTTCTGTTTCCGGCTCATGACCACTCCGTAATGTTAACCAATGAAGCATGAGCCGGAAAGAGAAAAGACCGAAAGGACCCGGAGGACTCGCAAAAAGAACGAATCTTTTCTGTTTCCGGCTCATGGCCACTCCGTAATGTTAACCTATGCAGCATGAGCCGGAAAGAGAAAAGACCGAAAGGACCCGGACTCGCTAAAAGAACGAATCTTTTCGGATCCCGGCACTGTAGCGGTCACGTGACAAAAGTGCTAAAGAAGCCAGTCCGGACTGAGTGCACGGACTGCACACGTTAACATCAGAGTGAAGTAATTTTGTGTCGAACAAAAGAGATTTAAATCTAAAGAAAACAGATCAGAGTTTGGGTAAACCAGACTAAAAGACCCAGGTAGGCTTTAGTAATATATTTATATTCATTTTAAATTTAGCATTATAGTTTTGTCTTATTTGTAGTGTGATTCGCGTTTGTGTAAAACGCTAGTAGATGTGGAAGTAACACACAACATTTATTGATATTTTAGTAAAATGAACGAAATGACTCGAAAAAAGATCCGTTCATTTTACTGAACGAGACTCAAAGAACCGAATCCGTAAAATGATCCGAACTTCCCATCACTAGCAACAGCTCTTAGAAACAACAGCATAAGTTGATAAAAAAATGGAAAACCAGAGGGGAAAAAAAAAAATCGATTAATGTTTCTTCAATCCTTAAATCTACACGTTGTTAAATTAATACATGATAATAAAACAGATTAAATTACATGAAAAATACGTAATATGTACACAAAAGTGAAACCTTACCTTGTGTGAGGCAAAGTGTCTGAGGAGGAGGAACGGGTGGCAGAAAACACTATGGCACTAGAAAGTTAACTTTCTCAAGATATTTTACGAATTACTAACACCAACACGGTTTCAACAACGAGTGTAGACAGTACCGAGCGTACTGGAGTGAGCGAGTCACAGGGTTTCTCTAACTTACGCTATAGAACAGCACTTTCCACATTATAAAAATAATTTCTTTTACAACACATTATTGGTAATCTATATATAATGTTTCACTTGATTTAAAACGGATTTAAACAGTTTTAAAGCATATCAGCCCCTTTTAGCACTGTCTGCAATGGGAGAATGGAGCGCCAGGACCCTGAAGCGCAGTGCGCCGTCAGACCTAACAAGCGGATAATAGAGCAGAACTGTTGGTGTTTTTCTTATCTTGGAATGTGTTCATACCTCGAAACAAAATATTTCCTGAGAGACCTTTCGTAACTCGAAGCATTCGTTTCTCGAGGTACCACTGTACCTTCCCGCACAGTTTAATCCCGCAGGAATGCAGGTCTCATGAACACGAGCTGTTCAATATTTGGTTGAGTTTGGGATAAGTTAAGTCTTAAATTGTTTTTTTTCACACAAATCGCTGCATTGAACATGAAAGAAGAAGCTGGTGATAAAAATCAAAAGTACACGTAGCAAAAATTATGGATGTTGAGCGGTTTGGAGACTGATCACAGGAAGCTGTTTAACAAAAATTTAGAAAAGAATGGATCTGTGTTGCGCTATTTGTTTCCTGTGCAAAGTCTCAATAGGATGAGCACCACCGAGCGGCTCGTTTTCTTCCTTCTCATGTAAACAGAGCCAGATTTCATTGGTCGTTCTCCTTGTGAAAAACTACTCATTCGGCCTGAATGTGTGAGCTCCTGTTGCCGCTCATGGTTTTTGATCGAGGCACGTCTTTGCACAAAAATTCGGATCGGTGTGTACTGGCCTTTAAGCTGAGCTCAAACTGCTCTTAACGCTGTCTGCGTACCCCATGGGGGAATGCTAACCACTGTTTGGGAACCATTGATCAAACCATTGTTCTTCATCTACTTTCGGCTGTTCCCAGTTTAATGGTCGCCACAGCGAATCATCCATTTCCACCTAACTTGGTCCTCAGTATCTTCTACTCTTGCACCAACTAACTTCATGTCCTCTTTTAGCACATCCATATATCTCGTCTTTGGCCTTCCTCTTGACCTCTTGACTGGCATCTCCATCTCCAACATCCTTCTACCAATATAACCACTATCCCTTCTCTGCACATGTCCAAACCATCTCAATTTAGCCTCTCTATTTTTCCAAAACAACCAACCTGAGCTGACCCTCTGATGTGCTCGTTCCTAATCTTGTACATCCTCGTCAGTCCTAAACTGAAGCTGACCTTCAACTTTCCAGGTGTTACCCACTTGCTCTCTGCTCTCACTACATCATTGTCCAAGGAGATTCCTGTCTCACCTCATCTGTCAACCTGTCCATCACCATAGCAAATAAGAAGGGACTCAAAGCTGATCCTTGATGTAGCCCCACATCCACCTTGAACTCTTTTGTCTGACCTATAGCACATCTCACTCCTGTCTTACTCCTCTTGTACATATCCTGAACTACTCTGATGTACTTCTCTGCCACTCCTGACATCCTCATACAGGACCATAGCTCCTCTCTCAGCACCCTGTCATACGCTTTTTCTAAATCCACAAAAACGCAGTGCAGCTCTTTCTGACCATCTATGTACCTCTCCATTAACATTCTCAGAGCAAAAATTGCATCAGTAGTGCTCCTCCTGGGCATGAAGCCATACTGCTGCTCAAAAAATATCCACTACCCTTCTTAGCCTATCTTCCACTACTCTTTCCCAAAGTTTCATTGTGTGGCTCATCAACTTTATGCCTCTGTAGTTGTTACAACTCTGCACATCACCCTTGTTCTTAAAGATTGGCACTAGGACACTTCTCCTCCATTCCTCAGGCATCTTCTCACTCTCTAAAATCCTGTTGAATAATCTAGATAGGAACTCCACTGCTATCTCTCCTAGACACTTCCACACCTCCACTGGTATGTCATCTGGACCAACAGCCTTTCCACTCTTTATTCTCCTCAGAGCCTTTCTCATCTCATCCTTTCTAATCTTTTCGACTTCTTGCTCTACAATATTCACCTCTTCCCCCCTTCTGTCCCTTTCATTCTCCTCATTCATCAACTCCTCAAAATACTCTGTGATGGGAATTTTCCTATGTAATGCCTCCATCTAGTGGTCATATTGAGAAATGTAATTTGAGAAACTTTTTAGAGCACACGTCATACTTTAGTCCCGCCCTTGAGGCGAAACGAGGGTTAGAAAAGCGCTTGCTCTTCTCTCTCGCTCTCTCTCTCTTGCTCTCGTGCGCTGATCGACTCTCTGAGATCGGTCTCTTTCTTTCTCTTCTTTCCTATCTTTATATATTCTTTTTCTTTCTTTTTCTTCTTTTCTCTTCCGGCGCTCGTTTATATTTTTAATAGGCTCTTAATATGCGCTAAACCACGTTCTTCTTCCATGTTAGAGTCACATGTGTAGGAAATGCGTTGAGACTGTTAAATCTTCATAATAAATAGCCGCATTTGCTGTGTTCTCTCTCAAACGGTCTCCAGTGTTTATTATCAATTGAGAAGGTATATTTTTACCATAACAATTTGCCGTTCCTGGAGATTAAGAACCAAACACTTTTGGAGTCGAATGAATTGTCTCGTGCGACGTTGGAAGACACGTGCATGAAAAGAAATTCCTGGACTGATTTGGCCGGTCAGCATACATCTGTTCAGCGTTGGATTCAAAGGCGAGTAAAATTCTAATATCTCAATTACTAATTCTTGTGCACACTAGTTTTGCAGTGAACGTGGTACCATGTGCGATTGATGAGTGTTCCGGAAATAAGGGTTAATTATAGGTTGCTCTGCGTACGGATTTTTGCTTTAAGCGTTTGCTTATAGCAACAATTTGAGCAACATATAATTGATTGCTGGTCGACGTAATAGGAGTGTAACTCTACAGAGGGTTCTCCGCGATATAGAGTGATAATGTTCACTGAGAGAGAGATGGGATCAGAGCACAGCAAAGTCGCGCAGCAACAAAAAAGCGCTCGAAAAAGTAACTAAACTATCTGAACGTGAAACTTATGCAACGTAATAATGAGGAAGATGCTTTGACTTAACCTCTTCAGCCCGAGAGTCCCCGGTTCCGGGGACTTGCCCCCTTGTGCGTTACATTTCCGCTCATAGCTCACTAACCCTGAGAATAACCCACACATATTAAATACTGTTATGCTCAGCGGAAACTCCTCTAAAAACGTATCTAATTCAATTACATATCCGTGAACCACAGCTCGAACGCCATGCAAATAAACAACAACATATCCGGAGTATAATTCATGACCAAGTTTTTGTTTATGTGCGATATGTATCCACAATATAAACACAAACACCAAAACCATGGCATCAAATGAAAGCTAACAACCAGCTGAATCCAGCAATCAGCAACTCATTTACATGACGCAAAGTATTTCACAGCAGGGAGCGAAAGTTCCCCGAAAAAACGCCAGCAAAAACCAAGCAAGCATGTAAATCTTGTCTTACCTTTGCCGTTTTTTCAACAAAAAGTTATTTCCATAGCGATAAAAGTCCGTTTGTTGTTATGTCCAGTCGATAGCTTCGCGAAAACTCTATTTCGGGTCTTTTCTGTTGCTCCTTGGTCTCATAACATTACCAAATATGGAATGACTCCCCGTGCGTAAGAGGTGGTCTCTCCACGCTGCGCGTCGTGTGATTCGTCGGCGATGCTGTCCGTCTCAAAATGGTTGAGACCATTGGCTTCCTCAGATTCAGAGCTTTTGAACGATGTATAGAGCTCCCGGATTGGACAGATGGTCGGGGGGTAGGGACACTCAGAATCTCGAACGTAGGGAGTACTGTGAATGAAAGGTTCCGAAAAGTGCAGCAAGATGGCCTAAATGAACTTCCACCCCCCTTTTACAGCGTTTCTTTAGGAGTTTTTTTTGCTGAAATCATGTCCCGTAAGCAAGAAAAGAAGACCATGAACGTAGCTGAAGCTTTGGACAAGATTTTTTCCATATTTCAATTATTGTGCCAAATTGTGCCAACATGGATTACACCTGAACTTTGTTAAATCAAAACCTGTACAGAATATTAGTTTCTTGTAGTATGGACACCAGACTTGCTACAGATGTCCTTGACATGTAGTGGTTACAATTAATTGTGTTTATTTGCTTCGTTATAAGTAAAATAAGTAGATATTAGAGGAAACATGTGTTTTTTTTGTAGGCGGAGTTCATTTTTTGGCCATTCCAACATCAATTACTCTTACCCAGTGTTCTTGACTGTCAAATTAACTCATCCACACCACTCCCCAAGAACCTATCTTCATTTTGATACCAAGATTTGCAGTTTAGGCCTTGTAAAAGCTGAGAAATGCCTTAAAAAGTAAAAGTATAGGATTTTCGGAAAATAGGCCTCAGGGCTTCAGAGGTTAATATACTTTTAAAGTGAAAAGTGTGATTTGTGATAAAAACTCTTAAAACTATACAAAATGAAGAAGCTATTCAAGAAGACCACATGGTCCTCTTCCTGCTTTTTTTCAAATCTCAATGGCTGCTCTAACAAAGGAAACTTCCCCCCAGCAATAAAATTCCGAGGTGAGTGCTGGAGGTTGTGGGGGTTTTATGACTTGAGTAGAGAGAGATGAAGAAGCAGTGTGGAAAACAATAGAATTGACTAATACAGATGTTGGACAAGTATTTAATGATGAGAAAAACTCAGAGTAATATTACTGTATAAAAAAAATAATTTTATGAATTTTTTAATGCAATATTATAATTATACAATGCAATAATTCTCCTGTGAGAACTTATATTTTCAGGTACTGGGAGAACCTGAACGATGGAGATTCGTGCAAGACTTAAAAGCTGTAAACGATGCGGTAATATCGAGAACATTGAATATACCAAATATTCAAACTTTGATTTCTTCTATCCCTTCTGAGTGTGAATGGTTTTCTGTGGTGGATCTGGCCAATGTTTGTTTTTTATTTTTGTGTGTGTGCATGTTGACAGTCAATTCTGGTTTGCTTTTCTTTTTGAAGGAAAAGCCTGTGTCAAGGGTACTGTGAATCTTCAACAATCTTAGAAATAGTTTAGAGAGTTTAGAGTTAGGTTCTGGATCAGTACTTTTACAGTACATTGATGACTGTCTGATTGCAAGCCCAACAGAGAAGCAATGTGAAGAAGACACAGTGAAACTGTTGAAACATCTAGCACAAGATGCACACAAGGCAAGTATTTCTAAATTGCAGTTTGTTCAACAGGAAGTAAAGTTTTTGGGTCATTTGATCTCAAAACAACTGGAGGTGAGTAGAGTGAGGGCAATAGAGAACATTCCGAAACCGACGACAAAGAAGCAACTTTTGTCTTTTCTAGGAATGTGTTCTTATTGCAGGACTTTCATTCCTTATTTTGCTTGCTTAGAGGCTCCTCTAAGTGAAATCATCCATGGGAAAGGTTTGTTGCCGAACAGTGTTATTACTTGGACACCAGCAGCAGAACATGCATTTCAGGACTTAAAAAAAGAGTTTTTACATCAACTCTTTGTACTTTCTGATTCTACCAGACCTTTTGTTCAAACAGTGAATGAAAAAACATGGATGCATGACATCTGTGTTATTGCAGGATCATGGAGGTAAGTTACGACCGGTTGCTTATTTCTCCTCAACATTGGATCCAGTTGCTGCAGGACTTCCATTATGCTTGCGTTCAGTCGCGGCTGCTGAAAAAGCAGTAAATTCCTCACGAGACATTGTTGGGTATGGTGAGTTGACACTGCTCGTACCACATTCTGTCTCGCAGTTGTTATTAGAACAAAAAAACAGCTCATATGAGAGCGGCGAGATGGTTGAGGTATAATACTGTTTTGTTGGAAATGCCTAACATTACTGTGAAAAGATGTACTGTGCTTAACCCTGCAACTCTTTTGCCAACAGAGTTTGATGGTGAAGCGCATTCCTGTGTTGATGTGGTGAATGAAGTGTGTTCTCCTAGGGTTGATCTGCAGGAGATACCTCTACAGATTCCTGAGATGGTGATCTTTGTGGATGGATCAGCTACAGAAGTGAGGAGACTGGGTCGAACTGTGAAGGATATGCAGTAGTTACACAACATGAGACACTGCTAGCTGCATCTCTTCCGTCACATTTATCTGCTCAAGCTGCTGAATTGGTGGCTTTGGCTGAAGCTTGTAACTTGGCTAAAGATAAACGTGTAACTATCTATACTGATAGTCGATATGCGTTTGGAGTTGTTCATGATTTTGGAACTTTATGGAAGCATAGAGGTTTTCTTACATCATCAGGAAAACCTATTGCACATCATATGCTAATTTCTAACTTGTTGGATGCTATTCTGTTACCTAAAGAAGTGTCTGTATGTAAATGTGAAGCTCATTCTGGTGCAGAAGATTTTGTTTCACAGGGTAATGCTAGAGCAGATGCAGCAACAAAGAGAGCAGCGAGAAAGGTGATGTCTGTTCCCATCATGACTAAGGTGTGTACTCCTACAGTAGACATTGCAGGATTGCAATCTGGAGTTCCTCATGAAGAGAAAGAGGTATGGAGGGAACATGGTTGTACATTGATAGAGGGCATCTGGACTGGGCCGAATGGAAAACCATGTTTGCCTAAGAGATTGTTTCCATACTATGGTAAGATAGTACATGGGAAAGATCACGCCTCAAAAAATGGCAATGATAGACAGTTTGAGACAACACTGGTATGAGAAAGGTTTTGTAATATACTCTCAGAACTTTTGTGAACGATGCGTTATTTGTGCTACAAATAATGTAGGGAGAGGTGTTAAGATGATGCAAGCTGCTCACCCACAACCAAACAGACCTTTTGAGCATTTGCAAATGGATTTCATTGAGTTAACACCAAGTGAAGGAAAGAAATATTGTTTAGTAATTGTGGATATGTTTTCAAAATGGGTTGAAGCATTCCCTACAGCTAAACAGAATGCAAGTGCAGTGGCAAAATCGTTGCTTGCTGAGGTGATTCCTAGATGGGGAATACCAAACCGGATTTCCAGTGATAATGCTACTCCATTTGTGAACAATGCACTTCGAATGGTTGGTGAGTATTGATCTGAAACATCACTGTGCTTATCATCCTGCCAGTGCATGTGCAGTAGAAAGAGAGAATGGAACCCTTAAGAAGAAGCAAGTGAAGTGTTGTGAGGAAACAGGGCTCACATGGGTAAAAGCTCTCCCTCTCGTACTCTTACATATGAGAACGAGAATCCGGGGTCGAGTACAATTGAGTCCTTTTGAAATATTGATGATGAGACCAGCTAATACTGGTATTGGACCTTCAGGTCCTCCAAGAACATTGACTAGTGAATGTGAAAATGAAATGCTTGTGTATTGTATGAACTTGTCTTCTGTTCTGAATTCTCTGCACAGAAGAGTAACTGACACAAGTGGACTTTCACGATCTGAAACCTGGAGACTGAGTGGTGGTGAAAGATTTTAGAAGAAAAAACTGGCAATCCAAACGCTGGCAAGGTCCCTTCCAAATTCTTCTTACAACACAGACGGCAGTTAAAGTAGCAGAAAGAGCTACTTGGGTGAATGCTAGTCACTGCAGAAAGGTTCCGGAGCCTGCTGCAGGAGTCTGTTGAAGGAGCTTGCTGAAGGAGCTTGATGAAGGAGCCTGCTAAAAGAACATATATACAGCAGGTATCGATAACCAGTAATGGAGTTTAAGTTGACCTGGATCAGTTTTTTGTTTTTGTGGTTCATAAGGGAGGTGGACTTGAGCGATCGTCATCTGCAAGAGAGTCACCTGCAAGAGGGATCTGAAGGAAAGGTAGAATATGTTACCAGATACATCAACGAAGGTAACCTATGGCCTTGGATTCATTACCTCTGCAAACATCCTTGTGAGTATTTCTCATTTACTGGTTATTCATAGACCAGGGGAATGTTCATGGAGCAGAAATGGAAGCTTGGTCACTCTGACAGGAGTAACCAAGGCGGATGCAGGTAAATTCTGGTGTGCGACAGAACAAATCACATCAGATTCATACGAGATGGTAGTTGATGTTGAAGTGATTCAACAAATTCCTTCCCCAGTGTTAAAACAAATAATAGATTTAATTCCAAACCCTGATCAAATTATTAGTGATTTGGATATAAAAAATTGAGTGGAAGTTATGCAAAACAGGTTAAAACTGCTAAAATAAAAAGTGAGGGAAATCATGCTTGTGCGTTAGCATTACTTCAACATGAAAGTTTAAACCTTAAGCGAAGTTGTGGGATATGTTTGCAGATGAATCAAGAATGGCAGACAGAGCAAATAACTATTGATCTAGTTAAACAAAATCAATGTAAAATTCTCAAAGCTATGGCTATTAAACGTTAATGGGAGAAGCAATTAAAAATAAAATGAATTTAGACAACATTCAAACTAATTGTTCTACTGATAAACCTATGTATTCACAACTAAGTTTTGAAGTAACAACAACAAAAGCAGAAGTGTGCATATGTTCAAAGGAGGGAAAATATGACGTAGGGTTATTACAATGCAACATGAAAATAACCTTAAAGAATAACACCGAACAATGTTCAATTGTAGGTAAAAATGGAATAACTGTTGGTTCCTATTGTCCATTTTCAATATTAGATTCAGCCCCGGCTGCAGTATGGGTATGTGGTACAAGAGCATATCATCAACTTCCTCAGAAATGGAGAGGGTGTTGTTATGCTGCCTTACTTTCAACGGGTACATCAGTTCTAATACAGGATAGTTCAATTGAAAACTCGCGTGCAAAAAGAGACATAAATGGAATACCAAGATTTAATGGGTATGTTTTATCAGATCCATGGACGTCACCGGCAGCGAACATAGGATGGTCTTTGTTTCTAGGAGGTGGTACGACGGTGGCGTTGAATAAAATCAATGGGTTAGCTTACAGTATGTTATCCTTAGCTAATGATACTGAAGTTGCGTTAGGACTTATCAATAATGAAATGAGAAACATTAGAGATGCGGTTATTCAAAATAGACTGGCTTTGGATATTCTTACAGCAGAAAAGGGAGGAGTCTGTAAATTATTAGGTACTTCTTGCTGTTTCAATATCCCAGATGAATCCAAGAATATATCAAACATTATACAACACATGAAAAATTCTATAGTAATACCACCAATAGTAGATAATTCATGGTTTTCATAGTTCTTAAACCTGGGAAGTGGATGGTTCCATTGGATGATGTAAACGATCGGTGATATTTATGATCTTGCTGATCATCATCTGCCTGCCTTGTCTTTTGCGAAGCATCTCGACCTTGTTGCAAAAGGCTGTCACTTTGGTCATCACAATGGAAGGATATAAAATGGTGAAAATGATGGATGAGGAATGGAATGCAGTATTTGATGATTTAGAAAACATTCCGAATTGAGAAATTGTTCTTTTGGTAATCAATCATTTTAGTGTGTCCAGGAAACTGGAGACATCAGAGGAACTTTGGGAAAAGGACACATCAAAGGAACTTTGGGACAACTGGAAATATCAGAGGGACCGTGACGAATACGAGGAGAAGAATACATTGCAATAAATGTTATAAGTTTTGTCATTTATTGTTAAATGTATTGAAAATGGAACAAAATGGAACACATTGTACACACAGCAAACGGCATAGATATCAGTTAGAGGTATGAAAGTCTTTTACTTCTTGTCAAACAAAACAACGGGGAGATGTTTGGCTTCATATACTCCAGGGCGGTGTTTGAAGGTCTGTAATCTTGACAAAATGATAAATTGGTTTTTCTCAGCTAGTTTCAATTAGAATGGGAAAATTTTCCTCAATGCCAGGAACCTGACCTTTCGATACCGTTGTGGGAAAAGGAAGAATGTCTTTTTAGGATATTTAGGCAATGCATGTAATGCTAATTAAAATGTTAGATAATACATGTTTGCGTTTGATTTTAGTGTGTAATAATTTTGGTTGTTTATTATTAGAAGTGTTTTAAAATTTTATAGTGGAAGAAGAACGTTGAGCAAAATAATGAAGATATTGTAGAAAACAACTTTTGGGTTACAATATTGAATTAAAGCTGCAAGCAGCGATCAAGGGCTCGAGCACCTACGTCGCCATGGCCTCTCGGTGGCCAATTCGTTTCAATGCGCTCTACGACCGATCCTTAGTTAGAAGACGTATTCAAGCGAGAACTGTTCAAATTACCTAATGACACAGGCAACTCAAGTAAAAAAATCCCTTCTCAAAGCGTCATGACCCCCAGGTGGTGCTAACGAGTCTAAATATTTATGAGTTGAAATATTTTTTGGGACTGTTTTGGCCAATATTCTGGGAACCTGTCAAAATTGGTAAAAATGCTGTTCCACCTGTGATCACTTGGTGGCGCTATAACCGATGATTAATGTTGTAGATGTGTTCAGACAGGGACTTTTAGTATACTTGGTACATTTGGGATCGATCAGACATTGTATGGCTGAGTTATAATAACTTCCTGTTTATGGCGAAACGTCAAATTTCGATGACTGGTGTACATACATCGTTTATCAAAGTAATAAAAGCTTCGCAATTTAACATCCCACATACCTTAAGAGAAGATTTCTGGAGTTTGAAAGTGAGCAGATAAAATATCTTAGGAGGAGTTCGTTGATTTAATAATAAGACTAAATAAAACTATCTTGCTTGGAAGTAATTATAATATATATAATATAATATAATATGCTATGTGTGATTGGACTGGTGTTGTGTCATGAGAAAGAAGCTTCGAGATATGGGTTTTATTTGAAGGTTGACTCAATTTTTTATTTGAAAACAAGAACATTTCATGAATCATGGAAATCACGAGAGTTCGAAACAAGGCTTTTTATGAAACCATCAGCTGGGCTCTAGAGAAACCCTTTAATATATTCGTCCAGTGCTTCCAGGCAGAGCAGGACCTCCAAAGAGACTCCTCTTCTCACAACCTTCAGTAATGGACCTTCGTTCATCAGTGAAGTGCACAGCCACCGAACAGTTCCATGCTACAACAGTCCCAGTATCCGAGACAATCTTGGAATCTCAGGAAATACCAGCAATGAAGCTGCTGCTGCTGATGATGATGATGATGACCAGGTTGGAGTCTCCACCGTCAATCTCAAAGGAGAGAAGACAAACATTTAGTTGCAGAACTGATTGCAGATCCACGACAGCAAATGTGTTTGTACTACACTGGTGTCTTCAACATCATTACTGTTTAAACTTT